>JAQMYF010000012.1:48137599-48148742 GCA_030014195.1 Neosilurus mollespiculum | reverse complement strand
ATATAATATGCGCCTTGACTCTTTCATAAGCTTAAAAAACATTATGCATAAAAATGTAAGACAGTGATTATAAATTTCATTCTAATCGTGTACTTATAGATTATAGATGTATTATTTTCCATGTTAATTTAAGACAGTATTTTTGGCGAATCTTGGTGAATCAAGACAGTGGGAGAAGAAAAGTAAAGTGATATATTAATGGGATGACTGTGGGAACCTGATTTACGGATGGATTTTTATGAGGCAGGTAGGAGGAATACGGTAGAAAATATGGAAATATAGAACATTACTTAGGAAAACTGAGTATGCAATGTTTACTTCTTTTGCTGTTCATAAATTTTTACAGATTGATATTGATGTTTTTTTATATATATATGCCACTTTTCTGCTGGGTGTGTTGATTAATTAATTTATAATTTATTAATTTGTTGATATTGATCGGTTAGGAATTTGTTAAATATCGTACATTTTCGTGTAACCCTGTTACTGTCGGTCAGGCAGCACCCTAGTCTGCATAGGCAATTTTTGCCTTTGTGTTAATGCAATGAACGTGTTTTGTACAAATATGCAACATTTTAACAATACAAGAAAGAAAGTAAATGCTTCAAACAATTAAAAACCCAAGAGCCAAACCCAAAATATCTCTCGTCTAATTTTCCTTCACATGTACCTGGCTAAAAAAATTGTGCTCCCCTGTTCACACCCATATATGTATGTTGAATCTTCAGTTCCAGATTTAGTCCCTCTTACTGTTAGTTCCACTACAGTCTGGGAAAGACTTTACACTGGATTTGTGGGATTTTTGGTCATTCCTCCATTAGCACATTAGTGAGACATGAAGCCTGAGGTGCAGTCCCACAAGGCAGTTCAGTGGGATTGAGGTTAAATATGTTCATGGATCTCGCTTTGGGCACAGGGGCGTTGTTACACTGGACCAGGTTTGGGCCTCTTAGTTCCAGTTAAGGAAATTGCAATGTAACATCATACAGAGACAATTTTGTGGCAACAGTGTGGGGAGGAATCACATAGGGTGATATGGACAGATCAATCATGACCATATAGTGTAGAAAATGAACCACTGAATATACTACTACTACTACTACTAATAATAATAAACTCCAGTATACAATACTGTACCATTCACATATTTAAACACACATACTCATTCGGGATACAGTGCGTTCAATCTTTTGACTTGTTCACTATCTGAATTCGCTCTAACTGAACCATGATATTACCTCCACTGAGGATATGTTTCTGGTTGGACAAGGAAGTCTCCGTAAGATCTTGGAGATGATCTGGATCAAATTCTGGGTCCAGAAATTGTTTAAAGGATTTCTTAACATTGTGAGATATGATGATATTTGGCATTGTGGTTCATATGTGGCGTTTCTGGGCTTGGCAGAGGTTTGTGCTCTCCAAGTGCTCTTGTTCTGTATCCTTGAGATAAACATAATTAACCACTGTATTCTGGCTCCCTCTAGGCAAGACGTTTTTCAGTCTAGAGGCATGGTGGCATAGTGGTTTGCACGACCAACTCACAGCACGAAGATTCTGTGTTTGACGGCATTTCTGTGTGGATTGTGCTTGTGTCTGATTCCTCAGTGTACTCAGGTTTCTTCCCACAGTCCAAATACGCACATTAGGTCAAATGGTTGGTCCAAATTGCCCTAGCTATGGATGTGAACAGATGAGAGTGTGTGTATGTTGGCCCTGCGATGGATTGGCGAGCTGTTTAGGGTGTACCCGCCTTCTCTGGGGGTTGGCGGAGATAGGCTCCAGCATCTCTCAGACCCTAGTAAGATTAATGAATGATATTAGCCTTTGGAGGAGCTTATATTGTTGTGTTGCTGTCTGATGAGCTTTATGTATTCTATAAAACTGGGTCCTAAAAGCAAATCTCATCTGAATTGACATGAAATGGCAAATTGAATGTAAGTGCGATATGTTTATGTTATTTTCAAGTTTCAGGAACATTAATACCTCCCAAACTTTTATAATGTTTCAGTGCCTCTATTTATAACTCCACAAATACTTTTTCCTCCTTCACCAGCTCTGTTATATCCTGATAATTTGTTGGTACCTGTTGTGTTGCTTGCATCATGATGTCCCCTGTCTCTGTCTCTCCCTCTATGTGTGTGTGTGTGCGCTAATATATTCCTAGCATTCCTCAGAAAAGGTCACATGGTCCTCCCTGCATCCTTGGGCAGCATATGTTCATATTGAGCAGCTTATTTATTAGAAGAGGAACCTGATTCCCTCCTTGTTTCATTCTGACACACACACAATAAACCCCACAGCAACACACACAAACACATCCCAGCGTCCCCATGCCTGCCGTGTGTATTTGCTCTTTTGCTTGGATAAATAGTCACAAATGCATTATGCGGCCCATGTTTGATTACCCAGTGATGAGCGTGCAGAAACAGGCTTATAGAGTTACACGATAGTGTTGGTGGTTAGGGTCGCATTTCGGGCCGCATGCTCAACTTTGACCTCTGGAGTGCTGCTTTGGGGGTGTTGGGGGTATTTGTACTAGTGTCCGTTTTAGATGACTGATAAGGAGAGTGAGGTATTTGAACATTTAAGTGATGAATGATGCTTTCTGTTCAGCTCCCACCAATGTAATCACCTCAGAGTGAGTCATTATCCATTGTACTGGTAGCCTTAAAAATAAAGTGTGGACACTGGAAAACACTGTGCTCCAGTGTCTAGCTGTAAAAAAAAAAAAATCATAATAATAATAAAAAAAAAAATAGATTTTTATTTTGCTATACTGTATTAATCCCGCAAGGGAAAATATTGCTTCTACATTTATCCCATCCTCACACACACACACACACACATAAACAGTGCACACACAAACTTGGAGCAGTGGGCTGCCACACACATTGGGGCACCTGGAGAGCAATTGGGGGTTATGTGCCTTGCTCAAGGGCACTTCAGCCATGAAGAGGGAGGAAGGGAAGGTGCAGCTCACTCCCCAACTGCCACACATTTTTCCCGCTGATTCGGGAATTGAACCAGCAACCTTTAGGTCCCAGACCTGCTTCTCTAACCATTAGGCTACGGCTGCGCCAATCAGGAAGAACTGACTGTAATTTTCTGTGCGGAGAAAGACAGAGAGAGAGAAAGAGAGAAAAAGGAGAAAAACACTTTTCTTAAAGTGGTGACAATATGCTCTTGGAGATAAAGAATGTGCCAACTTTATTAAAACCTCACACCACTTCACTTCTTTCACGTCTCATTTTTGTCCTCTTATCTCTCCTGTCCTGCGCTGTATTTAGTTCCAGGTTTGCTGAAAGCACAGCTTTTCAAGAAATTCCAGGAAAAGCCGTAATCCACAGAATAAAACCCCCAACCTGCAAAGTCCAAAGAGAAAAGTGAGAAAAGTGTCCTCAAAGTATGTTATTTATTTATTTATTTATTCATTCGTGGTTTTTTTTTTTTTTTTGCAGGTGTGAATGGTGCATCCATTGGTGAAGGTTGAAGCGTGCCTGAGCCTTCACACTTCTGCACCTTGTGTCTTTCTGATGGAAACGGGAGCATAAGAAATGAACAACTTGCACCTCTCTTCTTCCTTTTTTCACACCTCCTTCCTATCACCTTTCCATCTATTTCTCTTTCTCCCCCACCATCCACGAAGTAGGAAATGCCATCGCTGGTTTTAATATTAATCAGATGGCACCCTTGTCTGTGCAGGAGTGAATGGGAAGGAAAGAGAAATGCTTTCATTTCAAATTTAAAGAGGGTGTCATCCTGTGTGATGTCTTTTCCAGTTTTCAGTCCGGGCGTCACTCGGTAAGTGCCGTTCCCATGAGCATCTGGGTCAGATAACATGCAGTGTTTATCTATCCATCAGGAAGAGTGTTTTTCCTCTCTGTCTCTCCTCTAGCCATGTCGCTGTGCCTAGCAGAGAGAGGTTTAGTGATGGACGGGTGATTATTTATGTAGTTTGTGTCAATCCGTAGACTCTAATGCTAAATATTTATGTGAGTGCCATACCCTTCCTTTTCTTCTTCTCAACTATCTAGTGGCAGATTGAGGTCAAAAGGCCAAAGGGGGAGGAAAGATTTCCCAGGGAAATGGTTATGATTGATGTTTTGAGGTCATTGACAAGTTTTTAGAAATCATACGAAACTGAGGAGAGACTCTCTTAGGATTACCCCCCCCCCCCCCTTCCCCCCTCACCCCACACCTTGGCTTATATTACTTGGGTTACGTAGGTGGCGTTACCACCAGCGACTGTTTTGACCATTCCTCCTAATGTACAGTTTGAACCACTTGAGCAGTTTTCTACACTGGAGCAGTGCGTGTGCATTGAACAGTATGGTGAGCTGTAACTGAAGATGGGATAGCAAATTAGACACAGCAGTATTGACTGCATTTGGACCACAATAATTTTGAAATATATATTCTCAAGGAGAAACTTTCACCAGTGTCATGGCAACCATACATCCTTATTTCTCAAATTCTTATATCGCCCTGAATGAGGACTTCAGACAGATCATTCGCAAGACTATAAACATATTCACCTATATGAAATATCTGGGATATTTCTCAAGACACGTGGTCAACATCCTGTCTCATTCTTTTTAACCACCACCCCTTTTTAAAACAATTTTGCAATGTTGATTTTAATGTTTTATTTAAATTATGGATTAAGAACAAATTGTTAATTTAAAATAAATCAACAAATTCTTATAGTGTCCTCAATGGAAATGACTTGCATGCTTGCTAACTACATCATTCATTCATTTTCTGAACCGATTAATCCTAATTAGGGTCGCATTGATTCTGGCGCCCATCTCAACTGACTCTGAGCGAGGGCAGAGTACACCCTGGACAGGAGCTTACCAGGCCATCGCAGGGTAGAAGCACGCTGACGGCAAGCCAATGGCCTACTCTTTATGAATGACAGCAATGGTTGTTTTACATGCCTCTCACCACAGACAATGAGAGACATGGCCGGCCTTTGATACCCCAGTTAGCTGCACTGGGGGGACAGCAATGACATCTCGGTGATAGTGGGGCTGGAACCCCGACCTTGGGATCAGTAAGCCCGCACCCTACCACTGGGCCACCACTGCACAACTAACTACATCATTTTTCACAAATTCTATCCTAACTCTTAACTCTAACTCCTAACTCTAACATAATTCACATTGTATCAGATTTCATTTGGAATCATTCGTGGGCAATAAAGACCCAATAAAGAAATTTTGACACAAAATTTCAGATAACCCACCAACAGAGTGTAGTGTATTAAGTCTTTGAATGTAATTTTATTATTTTTAAAAATCTATGAGTAAAATGATGGAATTAAATAATTTACAATTAAATGATTTCTCCATTTAAGTCTAACCCCAGCAACACCCCACCCCCCTCTGTGCAGTAGAGTAAAAAGCTTTTCTTGTTGCTTCTTGTACCCTACATACTTTCCTAAATGTTTTGTGGTATCAGTGCCTGAATATGACACGCCCCCATACTTGGCATACATGGGTGTCTATGTAGGTAGGCCAGAATCACAATTTATTTCTCTTTATAAAAAGTAAAGATGAATGATATGGTTTCAGAACATAAGTTAGAAAATTACATAAATTACAAATAACCATGATTTACTTAATATTTTACCCTTAAAAATACTGAGTAAAGCTGTGAAATAAATTTTAATATACCTTAAGAACAAAGTAAATAAGAGTAGAAAATTAAGTAAATTAGTAAAAAGTAAGTAAATAATTAAAATTTAAGTTCATGCAATTAAATTGTTTGAGAGAAATTTACCGAACACGTTACAAAATTTGTTGATCATATACTAATTATACTGTATATTTTAATACCTTTTTAATATACTTTTATAATTTTAAATCCTCTTTTATAATTATAAATTTAAATATCATACGTACAGCAGAATGCAGGGAAGAGTATACACTACCACTTTAGTCTAAAAGGGCTCCTAATAAAATGAGAACCAAAAAAAAAATCATTAGGGCAAGTATATTGAGATAAAAGTATGGCTAATAAACAAGAACACTGAAAATACCAATTTTTCAGAAAAATTGAAAGGTGATGCTTTTTTTTTTACTTTTGCATACCATGAATGAACTTCAAACCACATGGATTGGTTTAGTAAGTGAAGAAATTCAAAAATATGTGAACTCTATGCCTGAAAGGTTAAATGCTGTAATGAAAATAAAGGGGGCCACAATAAATATTGACTTTTTTTTCTCAAAAAAAGGGACTGTTATTTTTGTTATTACTATATACTGTTGTTTGTTTACTTATTCTCATCAATATGATCCAATATTACATGAAATAAATACTTGAATAGTACTTAGTTTCTGATTTATCTTCATTTTGCTAAGTGTAGAATCATCACTGCATCACTGTGTTTTTTAATTTTTTAACTTCAGCCATGAAGGTGGAGCAACGGAGGGTGCAGCTCAGATATATATGTATATATGTGTGTGTGTGTGTGTGTGTGTGTGTGTGTGTGTGTATATATATACGGAATTAACTGTGAATATATTATTATTATTGTTTAATTTCTTTATTTATTTTTTGCTGATAGCTACTTTATTTACCATTGTACCATAAAACTGAGTAGAAATACTTGACTGAATAATCAAACTTGATCAGTCGGTGTACATAGGGTGTGTGTGTGTGTGTGTGTGTGTGTGTGTGTTGTTGTTTTTCTTTTTTTTAACAGCACACATCAGAAAGTAGCTTTATTGTTGTTCGGGCAGCCATGTGTTTTTACTGTTATCCCTCACTATCAGCACGCAAAGATATTGTGCTAGTTTTCTCAGATATGCCATCGAAAGTCTTGTTGTCTGTGGGAAAATATAGGTGTGGCCCAATGTTTGTATGAAGTCTATGTACATACTATCTCCATTTTGTCTAAACAATAGCTAAAAATAGAGCAAGTCAGACCGGGTCTCTGATGAAGCCGTGTGTGACTCAGTGTCGTGTTATCCCATGAGAGAACCTCACTCATCAAGTCCTAAACTGAGAAAATGGAGTCGGCGGACTCTTTCCTTGATAGCTTTCTGTGTTCTTGCCTTTAATCCCTAAATGTCAAGCAAAAAAAAACCCACTGGTGGTGTTATTAAAATGTGGTGGGGTGCGGTGTGGAGAGGGTAGGGGAGTGATTAAAAATAAAAAGGGTGGGAAGTCAAGCTTCACTTTTTCCAAGCGTGTGTTCCATCCATCTAGGTATGAGTTTCTCTTGTAAAGTGAGGCGGCACAGCTTGGCTTAGCAAATTACCCATGCTTATACTTCTTCTTGCTATTTCAACAACCATGCAAGAAGTGCCACACTTAAATGCCTGAATGCGGTTACCCTTCCTGCCCAGGTACCTTGGGAGCCGAGTCGGGGCACATGAGAGAAGATTAAAATAGTGCAAATCTTTGATTAGTCACATCGCCATTACAAAAATGTCCTGATTAATGTCTCTGGCCGGAAGCACTTTTATCCATCACAGCAGTCTTCAGTAGTGTAGTATCTGCTAAAGAGTCTTTCTATTTTAAAATGTGTTATTAAATAGAATTTTCAAATTTAGTTTGGCTAAAGGCTGTTGACAGAAGACCAAAGTACAGGTCTGTATGGGGATGCTTGGTATGAATTATTGGTCAGAAGGTGAGCACTATGTTTGTACAACACACCTCTGAAAGTAGTTCCAGCTGCAAAGTGAACAATAGATAAATATTAGTGTAAGTGCTTGTTTGAATACGTCATTGTTTCTATAGTAACGGGTAATTCACAGGTACTTGTGTAGCAGACTCTCTACCTATGTGGATAGTAAGAACGTGTCGTTTAACAAAGTAAAATGTATGGTTGTGGATGACTTTTGGGTTTAAATATTTAAGCACTTTGTAACAGTCACAGTGCTTTGCAGAGTTTATCAGCACAGGAAAGTGCGGAGTTTATACATTCTGGTTTCTGGGTAAAGTGACGAGCTGTGGGGAGAGAGGGAGTGAGAAAAGGAGGGAGAGAGGGATGTGTTGGTGAGAGAATGACTGTTTATTATGGTTATAACCTCATGTAAACAGGAACAAATGTGTCCCTCAGACATTTCCCAACATTAAGTCTAACTATAAAATATTTAAATGTGTGATGATTCATACATTAGTCAATTAACCGTTGTAACCACTTGCACATGACTGTGGTACCGGTGGGATTATTTAGTAACAACTCATTCATAGGGACTTCCACAGTGGATCAGTTGCATTGTCTAATACTTATAATTAATTATTAAATGTATTATTGCTTTTTATTTTCCAAAGTAAATTGAGATAAATGTTACAATGTGGCCTTTTTTTCCCCAAAGAGACATTTCTGGATATTAATATTTGTGAAAGGACACACCAATGTCAGTCAGTTTCTATTAAAATCAATAACTTTTCCACCAGTGAAGACGGGGAAAGTTGTTTTCATTAGTATTATTACAAATATCATTATTATTATTATTATTATTATTAGGAAAAGCTGGTGAGAAAACTGTTGCTGTTAGTTGCTGTTGCCTTCTGATAACATGGACGTTTTATGGACATTAAATGTAACTATAAAGGGTAAAAACAAAAATCACACAATATGTCAACATTGTAGTCACTGAAGTTTTGCTGGGTATAAGAGGAATAAAGCACAACAGGAAGTGCTGTTATAAAAAAGACCGAACTTTAGGGTATGAGAATGGCCAGATTTGTTTCTTGATTTGTCATACAGATTAAAATTCACATTTAATTTTACTTCCACGTCAACTCCTTCACGTTGAGAGGAGCCAGTTGAGGTGGCTCGGGCATCTGATTAGAATGCCTCCCGAACGCTTCCCTGGTGTGGTGTTTCGGGCATGTCCGACCTGGAAGAGACCCCGGGGCCGACCCAGAACACGCTGAAGGGACTACATCTCTCGGCTGGTCTGGGAACGCCTTGGTGTCTCCCCGGAAGAGCTGGAGGAAGTGGCTGAGGAAAGGGACATCTGGAAATCACTGCTTAGGCTGCTGCCCCCGCGACCCGACCCCGGAATAAGCGGAAGAAGATGAATGGATGAATGAATGAATGAATGAATGGTATTATGGAGCAAGGAGTTATGTTTCGGTGTAGCATGCACTAACCTCTAACTAGCAATAGGTTAAAAAGATGCTGTTAGCTTCACAGCACTTACCTCGGCTCAAAATGCAGAATTCACCTGACCCGCCTCTGTCATTGGTCAAGTACGTAAAAATAAACTACAAAAATCTTGAAAGTGTTTGGTTTGCTTTTCACTGAGTTTCCACATAGTATAAGCTTGAACCTTTAAAGAGACGCCGTTACACAACCCTGCACCTGACTGACCGTTCATCATCATCATAATAATAATGATAATAATAAAATTATGAAATATACTGTAAAAATCTCTTTTTAGTGCAATTTATTGTTTATTGCATTTTATTTATTTTTTTTTTTTGCATTTGTTCCAATTTTTGCCTCAGGCTTGGTGGATGTCAGTGAACTGAATTAACGACAGGGCGGCACGGTGACAAGATGGTCCTGAGGTCAGGCGTTTCGGTTGGGTGTCAGTCTGCATAATCTCTCCATGTGTTCATGGGTGTCCTCCCAGAGTCAAAGAACATGCCAATTAGGCTAATTGGATATTCCAAATTGCCCCTAGGTGTGAATGTGAGTGTACATGGTTATTGCTCTGCAATGGTCTGACGAGCTATTCAGGGTGTACCCTGCCTCCCTGCAAATGAGTAAGTGAGTATTCGGCGACATCCACATTTCCCTTTGTGAATAATTTGTCAATTATCCTGGGATAGCGAATCAGACCACGCCATATACTGTAGTATATACTCATATTATATCCTAAAACCCTAAATGGCTTACTGTTCAGCTTGGTATTTTTTACATGAGGTGTAACATAAAAGATGTAAAACCTTTTTAGTGCTTTACACAGACCTTCAGCCACAGAACATGACTTGTGCTTCTGTTGGTTGCACTAAACATAAACATAACTGTTTGGATCAAGCAGTCAGAAGATATATGGTTTAATCAAAGCTCTGGTTTCATTTTATAAGCTTTCTTTTTTGTTCATTTGAATTGTAAGTACGTTTACCTCCTCTTCTGTCTAATCACTCTAATACTCAGCACGTGACAGCCTTCACAGAACACCTTCCTGCACAGTAACGTCAATTGGCCAGCATGTGAACAATCCTAGGTTCTGTAATCCTGCGGTCTTAGCCATACATAAATATATAACTCTACTGCAACATTTGATTTGTAGCACTTTTTCCAACACTTATCATTTATTGCTATCATTTATGGCTCACTGTCTGTCTCTGTGTCTGACTATCAACTGTTTTTTTCCCCATAGAATATTAAAAGCCCAGTGGCAGAAGGTATAATAATAATTTAAAAAAGATTGTTAATGGTGTGGAGAGACAGAAAGGAGTAATAGGCTCGTTTAAAGGAGTTCTCATCTCTTTATCTGTTCTCGGAGGGTGCTAACAGGCGCCGGCGCTTATTTAAGGCGTGATGTGGCTCGTTAGTGGGTCTGAGCTGACGAGATCTCTCGGCAACATGTCGTAAGATAGGAGGAAGGGCAGCAGTGTTGAAAGATCATGTCAAAGCTTTGTTAGATCACACACTTGCACATGAGGCAGTCTATTTTGTTCCAATGAGTTATCTCCTTTAATGCTTAAGTTACCAATACAAATTTATTCATAGAGAACATCGGCAGAAAACCAGGCATCAGCTACTGTTTTCTTCCAAGAGTTCTGGAAATAATAAAGTAGGAGTTCAAAACATAAAACACAGCCATGTTTTCTACAAAGGAACCAGGGCTGAAATGTTTAAATTCTAGCTTCTGTACATCAGGAATGGTTGGAAAAAAATAATAAGTATAACTTTTAAACACATGAAAAAAAAAAAAAAAATCAAATCCTATGGGCACTACCCAGAGACTACACAGGCTGACTAACAATGTGTAACAAACCACAATTATGGTAATGCACTGAGGAAAGACACCTGTTGTCACATCAATTATCTGTTATATGTCTTTAAACTCTAAGTAAGAAAACTATTCAAATACAACAACAACAAAATAATTCACATTATTCAACCCATCTAATGTAAACTTAATTTCTATACCATTTGGCACAATCA
>JAQMYF010000012.1:48096530-48122694 GCA_030014195.1 Neosilurus mollespiculum | reverse complement strand
ATATACATATACAGTCTTATCAGTGAGTAATATGTACAGTGGTATCAGTCTCTCAGTGAACGTGCTCCTGTGACTGATCAGCAGGTTATGAAGCGGGCAGGAAGTATTGTTCAATATTGTCTTTATTTTGGACAACATTCTACCGTCAAAGGGTCCAGCTGCAATGAATACTTAACTATGAGTGAAATAGTAGCAATATATGTAATTATTATCTTTTTTAAGCCAAATATTTAGATATGAATAGCATTTTTACTGCGTCTATTGGATTTAATGGTCAGGTATTATACTTATGTTCAGTCCTTTTTGTGTGTGTGTGTGTGTGTGTGTGTGTGTGTGTGTGCGCGTGTGTGTGTGTGTGTAAATTTCATGGAACCAGCGGAGCTAATCCAAAAAAACCCCATCCACGGTTCTTCAGAAAGCTGCTTCTCCACCTTCCCCTGAAACGCTGACACTGGGTGTGCATGCTGGACGGCCTGTTTGGCTTCCTCCTCTCATTAATTGTTTTTCTGCTTTTTGTGCCTACTCTACTCTGAGTGGTTGCTCTCTAAGAGACAGACAGGGATGGGTGGAGATAAGGTTGTGTTATGGGGAGGGGCTGTGAGGGAAGGCCAGCTAATCAGAGGGCCCAGATGCACCCCCCCCCAATAAATAAATAAATAAACAAACAAACAAACAAACAAACAATATTATACATAAATAAATAAATAAAATAATATAATAATAAAAATAAACTCTTGTTTCTGTGAAACAACCTAGAGGGACACTCTGGCATTAACTAACATGGCTATTCAAGTTAGTAACTTATAAGTCAGTAACATTCATGTGTCAAAAAAGTGGGAAAAGCATGACATCTACTCTTTAATATACATGTACATCTTCAATTATGTGCTCTGTTGCCTGTTCCACCTTTTTTAATTATTATTTTTTAATAAAATAAAAAAATAGGTTTGGAAATCCCTTCTTACAAAAATGGTCAAATTAGATCAAACGTTTTTTTGGGCAACACCACCACCCCCTTTCAGTAATTACGTAGCAACAAGATACCCATCCACATAGAAGTGCTTATATTGCGGGTTTTGGAGCTCGGCCTGGTTTTTTTGAAGTGAGAAGCCTTTAGTTGCTATAATAAACTCGAGTGGTTATGACTAAGTTGCGTAAATTATTCATTACAATTTTTTTTCTTAATAGCATCTCTTTATATCATGTAAAATATGAGTCTCTAGATCAACACCAGCATTCTGTTACGAATCAGCAAGAATGTGTTAGTGGTCTCAGTGCACAGTTCTCAGGGATTTAAAGTGCACTTTTGATTTGTTAGACAGAACTCTATTGCAGTCTAGTAGAAAGTGAGTTTATAACTGGAACTGGTACAGTGCTGTACTGTAACTGGAATTAGTACGATAATTAATAACTATAACATATATAATATAGTGCTTTTTTAATAGAGTGCCAAAACTTTAAACCATTAAATTAGGAAACTAAATGCAAATTTTCTGTGAGCTTCCCTAACAGCTAGTTATTAAAGCACAAGATCTCTCATTTATCTCTCAGCTCAAGAGCGAGATATATTTATGAGCCCGTTTTCCCTTTTCATGTTGACGGACTAAACTGCAGAGTGCAGAATAAATGAGCTCTCCGCAGCGATGCTCCATGCCTGAACCTGCCGACAGACCCTGAAACACTCCGGCACCCCACCCCACCCCACTCCCCGCACACACACTTCAACGAGTATCGATCACTCAGGTTCTGACAGCTTTTGATGTTTCTTTTTGTAGAGTAGATCAAGACAGGATATGACATCAGCATTGGCAATCATGTTTTGAGTACAAATAACACACACTCAAATTTATTAGCTCTCCTGGTGTTGAAACCTTGCAGAGATATTGTGATATATGATCGTTCTGTCAGAATGCATTAAGGGAGGCCTGCCTGGGGCTTTGGAGCCAGTCAGTGAACGATGTTACTATTGTTTAATAATAAGTAGCAGCTGTGATTTTTTTTGTGAGAAAGCAAATAGAAATAATGATAATAAAAATAAATAAATAAATAAACCTGCCTTGCAATTTTCCAGCATAATTGCTGTGATGAAATAATTATAATAGTGAAGTTGATTGTCAGGGAAAAGTGTGAACTCGACATGATTCTGTGTGGCGTGCCTGAACGCAGGCCATGGTGAATAACATAGAAGAACTGCAGCGTCTTGAGGCCTAGCGCAGCACCCAACTGGGTGAACCATTCACAGCTACAGCTTAGAGCACAATACAGACAACTACACTCATGCAGTAGTGGCTCAGCGGTTAAGGCTCTGGGTCTGATCAGAAGATTGGCAGTTCAAGCCGCAGTACCACCAAGCTGCAACTGCTCAGTTGTATAAATGAGATAAAAATGTATGTTGCTCTGGATAAGGGCATGTGCCAAATGCTGTAAATCTAAATGTCAATTTACACAGTCATATATATTGATGCTAGTCAATTCAGTGTTCATGTAAGGGCTGAAAGCTAATACTGATCCAAAATAACATTAAGACCACCTGATTGGTCTGTGGCTTGGTAGCCCCATATATAGCAATCTGCAATACACTGTGTGTTCTTACACCTTACTATCATATCCAGCATTAACAGTTCCTGCAGTTTGTGTTACAGTAGCTCTTCAGTGGGAGCAAACCAGGCATACTAACCTTCGCACCCCGTTTGCTTCAATGAGCCTTGGGCACCCAAGACACTTTTCTGGATCACCTTTGGTTGGTACTTAGCACAGCATACCAGAAACGACCCACAAGACCTGCAGCTTTAGAGATAAATAGTAGGGATGTGAATCTAACAACAACTCACGATTCAATTCGATTCCGATTCTTGGAGTGACGAATCAATTCTCGATTCAAACTAATGTTTGATTCATAACCATTACAAACAAAGGGAGCCAATTGCACGAGTAACTACATTCTTCTATAAGCTAGTAATGCAATGAGCTGGTTTTGTAGATGTACTGATCCGCTTTGCTCGTTCAGAGTTGGTTGGGAGTTTAGTGAAGTGATGGAGGTGCGTTGGTCATGCTGCTGCTCCAGTTCTTTTAGCTCCGGGTGTAAGATGTGGGCTCGGGGATTGGAAGTGTTCCCGAAATACTTGACTTTTATTTTGCACACCACATATGTCATGTCAAGCTCCTTCTTACCTGGAAATTGTAAAATCTGAAGTGCAAGCATTTGCCTTCAGCGAAGACGGCGCTGGTTGTATTTCTTTTTCCCTCATCCATGTCAAAGCTAGGCTAAAAGCTAGTTCTGGAGCTGCCACTCACTGGAACAATTCACTACGGAGGCCGCGTCTGGACAAACGGTATGCGCTGAGTAAGGTTGGAAATGCTAGAAAAAACGTCGTCTTAAAAATCGATTCTTGAAAATTTTAATCGATTCAGAATGCTAATAAATAAGAATCGCGAGACGTGAATCGATTTTTATTTTCCCGGCACTCCTAATGAATAGACCCATTTTAATTTATGGCATTTGGCAGACACCCTCATTCCGAGTGACTATTCTGTTGTTTGATTTGAACCTTAACTGAAGCTTTTCACCTGTTAAGTATTGTGCTGCTGCAACATGATGGACGGATTAAGTAACTGTATGATTGTGCAAGTGTATTCCCAGTTAAGCACTAGTCACCTCTTGCTGGATGGCGTTAACGGTTGTCTGACGACAGCATTTCTCGTTCGGCGAATGTGTTCCTTGCCAGGTGAGGTCTGTTGAATCTGGCGGAAAGTTTTGTGCATGCACAAGACTTGAAACGGACTCCGGCGGGCAAAGATGTCCGCTGGTTTGTACGGTTGTTGTGTGCTGGACATGCTGTTTCTTTGGAGCTCGTATGTTCCTAGTCCTGTACTTGTTCAGTTGATGACTAGTGGCTCTGAGTCATGGCTGGACTACTACCTGACATGCAACGGGTGAGCTGAAGGAGTGCATGACATAGACTGCATGTACATTGGATGAATACTGACAAAAATACATGGGAACTGATGAATAACGGATGTGTAATGGGGTCCACAGGTCAAAGCTGATGACTGATGCCAACATACATGTAACAGGTCTTCACCGGGTCCGTTTATTCGCTTACAGGAGTAATTTGGTAAAGATCTGTGAACCTTTATTTTTTCCACCTCCTAAACGGTAAGGGGTTAGCCCTTGTGTTTTTAATACAATAAAACTAACTGCACTCCTGTGTTAGTCTTGACCTCCCGAATGTAGAGTGTGAATTTGGTGAAGATCTGTGAACCTTAATTTTTTTCACCTTCCAATAGGGTAAGGGGTTAGCCCTTGTGTTTTTTTGAGGCGTAAAATTCACTGATTTCCGATTTTCACCAAATGTATATTGTGCGTTTGGAACATTAAGATGACCAGAGGACTGCACTTAATTTGATCCTATCATGTTCCAAAGCTGAGATCTAAGCCTTTAATTTCCAATATGTTACAGTACTATTCTGTAGTGTCCTACAGTTTTCTATAATAAAGGCAAATTTGCTTAATTAATCTGCTTAATCTACTAAATATAATTATGGTACGAAATGCACCTGCTATTTTATTTATTTATTTATTCATTAGCAAGCTCATATTGTATTTCTGTATGCTTATGCACAGGATATCGTGAAAGCAACAACAGAGACGACTTTCACCAATGGATAATTTTCCTTCGCACTGAACTTCTGTTAACGCTATCCGGCAAGGTGTGACTGCTGCTTACTGTGGCGCATGAGTTTATAGTATAAATTATATATATATTACATGACTCATGAGGCGGAAGTGTAAAGGGGCTCGTCGTTCTTGTCCATTTTTATTTTCTAGAATCCTTTACATAGTTCATTGTTTGACCGGAAAGGCTAACAATCACACACACGCCCTAATTAAACCTAACTGCGCCATCATGTTTTATACCTGTGCTTTTAATTACACCTTTACCTCTTCATCAGATGTCCTGTTGATCAGTCTTGTTTTAACGAGCTCGTACTCACAGCCCTTCCTCACCAAAGTGTGCATTCTATTCATTGTTGACATTTGGTTTATGTGTAGTTACTGAGTCTGCTGTGGGAAACAGCAGGCTGTACATGTTCTCACTAGTACCAAAGCATGCCAAGGTGAACTTACAGCATGATGACAAAGCGTTACAAAAACCAAGCATGTGTCATAGCAATGTAAAGCCATAAACAAATAACAAAAAAAAAAAAAGAGCTTTAAACCTCAGTAGAAGTGATCTTTCTAATATTTACACAAGCTGTTTTACTTGACGAGGCTTAACAGTGTGTAAATAAAGACACTCAGGATTTGACATTGAGCTATTCAGTACATGCAGGCGTTACTAATGATTAGGGTTAGGCACTATTATGAATTTATTCCTACAAAATGCCCTTTCTTTTTTTTTTGCACATGGATGGAAAACATGGTTTTTGGTGTATAATTGCATTTCATTTGTGACTGGCAGTTATAACAGTGAATATAGACAAAGTGACATAAAATGCATTGCTTTGTAAATGAGATGATAATTATATAAATAAGTGCTTACAGGTCTACGAGCGTGTCTGTCTATCTTGCATTTTCAAATAATTGACCACCTGTAACACATTGTTCTCTTTATAAATGCATTCACGCTCTTTTGACTTAATTTCTGCTTTAAAATGCCAGGTGGATAAACTCCAGTGGCAGAATTCTGCATAATGTGACAAATGAATGATAAAAATTAAACAACAGCCATTTCAATTATTAAAAAAAAATAAGTACTGATAGAGTGCAAAGGGCCTGAGAGCTCAGTACAAATGAAGGCGTGGAAAAAAAAATCTTAGTGAGCTCCTTCCTGCAATGCACAGAGATAACTAGATTCAGCTCAATCTCGTCGAGTGCCTGGCCGAATCACTCCTTTCTGTAAACGATGACTTAACTTTTACACTGTGATAATTGAAATCATGCCCCTTGGACGTGATCTGAATGTTCAGCCAAGGACAGAGTTATTCCACTTTGTCTTGTAGCCGCATAATTGGCCATACACGGAGACTAATTCTAGTGCATTAAGAACAGAATTGGGACTATCAGAGGAAAAGGAGTCCGAATGAACAAGGAGACTGCGAATCAGTTCATGAATACATCATTAATTCATCATACCGCGATTCCTCGGAAAGAAAATCTTACTACTTTCAAGTAAGGCGGATAAGGACCGCACCTTAAGATGAGGACATGATTCTGGATGTCGGAGAGTAATAATTGGCTATATTTCTCCAAGTGGTCTAGATTCAGGCCTTGAGACCGTTGGTGATGTGTGTTTGATGTGTGTGTGTGTATTGTGCCATATTTTCCCCACTGTTAATGACCGTTCTCACTGTGTTCCATGGTATAACGAATGCCTTGGAAATTCTTCTGTACCCTCCTCCTGACGGATATCTTGCTTTGTTGCTTGGTAAGCTCTTTGCAGAAGATGGCTTTTGCTGTAAGTGGCAGTTAAGTTAATGTCAGGAAAATCCTACTAGAACAGCAGAACTTTATTCGGGGTTAATCAGAGTCAGTTTAACTGATGGCAGGTACTGATGACTGTTTAAAATGAGTTTGAATTTGATTTGGTTCATTCTGAACACAGCCACATACCCAGTTATAAAAGGGTGCACATACTTATGCAGCCCCATTCTTACTTTTTTAGCTTCATTTTATTTAAAGGATTTGTTTGTTTCCTTAAATCGAAGTAAACAGACTGTAGGTCACATTAAAGCTAGACACAGTACTTAAATTGTTTTTTATATATCAGTGTTTTTTTTAAAGTGTGCATAGATTTTTTATTTTTATTTTATATGCCCACTGTGGCTGCAATGTCTTAACCCTCATGAATATATCAGTGACGACTCCGGATAGTGTACCATGATACAGAGAAGTACCTTAATACGTATTAGGCATATTATTTGAAAATCTTGCTGCAATAGCAGGAGATTGAGGAGCCGACACTACGTCATTGGTGGGGAAAAAGACCAGGCTTTATTAACCAAAAACAAATAAATAAATAATAAAAATCTGTTTAATGTTGACTATTGTTTAGAGTTTAAGTATTATTTTCACTTACTCATTTGCAGAACTGCTTAATTGCCAACACTGGGCGAAGGTGGGGTACATACTGAGCACCTGGCCAGTCCATTGCAGGGCCAACATGTATGTATATGTGTGTGTGTTTGTGTATAAACCTGTGCATGGGGTAGCTAATTTGCATATGTTACCTTTGACCTTGGTACATGACCTTGAAACTTGGCGGCAGTGTGACAATAACTTTGTTCAGGCCATTGCTTCAGCTTTCTGAACTTTTGCATTGGCACTCCGTATGGCCTAAACCTGTGTGTGGGGTAGCTAATTTGCATGTGACCTTTGATCTTGGCACAGTGACCTTCAACATATAAAGTTTGTCCAGACCATTGCTCGGCTCATATGCATGATAGCTTTCTAAACTTGTGCATAGGCACCTCCTGTGACCTAAACCTGTGTGTAGGCTGGCTAATAAATTAATAAATGTTGATTGTTTGAAATTTCGCATGGGGAGATGGCTTTTGTCCTACGTGCGCTTGAGGCGTCCTGGCTGAAGGGTTACTACTTTCTATAAAACGTCTATTTTTTACTTTGATGACTGTTTCTTGGTCGTGATTGGTTGGTGCTTTGTTTGTCTGTTCGGTCAACATGATTTTTCACATAAATACATTGCAATAGAAGAAAATACCCCAAATTACCAAACTGTACATTGCATTACTGTACATTGTGTTTTCAAGTGTAGTGTGTGACAACACGGGGTTTCCTAAGGGGTACTCCCGTTTTTTGCCCCACAGTCCAAAGACATGCACTTTAGGCTGATTGGTTGTTCCAAATTACTCCTAGGTGTGTGTGTGAGAAGAATTGTGTGTGTGTATATTGGCCCTGCAATGGTCTGGCGAGCTGTTAAGGGTGTACCCCTCCTTCGCCTAGTGTCGGCTGAGATAGGCTCCAGCCTCCCCTCAATGCTAGTAGGATTAAGCGATTCAGCAAATGAGTGAATGAGTCAACCTGAATGTTTTCTTTCAGTGGATGTGTCTCAACTGGAGCGGCCTACTAATGCTCAGTGAGTGCTGTTTTTTTTTTTCCCTTCTATCGGAGTAAAACTACATTTTAGTAGTGCTGTGTGCCAACAGAATCGCTCTGTCTTTCTGAATAGAGAAATTCTCACCTCCATCACTGTCTCTGCTTCTTGGTCGCCTGACTCCATTGTTTGCGTGCCGCTGTAGAAGATTACATTTTCCACATTGCAGAATGATTTAAATTGCTTCTGTAATCTTATCATCAGCTTCTATTCTGGTATTGGTTGCTTTGTGAAGCGTAGATAACAGAACGGTGTGAGGAAACCAGTTCTGTTAGATGTGAAATTCTTCTCTTGTAGAGGGGCCACATGGTCATTTTTATATTACTAATAGGTTGTGAAATACACACTGTTGCTGAGATGCTTAAGATGTCCAAGGACAGAAATCTGAGGTTTTTTATGTTCGGAATAGTGTGATGCAAGCTTATGTTGTCCTTGTGGTATACCGCATGCACTTCTCAGCTGAGCAGTGGACTGTAGACATATTTTAAGTATTTAATAGCAGAGGTTCCTAACCCAGGGCAGCACGGTGGCACAGTGGTTAGCATGTCCGCCTCACAGCAAGAAGGTCCCGGGTCCGATCCCCGGAGAACTTGCAAACTCTGGGCTTTTCTGTATGGAGTTTGCATGTTCTTCCCGTGCTTGCAGGGGTTTCCTCCAGGTATTCTGGTTTCCTCCCACAGTCCAAAAGCATGCACAATAGGCTAATTGGCTGTTCCAGATCATCCCTAGGTATGAGTGTAAGTCTGAATGGTTGTATGCATGTTGGCCCTGCAATGGCCTGGCGAGCTGTCCAGGGTGTACCCAACCCTCACCCAGAGTCAGCTGAGATGGGCACCAGCCTACCCACAACCACAATTAGGATTAAGCGGCTTAGAAAATGAAGGAATAGTTCCCAACCTTGGTCTCAGTTGACGCCATGTTCTACACATCGCAGTGCATCTGATTTAACTAATATGTTCATTATCAGCCCATCCTGGGTTTAAGGGAATGTATAAGAACAAGGAAAAAGATGTAGGACAGGGAGTCCTCCATGAGCAGCATTGGTAACCTCAATGAAAATGAAACATGTTTAATTCATGTTCTGTACTAAGTTTGTCTGTGAAGGTTTTACAAATGTATGCCATTTTGAATCATCTAGCAGCCAAGATGTTCACTAATGAAGTTCAGACAGATGAGGTTCATAGTTTGAATCAGTTCTTGAGTGTAAGTTGGACCACTTGTGCAAAGCACAATAGAATATGATAGGAGCTCCTGATAGAGAGTCTGGGTTTGCTTTTCCTCACCTTTCCTTTCAGTAGTTGATTAATGCTTTCATTTGTATCACCTGTCTTCTTAGTTTAATAATCCGTTTAATGAGTTCATATTGTCCAGGGTGTACTCTGCCCTCGTCCAAAGTCGGCTGAGATGGGCGCCAGCCTCACCGTGAACCCAGGACCTTCTTGCTGTGAGGCGGATGTGCTAACCACTGCGCCACCATTACATATTAAATTGTCCTTGTGATTTTGAAGTATATCACCTCTGTCTGTACCAATCTGTTTCGCTGTATCAAAGAAGGTGAAATGTTTTTTCATGACTATTCCTTTTTTGTGAAAAGCTCTTAAACTACACAGTTAATGGGAGAGAAAGCGAACGCAGCCTTCATTTTCAGCGCACTTTCATTCTGTCTGGCTTCAAATTTTCTGGCCTTCACATGCCCCTCACTGGGTAATTCATCGTATTATTCAAAAATGCTTTTGGATAAAAGGTTGTTCCTTATTTCACTCATAGATATCTCTTTCCATAAATTGGTGTTTGCTGTCATGCTGGAAATTGCCATCTGTGGGTCCAGGATTAAGCAAATTGCTTAGAGCGCTCGTCTTTTACTGCGTCGTCATATCACCTTTCTGAAAAATTCCCAGCAACTTGTTTACGGAGGTTCATGGACTGCTGCTGCAACATGAGGAAATACCCCAGTAATCAAACACTAGCTTTACACTCTTTGGGTAATTTTGTGTGCATGGTGGAATGTTTGCATCTACGCAATCACTTTAATGTTTCTGCTACTTTGGAATTTTCTGAAAAAAAATAAACTATGGATGAGGAAATATGTTGACTTTGACTCATACACACAATTAAGTAACCTAATATCAATTTGTCATGCAACCTCACGTTCTTTGTGTATTTAATCAAGCCAATCCTTTGTTTCTCTATAAATAAAAAGAAAGAGCTGTGCTATGACAGTGACTCTGAGTGAAATCCAATCAGAGGTATGTCATCTGACTGCTCAGGTGAGCTAACTTGGGAGTGAAGCTGATCGGCTTTAACTTCAGGGATATTCTGCACCTCCTTGTCAAGATCTGCATCTGGGGAATCGGAGAACATCACAGACTGACAGACCTTTGAAGAATTTTTCCTTTAACCGAAATTGAGTCAAAAGTGACGACTGCGACATGACTGATTTCGACTTCACACTCTGATGTTTATTTAAGCTTTTCAGCCAGTCTCCATTGAGCACGGTGCTGACAGTGGACTAATCATGCCCTGCAAAGCCTAAAGGGAATGAATGGCTGGCATGGCGCCTGCCGGTGTTGTGTTGAAACCGAATCCATGCTGCTAACTTCCTCTTAGAGCAAAGACAGATAAGTTCATTTGCGCGAGAAGCCGGAATGGAGGAAGGTTTGCGGAGAAGGGGGTCAAGGAGGGGACGCTGAGGAGTTTGGTTTTAAGTTTCACAATGAATTCTAGGTAATGAGATAAGGCAGGTAAAAAAAAGAGAGATGTATTCAAATCCATTGTCAGTATAGCTGTACAGTCAACACCGTCTTTATTGGACATGGATGTATCCACTCATTCAGTCATGTGGCAATGATTCCAGGCATCTAATCAAACAGACGTAAGCCAGTTCAGACGCAAGGTCGGATGATCAGATCCTGGTCACATCAAACTGAAACCGTCACTTTGTTGCTGGTTCGGATAGACTTGAGAATTTTAGAATTGATTGCATGGCCAATAAATTAACTAATAACATACAGTGCATTTCAGCAAGATTTAATTCAAAGTGATACAATATGCAGCAAAAAAAAAAAAAAATAAAAATAAATGATGCAATAATTTATTTATCTGGTTCTTCTTAAAGAGTAGTGGTATCATTCATCCTTACAGCGTTTGTGTGCATGTAAAACATTACACACGTTTATTTAAACATAAATGACCATAAAAAGCAGAAAACTGGTAATTTTATCCCGTGGATTACTAGCAGCGTGGTCAACCGCGGGTGTTAGCAGTTCTTTTTCCCTGGAAGTGATGACAATGCATTGGGTGGGGTTGCCGCCTCTTGTGAAGACAGTGAGACGTCGCATTCTAGTGACTCTGAGGATGAGAACGCTGCCAGAGATGTGCGTGACGTTATATCCAAAATAGCTTATACAGCTAACGTTTTGCTGACTCGTCTTTCCTGTCGTCAGTTGGTTTAGGAACAAAAAGAAATGTTTTCGGTGATTTCTGCGCTTGTTGTTTGTGCAGCTCAGCACTGGCCGATAATGTGTTATGCTATACAGGTCAGTGAGGTAGCCCAGCCAATTCAACGAGTCTACGCCACTACCTGGCTGGAAAAGCCAATCAGAAAGGCGACATGTCTCTGAGCATGCCTTATGTCATAGCACTCGTGCACACTTTGAAAACGGGCGTGGACTGATGTTGCTGGAAGAAACCGCTGATGTTACACGTGATCGTTTTAAATAGCTAGTTACACTAATTCACCACAGCTACCCTTTAAGGCTCGGTAGCACAGAGTGTATAATCCTGTAGGTGTTCCTTGTTCTTGCACGAATGAGCTCACTGATGCCCATGAATGGCTGATGATCTCTGTGAGTGACAGTAAGGTGAGGGTATGCAATCCATCCCATGAGAAATCATCCAGTCAGCTACCATGGACTCCCGGTCATAGATGGCTGCAGCATCAACCTGGATTCAAGCCTGCGATGTACAGGTTGATAGTTGCATAGAAGCACCTTTTCGATGCGCCACTCAAGAGTTTCAGAAGGGGTTCATTTGAAAAGTGTGTACGTTGAGATCATTGTGTCAGTGCATAAGTAGAGATAGATGATTGCCAATTTTATTTATTTTTTTTATTATCAGTCCCGAAGAAAGGGTAATCTTTTTAGAAGAACAGAACAAAGCCCAATGAAGTTGTTTTCTACTTGTTCTGATTAAATAATAGAGTGGAAGAATGTGATGTAGTAGACCTGAGGGATTCTTCATCGGTGGCCATGAGAGTGTGAGAGAGAGAGAGAGAGAGAGTATTGTGTTTGTAATTTGATCACATTTAATTCGTCCCAGCTCTGAGGTTTTCCCTAATAGAGATTCAGATTTTTCTCCCAGATTGGATTAGAGTCTATAGAACGACGATGTTCACACGCAACAAAACACACACACACAAAATAATAAATGCTAGTGTATTCTCCAGAAAAAAAGGGTCAGCGGGCTAATGTGAGTAAGAGATGCATTTGCGTGGTCTGCTCACAGTACATTTGTGCTATACGAATCAATAAAAATAAAATAACAAAAGACATGTCTTGAAGGTCGAGCCCTCTGAGTGAGCCAATGCACTGATCCCAACTGAAATCCTCCTACATATACATGTTTTAGCTCAGCTCCAGGCTAACCACAAACACACAACTACAGCTAACAAAGATACAACTGTTACCCAGCACACAAGTATTTCCTATCTTTTTTTTTTTAAAAAGATATCTATCCAAAATCCAAAATTCCAACAACCGCCCCCCTAAATGGCACGACAAGATGTTAGCTTGTATATGCTTTGATGCTTACAATATTCAACTAGGAGTAGTCATCATAACGGCAAATTGGCAGCGTTTGGCTTTATCCTGGTTCGTAGTGATTTGAGTACTGTTGGTGTGTGTCCAAAACAAGCCTGACACATTGATTAGCATGCTCCTAGTGTGCACTCCAGAGGGGATGAGTGTGTACGAGTGAATGGGGGCCGTGTAATCATAAACCATCACGCTGAGATGTTTACTGACACAAAGGCATCTGTTGGAGTGGTCAGAAAAGTCAACTGTGAATTCATTTGTGTGTGTGTGAAGTGTTGTGAAGTTGTGAGCTATGGAGTATGATGCTGCAGCCAAAGCCAGTGTTTCAGCTCAGTTCTGGTTTGGACCAGAATCGTACAGGTCTGGTGTAAAAGGGCCCATGATGAAAAGATACAATTAAGTTCAGAAATCATTCAATTTAAATTACATGAATGCATACTTTCCCTTCCAGTAAAGTGCTGGCTTTCACATGACTCATGCATGCAGTATTTCACACTTTTCACTTCACATCAGTGTCTAATGGACTAAAGAAGATAAACCAGCCTTCCACCCTAACACCGCCTGATTAACTTCATCTGACCCATGGGTTAGCGTCGAGACAAAGTCCTGAATCTTCTAGCCTTGAAGAAGCCCCAAGGACATGCAATCAAGCCCCAGAAGTGCCAATTGAGAAGGCATTGCCCTAGCCTACTTGACTCTGGTGTGATAGTGGGAAAGTGGTTATTCTTGACTCTTCACGTGTCATTTTTATACATTTATTCTTATTTTCATAAATTACCCCCCCAACCCCCAAAGAAATAATTTTCTTATTTTGTCTTTTCATTATTCTTTATTTTCTTCCATGATTAATTCATTTTAAATGGTTTTATGATTCATATTTACACAGTAGTATGTTCACCTGGAATTTTTAAATGATTGAATATTTACACCTGGCTCTTTTTATGTTCATCTGTTTTCCATTTCATGTTTTGGCTTAAAATTTTCATATGATTAGCTTTTACATGTTATTATTTTCCTGTATGTAAAAGTGTAAGCTTGTTGTCTTGATTTGAGTTGTACAGCTGTGCTTAAACAAACAGAAAAGGTGATTAAAGTGAATTTCAAGCATTTTCTTTTAAATCTAATATAATCTCCTGCATTAGCAGCTTTGACTGTACTGGCCATTATTTCACATTTCATCATTCAAGGACATGAAAAGCTCATGGTAATTAAAATCTAAATGTAAATATTTAATAATATATAGTCACTGAGAAACTTGAAACACAGTACTTGTACTGTGGTGTCCCTTTGCTCTAAAAACCCACATAAATTCTTTATGGCATGGATTGCACAATTGATGGACACATTCTCATGAGGCTCTTGTCCATGTTAGCATAGCTGCCTCACACATTTCCCAAAGATTTTTCGGCAGCACTTTCATGCTGTGAATCTTCACTCTATATCAGATCCCAAAGGTATTCTTTTGGATTCAAACTGAAGAATTCTGAACTCATTGTCATGTTCAGATTGCACTTGTTTTGTGCCATGGGGCATTATCAAACAAAAACATAGCCATTAAAAAATTGATTAATTGTGCCCATGAGAGTAAGTTCATGTATGAGCAACAGTACTCAAATAAGCTATGGCATTTAAAATATTGATAATTGGTATTAACAGGCCCAAGAAAAGTTTCCCCACACCACTACAGCACCCCCACCGGCCTGGACTGTTGACACAAATTCCTGCTGCTGACACAAAATTCTGAGCCTGCCATCTGTGTGCCTCAGCAGAAATCAAAATCTATCAAAGCAAACTATATTTCTCCATCTTCAATTGTCCAACTGTGGTGATCCCATGCTGAATACCACGTCAGCTTTCTGTTCTTGGCTTTGTGAATTCTGGGATGCTTTTCTTCTTACTACGATTGAAAGTGTTCATCTGAGTTACTGAAGCTTGAACCAGTCTGGTCTTTCTCAATTGACCTTGATCGTCAAAGAAGCATTTCCTTCCAGAGATCCACCATTTTAAGCAAAGTCTAGAGAGTGGTGTGTGTGAAAATCCCAAGATATGAGCAGCATGGTGCCAGTCATTGTGGAAATCAAGGGAGGTGACAAATATACATGTATACAACTATAAAGTCCATAAAATGAAACAATTTCTAAACATTTCTTTGGCTTCATTTCCTGATTTCTAATTTGGCTTGCATTCATTTTAAACATAAACCCCGACCTAAAAATTCTGTCAAATCAAATGTGTATAGAGTATGTGAAAGGAGCAGGTGATTATCAATAATCAATATCAGGTTAGCACCCCTGGCTATCACTCACTGGCATATTTACATTGTAGTTTCTGGAATATAGTAGAAGAAGGTATATACACTACCTACTTAATTTTAGTTACATTGCCTGTAAACTGAACTCTGGCATGAAGGAATACGGTTAAAATCGAAGAATGTGTGCTAGACAGCAAACTAGCATGACCGTTTGTTTGTGTGTAAACCAGGAAGTGGAACTGAGTTTCACATCTATGTCTTTGTTCTATTGTAAAGCAGGACATTTATCTAAGATGGCTTAAGCACCGGCGGCACGGTGGTGTAGTGATTAGCACATCCGCTTCACAGTAAAGAGGTCCTGGGTTTGAGTCCTGGGCTCAGCAAGAACATTTCTGTGTTGAATTTGTGTTGTTCTCCCCGTGTTTGCATGGGTTTCCTCTGGGTACTCTGGTTTCTTCCTACACTCCAAAGACAAGCACATTAGGATAATTGGCTGTTCCAAAGTGCACCTATGTGGAGGTGTGAATGTGTTGGCTCTGCAATGGTCTGGCGAGCTGTTCAGGGGTACCCTGCCTTTCCATAGAGATGGCTGAAATAGGCTCCAGCCTCCTTGTGACCCTAATAAAAGATGAAGCGGTTCAGAAAATGAAATGGTCAAAGCCCTAACAAGCACAAGGTGACCTCATCTCTCTCTCTCTCTCTCTCTCTCTCTCTCTCTTTGTCTCTTTGTGTACTATGGCACGGATGTCGGAATGCACCATGGGCTACAGACCACGCATTAGTGTTATATCTTTTGTGTCTATGATAACAGTACTCTCATGGAATCATGGGACCAAATCCTAATGTTCTATCGATCTGCTTGGGAATGAAGCATTAAATCTGGCAACGACTATCGTAATCAATATGCAATAACCATAACAGATCCCTCGGCCTTGCTTCAGTGGCATAAAAGAACAATCATGTAAATTCCCAGACACCCAACTTCCTAGAACAATGACATTGCTCGCCTTCCACAACGTCCTTCCAGACTTTACACCCTTCACACTCTTTTTTTTTTTTGCCTGGAGATGAAAAGGAAAAGAAGGAAAAAGTGTTTAGAGTGTAAGACACCTTTTGGAATATCTTTAGCACCTTCTTGGAGACAGGAAGAGACTGCTGGTGAAGCTGCGCTATTTCAACACGACTGTCACACCTCTCTGCGAAGCTGCAAATTGACTTTAGCACTTAATCTCTCACCTTAATTAAACAGACAGCGATCTCACACATGCGTCTCTTTGTTCTTGTTGCTGCTTTGAGACAAAGGAGTAGTTTTAAGGCGCACAAACTTTTAGGAGTTAGGGGAATGGGTTCGCATTATGGCCTGTAAATACTTAACGCTCGGAACGCATAGGCGTATGCATCATGGCTGCCACGAGTTCCATGTGTACTCTTGATGTGTCCTCTGAGTGCGTCCTTAAAAATTAGTGCGATGTTGCTTCCATGATTATCTCATATGATACCAATGGAGACACATCAAAAAAAAAAAAACCTGGACAGATGTTTTCCTCGGCCCTCATAGTGGCTCCACCGGATTTAGGTAAAGGACTCAAGTTTAGTATGGACAGCACAACACCTACATAACCCCAGTGTTTACAATCGTGTGCGTCACATCAAGTATGCTCCGGTGTGATACACTGAATTTTTTTTAGATTTTGCTATACTGTATTAATCCAGCAAGGGAAATAATTGCCTCTGCATTTAACCCATCCTAAGTGAGCACACACTTGGAGCAGTGGGTTGCCACACATTGGGGCACCCAGAGAGCAGTTGGGGGTTAGGTGCCTTGCTCAAGGGCACTTCAGCCATGAAGAGGGAGAAAAGGAAGGTGCAGCTCACTCACCCACCGCCGCACATCTTTCCTGCTGTTTCGGGAATCGAACCAGTGACTTTTCGGTCCCAAAGCCCCACATCACTGGTCTTTAATGGAGATGCAAATCACATGCTCTAAAACAGAGCTATATCCCCTCCATTAAATATTGTGTTGCATATTAAATATAGTGTTATAGTGTATAGTGCTGGAAGTAATATTGAATAAATAAGAAATAACATGGTCATGACTATTTATCAAGGGTGACACGGTGGCAGAGTGATTAGCACGTCCGCGTTATAGCAAGAAGGTCCTGGGTTTGAGTCTCAGGCTCAGGTGTTTTTGTGTGGAGTTTGCATGCTCTCTCCGTGCATGTGTGGGTTTCCTCTGGGTACTCCGGTTTTCTCCCACAGTCCAAAGATATGCACATTAGCTTAATTGGCTATTTCAAATTGTCCCTAGGTGTGAGTGGTTGTGTGTGTGTGTGTGTGTGTGTGTGTGTGTGTGTGTGTGTTGGCCCTGCAATGGTCTGGTGAGCTGTTCAGGGTGTACCCAGTATAGGCTATGATAGGCTCTAGCCTCCCTGTCACCCTACTAGGGTTAAGCAGTTCAACGAGTGAGTGAGTGAGTGAGTGAGTAATTATTTATCAGTGTTCTTCCAGGACATTTAGACTAGAACAAATACAATATTTCTTCATTGTTATGTTAAGACAGAATCTTTTAAATCTAATTTTCAGAGTGTTATAAATCCTGTTCTAACTACAGCTCCAGTAACATAATAAAATTGTATATTATCAACAATGTTGTATCATAAGGGAAATGTTTCATAAAATCCCCATTTCATGGAAACAATATGAGCTCACAGCTAATATAATAATTTTGGCTTTTCTTCCTCTGAATCTCTGTCATGGCTTTCTCTCCTTCCCTTCTTTTGTTTCTTTCCCTTAATCAAACCTGGCAAACACACTCACATCCTCGGTGTAGCCCACACACATCCCTAACAGCTGCTCCAAAGTTATTCATTTATCCAAAACCCAAAGTGATCCTTCTACAAGTTCATGGCCATGTTATATCTCTCTCCATCCAGTAAATCATTCATTTATTGTCCATCTATCCATCCTTCCATCCATGTGTCTGTCTCAGTTCCATCCTTTTTTTTATTTGCTCTATTGATTTTGCTGCATTCATGCTCTCGTGTCACAAACTCTCTCTGTGTAAAAGAGCAACAATTTAAAAGTTTACAGCTCGGTAGGTTCAGGATTTATACCGCCGGCTGGTGCAGATGGGAAATGGTGTATTGTGCAAATTTGCCAAGTGTGAATTCGAAGTATGTCATTTGCTTCAGTGCGGTGACATTTCAATTGGCATTTGGATTGTGGTTGTTTTACTGTCAAGTAGCACGGTGTTATGCAACGTGGGAAAGAATTTGGAACTTGGTGCTACAGTGTATGAAAACTGAAGATTGATTGAGGTGCGTGAGGAGGGTGTCTTTCCCAATTTTCTGACTTTTAGAGTACTATAGAAGCTCCTCATACGGTTTCTCACTAACAGCATTTCCGATTTGTTCAAGACTAATTACATACATATGGACTTACCAAACTGTTTTTCTCCACCAAACACGACCTTATTGGCTTATTGTGAGGAGCACACCTCTAGTCTTCAGAGCAGCCATCTTTTTTCTCGCAAGCTTTCTCTGGGAGGAGGGGGGAGAGGAGGAACATAGAGAGCAAACAAGATAGATAGTAGGGCTACCCCTACTAGTAGTAATGTTGGGTGGCATAACTGGTCGTTGCTCCTCCCTCACACATATGGCTTACAGCAGAATAATAATAATGTTCTTGTGTAGTGTATACTAAAACTGGGGCAACCATGACCTAATGGTTAGATAAGCAGGTTTGGGACCTAAAGTTTGCTGGTTTGATTCCCGAAACAGCAGGAAAAACGTGTTGCAATGGGGGAGTGAGCTGCACCTTCCCTTCCTCTACTTTCCTGGCTGAAGTGCTCTTAAGCAAGGCACCTAACACCCACCTGTCCACTGCTCCGGGTGTGTGCTCACTTTGGTTAAATGCAGAGCCGAAATTTCCTTTGCGGGATTAATATGGTGAGTGTGTGTATATGTATGTATATATATATATATATATATATATATATATATATATATATATATATGTGCACTTAATGTGCATGTCTTTGGATTGTGAGTGGGGGGAACTGGAGTACCCCGAGGAAACTACATGTTAGTATGCTGGGGCACCTGATGGCTACCAAAAATTTTAATAAATGCATGTAAGGGGAGGGAGACGAATGGATATTTCCAACGATGACTTTTAAGCCAAATACAGACGAGGCTTGTTATTTATTGACATGGATCATAAAAATGAATCCCTTAACACACTCTTGTAAATTGGAAAAAAATGTGTTAGTGGAGGTTATGAAGTACCCCTCATCTCACACATTCATTAATTTCCTAAGCCACTTAATTCAAATTAGGGTTGCCGGGGAGCTGGCATCTATCTCAGCTGACTCTGGGTAAAGGCAGGGTACACCCTGGACAGCTCACAAGGCCATCACAGGGCCATCGCCAGGGTCAGCCGTAGCCTGTTGGTTAGCGGTGTTGGGCAATCATTTATCTTGTGGGATTAATACAGTATGGCCAAAAAGAAAAGAAGAAGCAACCACTCACACTCACTCTTACACCTAGAGGTGATTTAGAACCACTAATTAGCCTACTGTGCATGTTTTTAGACTGTGGGAGGAAACCAGAGTATCTGGAGGAAACACTCGCAAGCACAGGGAGAACATGCAAACTCCACACAGAAATGTCAGAGCCCAGGAACTGAACCCAGGCCTCCTTGCTGTGAAGCGGTCATGCTAACCACTGCACCTCCATGCCGCCCATCTCACACATCTAGATTTCAAATGATGGAACTATTGGTACACTGCAAAAAAACGCCTATGAGAAAAGTTAAAGATACATTTACCCTCACCCTAATCTCTTTAAGTTGTAAATTTCAGGTCCTTTTGTCTTTATTGCAGCGTTTTGTACAGAATGAGGACATTTCACTCCTACTGTATTGGGTCAGTGTCAAAATGCAGTGTTCCCAAACTCAAGTCCCTGAGGGTCATGCAGCACTGCCCCACTAAATGTGATATAAAGGAGACTTTTATAATTAGTTTCGAAGCACTTAATAAGGTGGGTTGCTGTAGGGAAACTTCTGTCGGCCTTCAGCTCAGGGGTTTGGTAACATTGTCAAAATGACCGATGGATTTCATTTTCAAAGCTGATGGGTGTTCTTTAAAAAAAAAAAAAAAGCACAAAACCAGTTGGGTTTCGATCGTGCTTTAAAGAAGGATATGGTGTTTACTGAAAGCTTTTCAACACACACACACACACACACACACACACACACACACACACACACATACACACACACACACAGAGAAGGAGGTCAGAAATGTTTGGCATTTTGTCCTGCACCAGGCTGCAATGGCTTCCAGCCACAATAACAGCAACAGAAAATTACAGCAGAACGTAGGTGGAGTGAAATTTGCTTAACTGGGGCATTGGGAAGGTAATTAGTTTCACCTGCATCATTTCAACATTTCTGTTAATAAAGGTGCCGTAGGTGCTGTCAGTCAAAAATCCATTTCTGACATTGTTTGCATAACATGTGGGATTTATGTAGTCATGTACAATGTCAAAAATGGAATTTGCTTTTTGTTCTTTAATTCATTCCTTTATTCACCCATTCATTACTTTATTTATCATTTTGGAAAAACCAGTAAGACTAATTTTGTTGCATAAATTGCTGTTAAAATGTAAAGAGAAGTTTAAGAAATACAGAATAACATTTATTTCTACACTGCAAATAAATAAATAAATAGATAGATAGATAGATAGATAACTAATAAACTAATCCATGATAAACAGACAATAAATTTGAGGCGATGATGACTTCATACCAGTGCAATTATTCTGCTGCGTGGACCGATCATTTAATTTAACAAGAACTCTTGGATGAATAAGTTCCTTCCAGTCTGGAAATAATCTCAGATTCGGTGTTTTGCAATCTCCTCATAGGAAATGCTGGATTTATTATTTATTTTACTATAATAAAGATAGTTTAACTTGTTAAAATATCATTTTTGCAATCTAAAGGGTCAACACTCTGCCTTTAATCTCCAGTTTGTTGCAGCTGATGCCTCTGACAGGACATGAGCACATATTTTTATGTCACAGGAATGTAGGCTGAGTAAAGTTTGATGTACTCCAGTGTTGTGGTGTTCTAGTTCAGTTGCACTTAAAAGGAAATTGGTGGTGAAATAAAAAAATATATATATATATTTCTGTTGATTCAGTTGAATAATTTAAATGTTTTTTCTAAGACTTGGATGCTTCAGCACAGAAGCATACACAATATTTTGATTACTAAAACTGAATTAGTGTTTCCCGAACATGTCCGCCTCACAGCAAGAAAGTCCTGGGTTCAAGTCCTGGGCCCCTTGTGCTTGCTTGGGTTTTCTCCAGGTACTCTAGTTTCCTCCTACAGTCCAAAGACATGCACATGAGGCTAATTGGCTGCTCCAGGTTGCCACCAGGTGTGGATTTGTGTGTGAATGGTTGTGTGTGTTGCTCTATGAGGGTTTGGCGAGCTGTTCAAGGTGTACCCCGCTTTCTTCCAGTGTAGCCTGACATAGGCTTCAGCCTTCCTGCGACCCTAATAGGATTAAGTGGTTGGTAAATGAGTGAGTGAGTGATGAGTGTTTTCCTCTGAAGTCAAATCAAAAGATGCGTACCAGTGTCCTTTAGCATATATATGGAAGGGGGGCATGAACTTTGATGCTAGATGGAACACAATAAATGAGCAGTGCATGATTCCTGTAGTGCCTGTAGGTACTTCACTCTGGTAAGTGTGTACTGCGGTCGACTCCGGTGTCGTTTGATGTGTTTAGCACTCATGCAAAGTTAAGGTGACTGATTTCCTTTAACTAACACTGGTGAATATTCAGAGGTTTGAGGAAGTATTATTTTGTCCATATGTCCATTGAAACCTCATCCAATAATAATAATTTAAAAAAAAAGTTGGCCTGTTTTCCATGTGGGGGGGAAAAAAAAAAGCCTGAGGTGTTCAGGAAAGCGTTATGTGCTAACTTTGTGTGAATACCACTCGGGTTGTGCTAACTGGCACCATTTATAGATCCCTCAGTCATTTTCAAACCCCACAATCAGCAATTTTTTTATTTATTTATTTATTTTTATTTTTTTTTGTGGCCGATGAAAATGACTGACACGTAAATGACTTACGGGAAAAGAACATGGCCGTCTGTGTAGAGGAAGTGGGGAGGAAATGCAGCCATGGCATTCAAAAAAAAATTGTTCAATTATCGCAAAGCACTTGGTTTGGCAGATTTGTGACTTGATGGTGGAAGACAGGCCTGGCAGAAGCCTGAGAGGAAACATAGTGTGAGGATGGGTGTCCTTCTTGTTTTTTTTTTTCCTTTTTTTTTCTCCAGATAGACCGCGTGAGAGAGAGGAGTGAATTTAATGCTGCAGGAATTTGGTTAGGGAGAAATTGCCCCAGACGCCTATGCACATTTAGAGCTTTGCAATCCAGCACAGTCAAGCCTTCAAGGCTTGACTGTGGTTTGTGTGTATGTGTGTGTGTGTGTGTATGTGTGTGTGTGCTGAAGCATTTAGCCTGTTAGAAAGTAAATTGGGTCATTAAATTCTTTGCCCTCTGACCTCTCTAAGATGTATTTAAGGCAAGAGTTCACAGGTCGAGCTCATTTCTACTTTCACACATTTATGAAGCGTTGTAGCTTTAAGACATGAAGAGGTCTGTAGCTTTATGGGCTTTAAAGGCAGGTGGACGTGACTGTAATGTAGTCAAGCCAAATTCCTATATAAAACATTGGTTGCACAGAAACCACAGATATGGCTTGTTGCATACCGTAGCATATGCAACTAGATTCCCCTGTCCACTCTGCCTCTGTTGCACCTAACACACACCCAATCAGCACATTGTGTGTGTGTGTGTGTGAGGTCCTTGCCCCAGGGTGAATTCTCCACTGCCGCATTAACATTTTAGAGGAAGGTCACTCACTCACACACACACACACACACATACACACACACACACACACACACACACACACACACACACATCTGGTGCAAAGCAAGCAGACGGTGTGCAATCACACGAGAGGACATGTCATAGTTCTGAATCCCACAAATCAAACATCGAAATCCACTCTTCCTCCTCAGCATCAGGATGACACCTCTCCACTCACCAGCTGTGGCTTTCATCACTGCATTATTATTGCATATTATTGTATGGATGTGTGTGTGCGTGTGTGTGTGTGTGTGTGTGTGTGTGTGTGTGTTTGAGGGTGGTGGTGGTTTCATGCACAAAACCTGCTTCTCATCATATCTTTCTGTTTTACTTCAATTTGATTAAAATGCAGCATTCCACTGCAGCTGATGAGCACTGAGCACTCGTGTGTGTTTAATTTCATTTAAAAAAAAAAAAAAAATGTAGTGTTGAACTTGAGAAGGATAGATTCGTAAAAAATTTAAACATACCGGAATTAATACAAAGTTGGACATGCTTGTTAAAAGGTGTATTAGAGAGTGTGTAAGGGATAAATGCACACACATTTCCCTGGACATATTAAAAAAGACACTTCTGTAACCCTTGTTATCTCCACAGTGTAAAAGGCTCCTCCTGAATGATGAAAGAAATCACTTCAGGAGGCTTTGTGCCTTGTTCCTGGGTGTCATTCACACAGCTCACTATTCTCCATTAAATGAAAATGAGGTAATGTTTGTAGAAGAACTATAAATGAATGTAAAACACATCGATATAACCTATACGTGTTGGCCTTTTTACAAGTGAATCTCTAATACTGCTAACACTAACATGACTGTTCCCTGTGTTAATGTCTAAATAATGTTCACTGTCCTCTGTGCTACATTATATTATTCTGCTTGATGCATGCATCTGGGTGTACATATCTCAATTCATGCACTCTTAATGGTCAGAGACCCCATTAACATCATTCAGCATTTTGTAAAATCAAATAAAATAAATTTTAATAGAATGACAATATATTCGATTGCATATATATAGGGAGTATATATATATATATATATATATATATATATATATATATACTCCCTATATATATGTAATCGAATATATTGTCATTCTATTAAAATTTATTTTATTTGATTTTACTATTATTATACAATACAAACTGGAGAGGCACTCATATAGTGCAAAGTAGCTTCGCAAGGCACAAATGGATTATTATAACTTGGCGTAGTTATAATAAAATGTCTTCCCCTAGTGGCTACTGGATAAAGGTTTTGCACCATGTTAGTTTAGGATTTCAGGTTTTTGTTTTTTTGTTTTGTTTTTTTTTTTTAAACATGATCCCATGCACGGATTGCCTCCAAAATTTACGGGGTTCTGTCCAGGCCCCACTCCTCCAGCATGTTTAATGAAAATCAGATCAGAATGTTTTAATAATCCTAAAGAAAAAAAGTAATAATTTATTAAATGCTTGTTAAAAAGCCTTTAATAAATTCCTGCCAAAAATTGTTAGTTTGTTTCCAGGCCCATACCCCATCCACCCACCAAGTTTGGTGAAAATTGGTTCAGTAGTTTTTGCATAATCCTGTTAACAGTCAAACAAACAGGCAGACGCCGTAACCTCTCCCACCAGGCAGCGGCGCTAATAATTGTTTGTTTTTCCAATTTCATGAACTCGCACTAAATCTTGATAACATAGCAATATTTGCTACACCTTACAATAGTAAATTTCCTACAGGAACCTGTACACCCTGAGTCCTTATGACGGGACAAGTTGGCTAATAGTGTTACACATGTGCAAGTGTCAGCTACTTGGATATTAGTTTTGCTATTTTGATAAGGAGGCGGCACATAGTAGTTAGCTCCCTGCCTCACATCAAGGAGGTCCTGGGTTCAAGTCCCGGGCTCGGTGAGGGTGTTTCTGTGTGGAGTTTTGCATGTTTTCCCTGTTGTTGTGTGGGGTTACTCCAGTTTCCTCTTACAGTCCAAAGACTTGCACATTAGGCGTATTAGCATTCTCAGTTTGCCCCTAGTTGTGAGTGTCAATGGTTCATTGTGTGTCGCCCTGCGATGGCAAGCTGTTGAGGGTGTACCCCGCCTGAGCCCAAAGTCAGCCAAGATGGGCTCCAGTCCTACCCTAGTAGGATTAAGCTGTCCGGGGAATGAATGAATGAATAATTTATGAAAGTGAAATTGGGATAAAGTGCACTGTATATAAAGTGGCTTAGCAACACTAAAAGCCAACAAAGTAAATTATACTGTAACTGTGGTTTAAAAAACAAACATTAGCAATGAAAACACCGTGAACTGTGGTGTGTTGCTATTTATTTATGCCCTGTTTGTGCGGTATTACTAAAGAAGCACTTCAGTATGATTGCTAAAGTGTGTCAAAATTATATCTTGCTTTTTAAGGAACCAAATTATCCAAGGGGTTAAATAAATAAATAAATAAACAAATAAATAAATAAAATCCTCACACTCCTGTCACAGAAATCAATAGCCAGAAATACAGCGAGATATTGCTTGGGAACAGCTGTGTTTAGCATGCTAATGGACTGGCAGTTGGACAAACTTGACCTTGTTTTGTGTGTGTGTGTGTCTGTGTGTGTGTGTGTGTGTGTGTGTGTGTGTTGGCTGAACATTCCCTCAGACAGGCAATAATATATCAGCCATGATGGAATAAAGCAGCCATGTTAGAGCTGCATTGCGTTAAACTCGGCACTCGTGTGAAGGTGATATTCTGTAGTAGAGTTCATGCGCAGGTGTCTGTGTGTAAGACATCTTTTGATTGCTCACATAGCTCAGTGACAGGTTAAAAATAAAGAAATAGATGTTAAAATGTATGGTTGTGCCATATGGAGCTGTGTATCCTAGCATATGTTGAATTTTGATGGACCCTGATTTGTTTTTTGTTTTTTTGTTTTTCCCGATTGGGGGTTTTAAATTTGTTTATTTATTTATTTATTTATTTGTGTGTGTGTGTGTGTGTGTGTGTGTGTGTGTGTGTGTGTGTGTGTGATTTAACACATTGAAGGACAAACTGAATA
>JAQMYF010000012.1:48079062-48092582 GCA_030014195.1 Neosilurus mollespiculum | reverse complement strand
TGTGTGTGTGTGTGTGTGTGTGTGTGTGTGTGTGTGTGTGTGTGTGTGATTTAACACATTGAAGGACAAACTGAATAATCCTTTAGAATACTATATGGTGTGAACTTATCGTTATACGTTTTATCTTTTTTTTTTCTTCTTTTAATCTCATATTTTTTTGTTGGGATTCAACAGTTTTGCATTGTAAGAAAATTACTTGACTCCTTGATTCCTTTTCTTGTGGTTTCTCCCATTAGGGGTTGCCACAGCGGATCATCCTTCAACATCCTCCTCTGTTCTCTGCATCTCCATCACACCAATCAGCCATGCTGACCCACAGTACTGCTGACGGTCGTTGTTCACCCGGGCCTCAACTGATCCGGTATGAACATTTTGTTTTAAATCTGCATGTTTGATTTGGCGCAGGTTTTATGCTGGAGGCACCTCCTGACCCAACCATTTCCATTTACCTGGACTTGTGACCAGCACAAAGAGCACACTGACTTGTGCGACTCTGGTGCCTGGGTTGCGAAAATATATTAAATAATGCTTAATAATGTCTGAGACTTTTATTAGTTTGATAAAATTGCTAATGTTTATAAGGCATTGGGATTTTATTTCAGGCCACTTAGAAGAAAAATTAGACAAGTATGTGGGATGTTATTCCACATATCACACCATAACGAGTTGCCTACAATTAAAATATCATCATCATCTTTCGCTTAATCTGGGGTCGGGTTGCCAGGGCAGCAGTCTAAGCAGTGAGGTCCAGACGTCCCTCTCCCCAGCCACTTTTTCCAGCACTTCCGGGAGGATACTGAGGCATTCTTAGACTAGCCGAGCGACAGGGTCCCTCCAGCGTGTCTGGGTCAACCCTGGGGTCTCTTCCCGGTTGGACATGCCCAAAATACCACACCAGGTAGGTGTTTGAGAGGCATTCTAATCGGATGCCCGAGCCACCTCAACTGGCTCCTCTGAACGCGGAGGAGCAGCGGTTCTACTCCGAGCTCCTTCCAGATGGCTGAGCCTCTCACCCTGCTGGTGGTGGGGCTAAGGGAGAGCCCCACCACCCTGCGAAGGAAGCTCATTTCAGCCGCCAGTATCCGCGATCTTGTTCTTTCGGTCACTTCCCAAAGCTTGTGACCATAGGTGAAGGTTGGAATGTAGATCGACTGGTAAGTTTGCCTTCCGGCTCAGCTCCCTCTTCACCACGACGGACCGGTACAAGATCCGCCTGTCAGTCTCCTGTTCCATCCTTCCCTCACTCATGAACAAGATCCCGAGATACTTGAACTCCTCCACTTGGGGCAGGACCTCATTCCAGACCCGGAGGGTGCATTCCACCCTTTTCTGACTGAGAACCATGGGCTCGGACTTGGAGGTGCTGATCCCAGCCGCTTCGCTCATGTTTCATGTGCGAATCGCTCCAATGAGAGCTGGAGGTCCAGGCTTGATGAAGCCGAAAGGACAACATCATCTGCAAAAAGCAAAGATGAGATCCTAACGATCACAAACCAGAACCCCTCAATGCCTCAGCTTTGCCTAGAAATTCTATTCATAAATATTATGAATAGAACCGATGACAAAGGACAGCCTTGGCAGAGTCCAACTCCCACCGGAAACCAATTCAACTTGTTGTGACCAATGTGGGCCAAGCTCTGGCTCCGGTGGTACAGAGACCTAATGGCCCGTAGCAACAGGTCCGGTACCCCGTACTCCCAGAGCACACCCCACAAGATAGCCCAAGGGACACGGTCGATTAAAATACAATTGAAATATTTGATATATTAATGAATAACCTGAGACACATTGTAATGGTGTCAGGAAGAGTGGCATAGTGGTTAGCATATCAGTCTCACAGCAAGAGGGCCCTGTATTCCAGCCTCGTCCTGTCATGGGCGTTTCTGTGTGGAGTTTCCATGTTCATCCCATGCTTGTGTGGGTTTCCTCCAGGTGCTCCAGTTTCCTTCCACTGTCCAAAGACATGCACACAAGGCTAAGTGGCTGTTCCAAATTTCTCCTAGGTGTAAGTATGAATTGTTGTGACTATGTTGGCCCTGCACTGGTCTGATTAGCTGTTGAAGGTGTACCCCGCCTTTGCCCGGAGTCAGCTGGGGTAGGCTCCAGCCTTCTCGCAACCCTAATAAAGGATAAAGCGATCCTGTGTATAAGCTATGAGTAAAAAGTACGAATTCTATAATCAATATAGAGTTTAATAATAATCATTAAAAATTTTGATTGGAAAACATAAGAAGCATTGAGTATATTAATATAAACCTATTGTAGATGTAGTAGCAGAAACTACTGTTTGAGGTTTTGCAAATATAATGCACATTTTCTGACCAATCAGATTTGGGAATTCAGCCACACTGTGGTATAAGTAACGCATAATAAAACACTTTGGGGGGATGCAGTTACGGGGACCAGTGACGGCATATTCCAAAATGTCTTATTTCTTTTACGCCACAGCAAATTGGCAATGACTTGAACTTTATTTATTTATGAGTCATTGTACTTCTTTTCACATCCTAGAAAAACAAGTTAATTCCCGTTATTACTTATATCAGTTCCCCACCAGCTTCTCTCCTTTTTTTTTCTTTCTCTTTCAAGTTAAGAGCACTTTGTTTATTGATTGATTTATTTATATTTTAATCTATGACACATTGTTATTTTCTTCCTGTTTATAGTTATGTTGCATGCAGCGGCATGTCCATGAAAAACAAGTTAATGCCTCTTATCACCTATGTTGTTTCATCAGCTTCTCTTTTTCCCTCTCTTTTGAATTAAATCTTAAAAAAAAAACTGATTTTTTTTAAAAAAAAGAACAAAAAATAATAATAAATCCAAAATATTCCAAAAAACACTCCATTAAAAATAAATAAATAGATAAATTATCTCTTAAAATTTAAACATATAAAATATAATTTTCAGAATTAAAAAAATCTGTTTATATAAAATCTCCACTTACACAAATTTTTGATACACATAAATAATAATGCTTAATAATAATATTTATTACCATAGTAACTAGTAGTAATTATTCTAGACTAAAGAATGGTATACTGTAACTCAGATTATTCAAAGCTTATTTTAGTTTACGTTACATGAAATGGAATTAATTTTAAATAAAATGTGTTTATTAAATGCATGTTTCTGAACCATGCTGAATGGTGTTCCTCTTATAAAATATGATAATTGGTTCAATGCATGTTTTTGGTTGCTTTTAAAACTGTGTTGTTAAAGGCTGTTTAAAAAATCTAGCCTAGAAATCAAACCTGGGACCTTCTTGCAGTAAGCCACAGTGACACCCAACCTTTGACCTAAGACCTCCAATTCTAATTAGTTCACACTTGAGTCCAAGTTAATGTTTGACCCAAATTTGCAAAAAACTTCTTTAAGCTGTTCCTGGAGCTTGTGTTTACAAGCAAAGAATGAACATTAGGCAGCAATAAATTTGACCGTGAAGCTATGATCCTTTCTCCAAAACAAATCATTTCATCCTGAAGTCAGAGTGGACATAAATGCAAAGTTTGAAGAAAATCTCTCAAAGCCTTCTCAAGATAACACCTTCACAACAGTGGAAGAGATAAGGCCTCAGTGACCTTAATCTTTGATTTATTAGCTTCAAAATGTACTCAGTTCATCCTTAAGTCAGGCTGGGAATCTGTGCAAAGACTGAAGAAAGCTCAAAGCATTCTTGAGATATCACGTCCACAAGAATGGCCCAGATGGACGGACGGACGGACGGAGGGACAGCCTAAAAGTCATAATCTCTCTGGCCCTGAATATTGCTGGACATAAAGAAAAAAGAAAAGAAAAACAAGGCTGCCGTGTCAAAATCCTACATGTGAGCAAACATTTTCATCTTTTGGGAGTTCCTTATTGATTGCTACTGTAGTGTGGTCACGTATGTGGGAATTTGCTGGTCAACAGCTTTTTGTTTGACCTTTCTGTGTTTGTCTTAATGGACGTTGCTGATAATGTATGTGAGACGAACACAGACCGCTGTATTATTATCTGTAGGTTAACTGCGCTGTTGTCTCTTTCCTTGTTAAAATGATATGAAATTGTCATTCAGGACATACTTGTGTGCTCGCCGGCCATCGACCTCGAAAAGATCTCAATTCTACTTGGCAGTTTGCCAAATTATTACAAAAGCTTTTAAATTTTGCTGGTGACAGCCTTGCTGGAGAGCTTGTTCATTCCGTGAGCGATTATTAGGACCTGTTCTGGTCGATTTGTGAAATGAAGCTTGTTCATTCTACACCATCTTCCTCTGAGGAGCCATGTGACTGTTGTTTTACCTTCTGCTCCTCAAATTTAAGCAGTGGGAGTAAGTGTTTGCGCTGAGTACATTGAATTTAGAGAGCTCGGGTGGGTAGAGCTCAGAGGTGTGATGCTTGCACAGAGGTCTGTCATGAACTTCTGCCATTGGTGCTGGGTAAAAAACTAGCTTTTAAATGTATGGCTAGCTCTCTCAGTGGAAATTAACTATCTCCCTCAGCCTATAAATGTTAATTTAAAACCTGCAGACTAACAGCACATCGCTGTCTGGGGAATGTGGTGCTAATATACGTTCGCCTTGGCAAACTGCATATGATGATTAGGTATGCTCTACTGAACTGAGGACAGAGGCGCTACAGAAATGCACACTTATGGTGAAATGTGTGCTGCGCGCTTTCCTTTTCTGCCTTTCAGTGGTTCATTTTGGGGTAAAAAGATTATAGTAGTAGCAAAATTGCACCTGGATCCTGGGTTAATTGACATTTGTGGCGATCTAGTAATTTGCAGTTTCGTAGAATTCAGATCATTCGTATCATCTGACTTGGATTCTTTAAAAAAAATTATTTTGATCCGATCTCGTTGAGTGTCCGATTTATTTATTTATTTATTATTGCTGTATCTTTTCATCACAGCACAGTTGCGAAAGTGTCCATAGAGTAATATAGTATTGTGTGTATGTATTGTGTACACACACACGTGTACAGTGTAATACTTAAAAATGTATTAGAACACCTTTCATAAATTAAAAAAATTCAAATATTAAAAAAACCTCATATACACAACCATTCATACTCTCACCTAGGGGCAATCTGAAACAGCTAATTAGCCTAATCCCTGTTAGACCCCCACCGTACGAAGACCCCTGGGCAAGGTCATAACCACAAGTGTGCCTCTGTCCACCCAGCAGTATAAATGGGTACCAGTGAAATAGTGTCCCATCCAGGAGGAGATGAACTCCTAGTCGCTTTACACCACAGAAACCGGTATAAACTCTGATGAGCTAGGCTCAGGTGTCAAAAGCCCAACAGACTTAATTAGCCAAATGTGAATGTCTTTGCACTGTGGGAGGAGACCGAAGTACCCTGAGGAAACCCACACAAGCACAGGGAGAACATGCAAACTTCACTCAGAAACACCCTCACCAAGCTTGGGACTTAAACTCAGGACCTTCTTACTGAGAGGGGGATGTGCTAAACACTACCCCCCCATACCACTCTAAATGAACGAAATGAACTTCCCCGCTGCCACACATTTTTCCTGCTAGTTCAGGAATCGAATATTTTACCAGCTGCTGTTCTGAATCAATACTTTGAAATTGTTTTTTTTAATATATTGATTACAGCCTGGCAAGAGACCTAGAACTAAAACCCAAGTAATTGTTCTGAACAACTTGTTTACAATGTTTACTGCACATTTTCTGATGACTATTAAAAAAAAAAAAAAAAAAAAAAAAAAGTGAGTGTGCAACATTATACACACATTACTCTTCTCTTTAGCCCTGGCAATTCATTTAGCCATGCATGTTTGTGTAGTTACAGGAAGTATGTATAAACCTTTAAGGATGTGTGATGTCCGAGAGTACCGAAGTGTACTGCTACCATGACAAAAAATAAGATTGGTTACTTTATAACATGATTTTTTTTTATGTGGAGATGATTTTAACAATATATTTTCACGTTATTTATGACACACTTACCATGTAATAAACAATTCAATATTTCTAATGATCAAGAAAACTATATATATATATATACACACACACACACACACACACACACACACACACACACAGTAATGTGCAGTGAAGATTATACATCACCACTTTTGTCTAAAAGGGCTCCTATTAAATAGAAGTAAAAAAAAAATAATAATAATTACTTCCATACTTCCAATTCCATATGGTTTGGAGTTCATTCATGCTATGCAAAGTCAAAAAAATAATAATAATAATAAAATAAAATGTGCGACACTTTCTGAAAATTGGTATTTTCAGTGTTTTTGTTTATTAACTATAATTTTACCTCAATATACTTGTCGGAATGATTTTATTTTGTTCCAATTGCCTACAATAGCATTGTTCCATACATTTTCACCAAAATATTATAAAGAAGTAATTTTTTACTTCTTTTTATTAGGAGCCCTTTTAGACAAAAGTGGTGGTGTGTAATCTTCACTGCACACTACTGTATATATATAAACATAAACTTAAGTAAATGTAAAATCCAGACATTTATGTAGCATTTTATTTTAAAATATGAAAATTGATCATTTTACCCAGTAATGCATTAATCTGCTATATCTCAAATATACTCCTGTGACTTCTGACACTGTAGAAGGGACTATTCAGCAGTAGCCACTGAACCTGAGGCGAATAATTGTTTTAGCTGCTTTAGCATATACTACATGGGAACATAAGTCAAGCAAACTAAAATATGAATTTTAGACATTTATGGGTTATTTTTCCCTTTCTATGGGGTAAACAATGTCTATTATTCATTTAAAAAAATTCTTTCTGATTGGTCGACTAATAAGCCGACTTCCTGTTCAGTCCGAGTCCATCACTGACTTAAGATGAGCTGAATATGTTGAAAATATTTTGAATCAATAATAAAACAATTATAGAATTCAGCTTTTTTGTGATATGGAGATTCATTTAGATCTCAGATCAATCAAATAATTCTACATATCATCCTTCTCCTCATTCAGTAATTACTCTGAGACTGCAGACACCAGGCGAAGGTGGGGTACAACTTGAACAGCTCACCAGACCATTGCAGGACCACCACAAACACAAGCATTCACACCTAGCGGCAATCTGGAATTGCCGATTAACCTAATGTGCATGTTTTTGGACTGTGGGAGAAAAACAGGGTACCCAGAGGAATCCCATGCAAGCATGGGAGAACATGCAAACCACACACAGGTACACCCTCTCCAAGCTTGGGACTCGAACCCAGGACCCTCTTGCTGTGAGGTGGACGTGCTAACCTCTTCGCCACCATGGCGGCCCGTCAAATAAACAAACGTTCGGCATTTCTTCAAGTCCAATTCAAGCACACTTCTCAGCATAAATCACAAATCAGATTGATTTTCTTGAGATTTGTTTGGATCAAGATGAAATTAAAGCTCAATCCTTTTTTTTTTTTTTATTTTTTTTTAAAGCTCCATCCTTTACACAGCCAGCAGGATAACTCCTGCTAACCTTCACTTGACACTTTATGACGTATAAGCACACATATGTATGGATAAGGTGTATGTTTCCTAGTTTGCTGTTCTGATAAAATCATGTTTTAGCATCATGCCTCTATCACAGAGTCAGATTTAATATCAGTGTGTTGTATTTCCTCCTAGATCCATTCATCCTCTTGAGCATGCTGACTTATACTGACCTTTAAGTACTCATAAGAACATCACCATCTTGTGGGCTTTGTACATTGTGGTATTTAAATGGTGTCAGATATTGATATTTTCAACTCATTCGTCTGTCCTGTGCACCGGCCGACGTGTGCCATCGACATTTTTTTGTTCATTATTTTTGAGCCAGAACCAAACCAGAACATCTCCACTCAGGTTAAAGTGTACTCTCTTACTGCACTCTGCTCCTGTACCTGCTTGGTTGTGAGGTGTTTCCTGATTTTAATAAGCCAGTTTCATGACAGCAGCCTGTCTGAGACATGCAGTTCGAGGGAATAACTTTATGGGATTAGAGGCAGCGTGTTTCCATTTGGAGTGGATTACAGTAATCTCCTCTTATTGAGTTTTCTGATGCACCACGGTTGAGTGAAGTCTTCTAAGTCCATGTAATGATATCAATGAGAGGAGGGAAAACGAACACTGAGTTGCGGATTTGATTTGAAGTAATTCGCTCTTAAGAAGTTAATAGTGCCAGTTCTGGGTTTAATATCCCATTAAAGGTTGGTAGTCAAGACCTAAGTGGGTGAATTGGGTTACAACATCATGTACTGATAGATGTAGCTAGTGTGCACTGTGTCATATCACCATGCACTTTCTTTATTAATTTTAAAACCTGCTATATCTATTACATTGTGGTTTAAAAGTGTATGTTGTAATTCTTTATATTGTAAATAAAGTACCACTCCTATGCATGGTGTGAATTGAAAAAAAGCCAATGTTGACACTTAAACATCCTACTTTAGTATATATACAGAAATGGCACAATCTGACTGGTTCGTTATCTTGAGATAATAAGCAATTATTAAACGAGGGGAAGTATAATATAGAGAATTATTCAAGTCAAGGCTTTCTGAATCCTGAATGAAGCATAATGAACATTGTCCACCTCACAAACTGGGGATATTGCTCGAATCAAATGGCAGACAAACCCCCACTAATTCTGAAATCCTAGAATGTCACCATCCAAAAAAATACAAATAAAATTCAGCAAAATGGCCAACGCGGTTTTCAGCTTTAAAAAGCACTTTAATCAAAGCTTGTACATGTTCCAAAAGTTGTGGTAAAGCACTGCACATGACCACTGTCACCTTTTAAAAATGTGAAAATAATCCGTAAAAATCTGGATTCAGTTTGCTTTCGTCATGTTTCTGTGTAGTATGAATGATAACAGATATTTGCCTTTGGATCATTGGATATCTCTGAATCGTTCCCTCCACATTCCATCTCTCCTCTGGCAAGTAATTATACAACGCCTTTGCTTTTTGCTTTGTATTCTGCCTATTGCGCCTATAGTATATAATGAGACAATATGATTTTCCACCACATGGCCCATGTAGTTAAGTCTACCTTGGGTAGGTTAGAAGGGTAAACTTACCATCCTACCTGGTAAGAGATGGGAATCACTTCAATGCTGAGTTCTTGTTGCCTATGTGATGCCCTCACATGTTTCCCACTTACAAATCTTTGAAAGGGAAACTGAGCAGCATCGAGCTCATTCCATACAGTAGGTCCATGAGAGCTTTATATTATCATATTATATAATTTAAGTTTATTTCAGCTCATATTATTCTAATAAATAACTTATTATTATCGTTAAAGAGTTAAACATGCAAAAATATATACTCACAGGAAATTCCAACCGTTTTGGAAATTGGACTCAATCATGGCATATCTGGTTATTATCCTTGTAAAATTTCTGTGTGCAGTCATAAAGCACAGGATATTTAAACCCAACAGTAATGAGCTCCTCTTCCAAGTCGGTGTGAGCGGATTAGTAAAACTCGAGTTCATTGTTTCCTTACGGTTTTTGTGAACTCCGTGTTTGGCGGCATCTGCCAATCAGCGGTATTCTTAAGCTCTGATTGGTAATTGTTCAATTCGTGTTGCGTGAGAGTTCAGCTCAGTTGATCTCTGCACTCACCCACTTTGTACCGCTGCTCCTCATCGCTCATTTTGCTCACGATCACTGTGCTCACGGTGACTTTTTCGATTGACGCTCCATGTGTGAATGTGGCTTAAGGGCTTCAGTCATTATTATTTCCACTATCTATCATACGATGCGCCTTGTTCAGATTAAATTAAAAAATTTAACTCCGCTTTAATTTTATGGTATTTACATCAAAATCATGTGAATAATGAAAGTTATTACAGCATCATGTCCTACCCAGCTGTTTTCCTCCCTTGTGCTGTTTTTCTAGGATTTTCCAGCAGCTGTCGTCAGTTTCTTATTATTATTTGGCGCATTCTGCCTTTAGTTTTGCCTTCAGCATGTGAAATGCAGCTTACTTGGATTCAGATTAGGTGACAGACTTGGCCATTACAGATCATTTCCACTTCCAAAAAAAAAAAAAAAAAAAAAAAAAAGGTTTACTTTCTAGGCATGTTTCGAGTCATTGTCTCATTCTCTCTTATCATCTGAACTGTGAAGTGCTGCCCAATGGGATTTGGAGCATTTAAAAGCTGAATCTGTGTAGATTACTTCAGTAATGACATCAATAAATACTAGTGAACCAGTTCGACATGCAGCCCTTTACAGCTACACCATAAGCTGAGGTGGTGTGCTTCGGACAAAGAACAATTCCCATTTTCAATGCCCTGTTCTTCACATCGTTCTGGTAAGAGCTGATCTTGGTCAACAGTATTGAGTTCCAGAACTATATCTGGTCTCCCTGATTTTAAGGCTCCCCAATGTTTTACATCTTGTGGAAAACTCGTGGTATTTACAGTGGTTTAGTCTTCTCATGATTGTTGACTCTGACACAGATATGCCTACCTCTTGGAAGGTGGTCTTGATCAGGCCAGCACTTGTGAAGGGATTTTTCCTCACCAAGAAAAAAATTCTGCTGTCATTTACTACAGTTGTTTTCTCTTGTCTCAAAGTTGGAAGGCTGTGCTTTGAGCACTTGGAGATTCATCATTCATAGTCAATCTCTAGGGGCACGGTGGTGTAGTGGTTCGCACACTTGCCTTACAGCAATAAGGTCCTGGGTTTGAGCTCTGTGGTTGGCAAAAGCATTTCTGTGTGGAGTTTAGTGGGTGGTTTTCCTATGGATGTTCCAGTTTCGTCCCACAGTCCAAACACATGCACATTAAGCAAATTAGCTATTCTGGAAATACCCCGAGGTGTGAATGGCTGTTTGTGTTGGCCTTGCAATGGGTTATAGAGCTGTTCAGGGTGTATCCTGCCTTTTGCCCGGAGTCAGCTGGGATTGACGGTATGAATAATGAATTAATGCATATTTTAACCACAACATACTGGGTAATATTCATTTCTTTTTACACCAAATCATGACTGCATTGTAATCACAATTGTATTTTGCAGTTTCTTTACTCGCTGAAGCTTGGTAAATCCAGATGTGCCCTATATGCAGTTTTGTGCATGCAAAAATTAATAGGAATGCAGAAAGAAATTCATCTGTCCTAAGTAGCTTATAAGCTAATATTTGATCACCATCATTTAATGTTATTTTGTGCAAAACATTTCACATCTTAGTATTCTTCTTGTTAATATTCACTTGAGCTGCCTCAAATCTTAAACTGAAATATTTTCAGTTAAACAATTTCAGTTTAAAATGCACTCGTCGCTCGGATCATACCTTTAGATGATACTTTACACGGGCCACATTTAGCCACTTTCAACTTTAAAAATGACCCACTGAATTCATCACTGTCAGACACAGGTCAGTACTCAGCCAAAGTCTCATGATGAATCCGCTTTTAAACCAATTTATCTGCTTTATAAAAAGAACTGCTGTAGATATTTATACTTTATTTTAAGCAAAGTGTCAGCAGATAGAAAATGTACCACCACAAGACATTTAAGTGACTATGGCAGACATCTTTTGTCTTTTTTTTTTAATCAGGCTTTTTAAAAGATTCAACAATATCATTAATACAATAATAATAGTCAATAATATACATTTATATATAGCGAATTAAGAATTGAGTGTAACACATAACCTGTATTATGAATCTAATTTTGTTTGCAATGACTAAACAGCCATATATTTAGTTACTCGAGATAATAATGATATCTCACAGGCTTTTTGAGCATAATTTGATCAACAATTTCAGTATGAAGCCTCAACAAATAACAAGCGAGTTAAATCAGGCTCTTAAACCGAGCACGCTATTACCATCATTATCATTATTGTTGGTCTTTTGTTTGCCAGACAATCGAAGACTGTCAATAGATCTGTGCGCACTCGAGAGAGCACTTAGACACGCCACAGCTGGAGCAGCTATGCAGTTGTGTCTTATTAAGAAAATAGAGGCATATTGTAGTCAATGATTAGGGACCAGAAAAGAGCAAAGGAAACATGGGGAAAGGTACAGGAAACACATGGGCGCCGTCATTGTCAACTTCAATTAAATCCATCACGTAATTGCAAGCTCAGTCGTCTTTTTTTTTTTTTTTTGGAAGAATGAAACTAAGCCTAGCATTAAATTTTACTAAAGTAGCTCCAATTAAATTCACATTATACAGAAAAATGGCAAATCTTTGTTCCTCCTTTCTATTCGAACCATAACTCCGCACCTTAACCCATATGGAAAGCTAAACAGGACCAAATCAGAGGCAACATATAGGCATAGCGTGACCATATTCTTCCCAGACATGACATCATCGTCTAAGACCTGTCGCTAAAGGCTGCGATTGACAGCGTAGGTGATAGGTGTCAACGTACGCTTTAATCCACTGAATTCCATACTCTTTACCAAAGGCTTTCTTTTCCTGCTACATTTCCTGGTCTGCCATCCCAGAAATATATAATGATTAAGAAGATTGATGTGTTTGAGCTCAGACATGTGAAGATTAATCCGGTTCTCACTTAAATATCAACCCTTGTTATATGAATGTGCTGTTGGGCTTCAGAGCAAGGCGCTGGATGAAGGTTAGCTCCCGATATCCAGCACTTCATTATCTGAGGATGTGGGGTTTTCAGTAAAGACCAGACTGCTGCACTTTCATCAAATATTAGACGTGAGTGCCATTTAGGTGAGCTCGGGTTGCTGTATTGGAGTCTGGCTTGTGGAATGCCAGAGAGGAAAGCATTAAAGAAGCGGTAAAATATCATGTTTGTTTGAACAGGCACATTAGTGCAATCTGTAAACCGTAAGCTTTTCGCTGAGAAGTGCTTTAGCTGAGGACTAGCATTTGAAATTAAATTAGGAAATAATGTGTGGAAATATATGATGTGCTGATGGGAGGACAGACTGGTGTGTGCTTTATTTGTTGTGTGTTTGTTGGTTTACACCCATAATGAAGACTCCGTCCCGTCTCCGTACCACAAGTGTGTGTTTACCTGGAAGTATATTCACCTGTGTATCTTCTGAATTGTGTAAGTAGATATTTTGAACATGCATGTATTACATATGAAAAGTATACACAGCCCAGTAAAAATTATTGTGATGCAAAAAAAAAAAAAAGACTGTGATCAATAATGTCAGAGGTTTTTTCACCTTTATTGTGATGTATAACCTGTAAAATTTAACTGGGAAAAGGGTGGGTATGGGGTGGGGGGTAATGTTTACAATAACCCGGTTGCATAAATATGTACACTTTTAAATTACCACTTTGGTGAAGCACCTTTTGATTTTATTTCAGCATTCTGAGTCTCTCATGATCTCTCAGCAGTCTTTTACCTGACAGTCTTTGCCCAGTTTTCCCTTCCCAAAATACTCCATATCGGGTCACCCCACTGATTTTCAGTTGGCCTTAGGTATGAACTCTGGCTGTACTATTCTAAAACTTCAGTCTAAGAAGTGTGAAGCCATTGCTTTTGTTGATTTGGAGATCAGATTTTGGTGGTTTGGGTCACTGTCCTGCTGACCATCTACAACTA
>JAQMYF010000012.1:48065024-48078962 GCA_030014195.1 Neosilurus mollespiculum | reverse complement strand
TGAAGCCATTGCTTTTGTTGATTTGGAGATCAGATTTTGGTGGTTTGGGTCACTGTCCTGCTGACCATCTACAACTATCTGTGACTATCTGTGATCGACCACAACGGTCTCAGACTCTCAGCAATATAATCGTGGATAGTTGGCGACAGTCACCGATTAGTAGATTATCGTGTGTAATCAACCAACATTTGGGAACAGGTTTCAAAAAACGGGACGATTGTCCACAATGTGTGGATTTCTCGCTAACAGTCACTGACAGTCAACGATACGGTACACGATATCAGACGTAGACCCCTCATGCTTGCTCCCGACCTAAAAATTGATCACATTTTCAAGTGCAAAATGTATAATTTTCTATCACTTTCTCTGAGTCATTTACTTACGTGCTCTCTTTTTGTTTTGTTGTTTTATTTTCCTCTCATTCTTATTTCCGCCCACCACCCTGGGTTTGTTTTTGTTTTCTTTTTGCGCCTTTTTTAAATACATTTTATCACAATTAAAAATTAATAAATAAATGAATGAATAAATAAATAAAAATCAAGATCAAATCGTGGCCATTATCAGGCGTTATCGTCCAAATGAGATCGGGGCTTTATGCCACTACCATGTTTCACCGTGGATATGGTGTTCTTTTGGTATTATGTAATGGTGTTTTTGAGCCAAATGCTCCTTATGGAATTGTGGGCAAAATTTTATACTTGACCCTAACTCATTTCCCCACATACTTTTAGGAGACATAATGTAAGTTTTAGTCAACCTTACCCAGGCTTGGATGTTTTTCTTTGGATGTTCTTTCCTTATCCTTATATAAAAAACACATGAGACTGTTGTCACATGTAGTACACAACCAGTACTTCCAAAATTCCTGCAGCTCCTTTAATGTTGTTGTTGGCCTTTTGTTAGCCTCCTGGACCAGTCTTCTACTTGTTGGTTCCTAATTTGAAAGTGTCATGGCCTGGCTCAACAGCAGGTGACAAAAAGGGAGACCACACAAGTCTTTAACCAATAACAGAAGTTTAATAAGAAAACTGAACTTAATAAAAAAAATGATCAAGCTGTGTAATATGACTGGCAGTAAATCGAAGTGTATGAGTGCGCAACACAGAAGTCATATCAGTCAGACAGCCTGGGGAAGAGCCGACAAGATCTAGCAGGACTGCTTTATAGCCTCCAAAACCCAGTCTTCTCAGGTGTGCCACATCACTGAGAAGATCAGAGCTCCACCCATCAGCCTCCTGCAACACAAAGACCACAGCCACAGTACAGCGCAGACTATGGTCGACCCTGTCGGCCGTCACAGAAAGGATGTCCAGTTCTTTGTTTTGTGCTATGTGTTCTTCACTGTCAATATCTAGGGCAGCAAAATGGCAGAGTGGTTAACATGTCCTCCTCACAGCAATAAGGTCCTGGGTTCGAGTCCCAAGCTCTGTGACTGTGTGGAGTTTGTATGTTCTCCATGTGCATGCGTGGGTTTCCTCCAGATACTCTGGTGTCCTCCAACAGTCCAAAAATATGCACATTAGGCTAATTGGCTGTTCCAGATTGCCCCCGTAGGTATGAGTGTGAATGGCTGTGTGTGTTGGCCTTGCAATGGTCTGGCAAGCTGTTCAGGGTGTACTCGGCCTTCACCCAGTGTCAGCTAAGATAGGCTCCAGCCTCCATAGATGTACCATTGTCAGAGCACAAGTGTGGAGAGGTCATAGTGAGAACTCCACTGCATAGAAAAGGACACAGAGAAGTCTTTCCTATCCGTGCCACACTCGCACTACATCAACGAAGACGCTACTAGGCAGTACTTACATCATTCCTACATCGGTGGCATTATTACTATGATCTTACTGCACCCTGATTTGACCACATCCTCATTATGTTTTTATTTTTTTAATGTCTTCAAAGTCTAACAATCTCCATCAGAATCCTATTAGTTCCTACTACTACAATTACTCACTCATTCATTTGCCAAACCACTTAATATCCCTTATAGGATCATAGGGAGCTGACACTGAGTGAAGGTGGAGTACATCCTGAACAGCTCACCAGACCACTGCAGGACCAAAACACACAGCCATTTACACACCCAGCCACACCTAGGGGCAATTTGGAACAGCCAGTCAGCCTAATGTGTATGTCTTTGGACTGTGGGAGAAAACTGGAGTACCCAGAGGAAACCTTTGCAGACACGGGGAGAACATGCAAACTCCACAGAGAAACACACTCAGTAAACCCTGGATTTGAACCCAGGACCGTTTTGCTGTGAGGAGGAGGTGCTAACCACTACACCACCGTGCTATCCACTACAGTTACATAATTCACCAAATTTTTCGGAGATGTAGTAAGATGCAAATAAGTTCATGTCATTTAGATTTAATCTTTTTCAATCTATTTAGATTTAATCAGTCACTTTAATGTTTTTTTTTTTTTTTTTAAATTTCCAATTATTTGAAGGTAAGCTTACTTATGCAACCACCTTTTTCCCGACTGAATTGCAAAATATTATTCATCTATTTATCTCATTTTCTTACATCACAATAATCTGGTAGGTTAACAGGAGTGTGCATTTATAGTATATATATATATATATATATATAGCCACTGCATTTCAATTTCTTTGGTTAATTTTGTGACAGGTGTTTGCATGTTCTCCCCATGTTTGCCTTGGTTTTTTCCCACAGTCCAGCGACATGCACATTGGGCTAACTGGCTGTTTCAAATTGCCCCTAGGTGTGGATGTCAGTGTGAATGGTAGTGTGTGTTACCCTGCGATGGTCTGACAAGCTTGTACCCTGTATTCACCTGGTGTCGGCTAAGATAGTCTCCAGCCTCCCTGCGACCCTTGTCGGATTAAGCGGTTCAGCAAATGAATGAGTGAGTGAATTTTGTGCCAGTTAAAATAAAGTGATAATTGGCTTTTATTTATAAAGCTGTCATTCAAAAATGTATGGCATAAGCAACACAGAATGAATATGACTAAACAAAGAAAGACAGATGCATTACCATAACATTGTTTGATAGCAGCATAAATCCATCATAGGTGTCTTCGAGCTTGTGTATATTGATGAGAACAGGCAGCATGTCCTCCAAGCATAAGCGATCTTGTGACAGTTTGGAAGGTGTGTGTCAGCCTTTGGCCTTCAGATTAGTGGTAATTGTCACACAGTAGCTGAGAACCATATAGTGGATAGGGATTGGTGAGGACTCAATCGAGGGGGAAATGAAGCAAAGCGAAACAAGGACAAAGTGAGAAAATGTCAAATTTCATACATTATTCTATAAATGCGTATTTAGTCCTTACACGACAAGTAAAAAAAAATAGTAAAAATGCACACCCTGTGGAATATTTTAGAATTTTCCTTCACTGGCTTCAGTTTAAAACGCTAAAATTTGAACACAGAAATATCTAAATGTGAAATAAAATGTAGTCAGGTGCAAAAATCTAAGCGCACTCGTGAAAATGGCTCTGCATGGCATTCATTCTGAATTAAACACAAAAGGTGTTGGTATGAATATAATTAACAATTTCAGTGAAAAGTGGAGTTTTAGAAATCTTTACCTGTATTTCAGAGTTTCTTACTGTAGTGTTTTCATGACAGCGTGTACTCGAGCTGACACAGATTCCAAACTTTATGTAAAACTTTGGGATCCATTTTAGATCAAATCTATTACTCATTCATTGTCCGAACCTCTTACTCCTATTAGTATTAGAGGCGCTTACTCTTTCAACACTTGAAAGCAGGGTATAGCCTAAACATCTTGCCAGACCATCACAGGGCAACACACACAACTATTTACACTCACACCTGGGGCAAGTTGGAACAGCCAGTTAGCTTAATGTGCAATGTTAATTTTTTTGAAGCGTGGGTGGAAACCGGAGTACCCAGAGGAAACCCACACAAGAACAGGTAGATGACGTAAACTCCACAGAGAAGCCTGGGACTCGAACCCAGGACCTTATTAATGTGAGGTGGATGTGCTAACCACTATGCCACAGTGCCACACTCAAATCTCAAGGGAATAAGACTCGTGGAAAATCTAAACATTGTCAATAACCCCAGTTTGCTTAAATGTAATTATTACACAGCTAATTTGGATACTAGTGGGGCCCTTGATGTAGTAGTTACGGTGCTGGGTCATGATCGAGAGGTCATGGGTTCGAATCCCTGTAAGACACCACAATGCCGAAACCTCAGGGCAAGGTCTTAACTACAGCTCACTCTGCAGAAACCAGGATGAGGCTCCGGCTGTGATAAGCCACTTTTCTCAACAGACTTAACTCACCTTGCTCTATCTGAATACTGTATTCTGATTGGTCACTCAAAATATTAATGGTCTGTTTTATTATAACACACCATTGTTAAGTAAATTAAGTTCTTGCTATGGAGTTACCCCTCTGCCAAGTTTTGGGAGGCAGATCTTTATAACTGGATTTAATTAGCAATACTGATTGGCTCTCTGTATATTATCCCCTACGTAGTGACCTGGAAAATAAGCAGCATCTTCATTAATAAGTCTCAGACTCTTGGACTCCACAGTATGTTTATTACATATTTATTGACTTAAGATGCTAGTAAAAATTGCTCTAAAAATTGGGACGAATCTTTTCTTTGTTGGTGTAAAGGATTCGTGTTTACAATCCCTGTAGTGTTTGCCCAAACCTTATACAGAGCTATCAAGAGGACACCCTCCTTTCTAAGGGTGTTTCTGATGGGGGCACTACATCTCCAGAAGGTTCAGCAAAAAGAACTGCCATCTCAGGTTCACTCCTGTTGATGCCTGGGACCATGGACCCAGTAGCCACATTGTGTTTCCATCAGCAACTTTGGAAGGGTCTTCCAAGGGTCTACTAGTTTAACCACAGGCCTGGCCATACTTAACCCCGTTTGAGGTCATGTTCCTTCTTCATGGCATCTCTCTAGCTCTCAAACAGAATACACAAAGAGCAAAGACAATAGCTACACTGTCATATCTGGCAGGAAATCTGCTGGGAGATATAGCTGGCCAGCATTATGTCTGCCAGCATCGTCCACTCCGATAAGGCAGCTCGTTTCCTGGTCTTTGGTGTAGATGTGAAGGGGGATGATGGGAATGATTCTGCCCTTTTTTGACGCGTGTTACATGAAATGGTTTACAGGACACGAGAGGAGGTACTGTATTGTTGTTTATCTTCTGTGTTTCATCTCCGCTGCTTCATGTGAGCACCTTGTGTATCCATTAGGTGGATTATTGGAAAAAGCCAACATATTTATCACATTAATTATACACTTGTACTTTGTATATGCATGTGCCTTTAATAAAGCACTCATTTAGAGTTGTGTTGGTATCCAAGTGTGCGCAGTTAGGTTTCACAAAGACTTAGGTTTCGTTTTTTTATTTTTATTTTTTTTTGTTTTTTTTGCAGTGATTGTAATTAAAATGTAATAAAACCGTTGTTTTTTAAGTACGTGAGTGTCAGTATACATATATACTGTACATACACTCACTCACTCATTTGCCATACTACTTAAACCTACTAGGGTTACTAGGGTATCTCAGCTGATACTGGGTAAAGCCATGGTTCACCCAGAACAGCTCACCAGACCATTGCAGGGCCAACACACACACACACACACACACACCTAGGGCCAATTATATGGGACTTTGGACTGTGGGAGGAAACTGGAGTACCTGGAGGGAACTCATGCAAGCATGAGATCATGTAAACTCCACACAGAAACACCCTCACCAAGCATGAAACTCGAAGCCAGGACCTTCATACTAACCACTACACTACTGTGCCATGCTACATACATACATACATATATGACAGGGCGAAGTTATGAAATCATTATGAAATGAACCTTGGTGCAACATTACGCACTATATGATCAAAGGTTCATGGACACCTGACCATAACCAACATTTTCTTTTTAATACGGCCCTTTTTAGTGACAATAACCTCCATTCTTTGTATTTATTTAGCAACAGCATTACTGATGTCACTTTATCCCAAAGGTCTTTGGTAGACTTGAGGTCTGGGCTTTGTACAGGACCCCAGAGTTCTTCCACTTTATCCTTGGCACACCACACCTTCATGGAAAACACTTTGTGCACAGGAGCATTGTCATGCTGGAACAGGTTTGGGTCTCTTGGTTCCAGTGGAGGAAATCTGAATGCAACTATATACAAAGACTCCATATGCAGTTTTGTACTTCAGACAAATAGCAACAGTTTGGGTTAGGTACACGTATGGCTGTGATGGACAGGCGACTGAATACTTTTGGCCATAATATGTAAAATTCAGCCAATTCCAGTTCGTACGAGAAATGCCGTTTTACTTGTCGAAGTTTAAGCTTAATAATTCCTGCTGAAAGATTTTTTGAATGAGATCAACATCTTTTTTTTTTTTTTTATGCATAGTGGAAATTTTAAACTGCTTCCCCCTAAAATTGCAGACAGCTAAAAAAGTCCATCTGCTATTTGAAAGTGCTTAATCTCCAGTACTCACAATTCACTGTCAATTCAGCAAACAATTAGCAAGTTAGCAACCCTGCCCTTTATAAACAGCTGTTATGCAGAGAAAATAAATACTCAGATACTGAGGGTTGTATTCAGAAGATGTGGCTAAAATATGAAAGGTACACCAATATAGAGCATGAGGGTTGGGTTTTTTGTGATTTTTCACCTTCATTTTAATATAAAATACCACTTGATGTAGCTCACCTCTTCGTTGTGCAAATTAATGAATGCAGACACATAATACAATCTGTAAGGATTTAAACGTAACCATACACAAGCACAATAAAGCTAGAAATCCTTGAAGTTTTCCTCGGTGCAAATAATAACCTGGACTCTCCCTCAGGTCCCAAAGTCTTGTGGACATATTTGCGGACAATTATTCCTTTGGGAGCTCTGGAAACCATTATCCCTCCACGGTCGAAACACCACACTAATCTCTTTCTTTACCACCCACCACCCCCTCTTCTCTGTCTCGTTCTCTCTTGCTCGCTTGACTGCTCAAACTGTTCCCATTATTTCTCAAGGCCTTATGTCTGTAGCATTACTCAAATCTCCTAAGCAATACACATTAGCGGTGGGTGTAAACACAGCTGACACAAAGAACTCGGTAATAACAGTTATGGCAATAGAATAATTCATGACAGTAATGGAATTATTTAATCAAATATGCTGCAGTTTGTGGCTCACAGCTGCAAGTCGTTGTCATGTCTCACACAAGTGAGACTGAAAAGCTGCCTGGCCTGAATAATTACGTTTTGACCACACAACGCATCTACCTGCTGTTTGGCCTCTCATAGTAAAACAAGCACGTGTTCTTCATAATCCACTCTAAGTGGATTAATAGCATGGGTTGATATAGGTGTAAGCTTGCCGTGATGCTACTGCTTGGATAAGAACAACTGAAATGGTTTGCATCCTTCAAAAACAAGAGGAATATGCAAGTCTGTGCAAAGAGACTGTCACAATTTAGACTAATCAATAGCAGAATTGCCTTCTTTTGTGAGCACTGGCATTTATGCTCTAGTAACAGCATGTCTAGGGTAAACAGGAACATGAATAAGGCAGTGGACTCCCCTCTCACCCAAATTTTATCATGAGATCAAAATATCAGAGATTTTATTGATGCTGTTGCATTCTCACCAATAGTTACACCAGCGAATAGTCGATAATTACTCCAGGGATGCCAATAGTACACAAAAAAAGGGTGGGGGGCGATATGTAAAGTAATATAAAAGTAACAGAAGCTAAACATTGTACCTACATTGGGGAAAAAAACTGGAATTAGAACAACTGGCAATCCAGATATAATTAATAATTAAGTACGTCACTACCATTTTACCAGAACTGGAGAGAATTAAGCTACTGCAACAAATGTTAACTTAAAATCAATCAATTAATTCAATTTAATCAATTCAATTCAATCAATTCAATTTTATTTGTCACATACAAAATCATACACAGTACAATATGTAGTGAAATGCTTGTTACGACTGTCCTAAAAATTGAAGAATAAAAACTATCAATATCAAGAAGACAAAGAAGAACAATATAATTATAACTATTTAAGGGACTTTATAGTTAAAGTCAATATAAGTATCAATATAAAAATGTAAAAATATAAAAAAATTAAATATAAAATAAGACGTATATATAAAATAAAAATATATAAAATAAAATAGAAATAAAATATAGCATACAGAAGTATATATAAAAAGAACTATAAATGCAGAATAAATGCAATAAGATGAAATATAAATGCAAATATAAATACAAATATAAAACATAAAAACAGTGGCAATTTTACAGTAAGACAGTATTTTTTACTTGACAGCGATTAGCTGGCTTGCAATCATCTGAGTCATAAATGATTAGCTCTTATCTCTTATTTGAAATATGTTGCTGCCACTTAGTGGAAAGATGATGAATTACGTTTCATGGTAATGGTTGATGCAAATAATGTACGATAATCATATTCTTTAAAAACAGACCACCTAAAAGGTTGGTGAGCCGGATTTGGCATAGTTTCTGTGTAAAGCCTATACACAAATATAAATCAAATTTTAACTGATAACTCAACGCTAACCTAAACTTGTCAGATTTGAAGATTGACTCTGTTCAGAATCTTGCATCATTCTTTTCTCAGCACATTCTTGGATGTGGCAGTTCCCAACCCACTGATTCTTTGCTCCAAACCTGTTGCCATACATGAAGAAAGTAGGTCTGTATTAATATTTCTTTATATAAATGATTGCCTGTGCAATCATTTATCTCAAGGTGGAATGCTCAGTTTGTCCTTGAGGCACAAAAGTTTGGAGGTCCTGTGTCTGAATGCTCTGTGTGTTCCTCAGTATTGATTTATGCCTCCTCCCATCTCCAATTAGGTTTAAAAGTACAGTTTATTATGAAAGCTTATGGCTATATTGCCTCTCCATTAGCTGGAGTGCAGCTACATGATAGCATAATGGCCAGTGTCAGGTGCAGACGAGTGGCTCACAGTGGATTTGAACACATCAGATTATGGCAAATAGGATGTTCATATTCCATTCTGACCACTCCTTAATTATGTATTGAGGGTAAGTGGCTTTCTTCTAAATGGCTGCTGGAATTGTTCCTCCAAAAAATAATGAATAATAAATATTAAAAAAAAAAAAAAATTATATATATATATATATATATATATATATATATAAATCCCATGAGTGTACATTAGATATTGGTGTGATAACATCAAGTCATTTCCTCATAACGGACAACCGAGGAGTAGATGGGTGTTGATGCCTTGCTGAAGGGAAAAGTATTATGGGATGAAACTAAGCCACATTCAGTTTGGGGCAATTTGCAGGTTTGCTAACCACTAAATCTGTGGGAGTAATGGAGCAAGCTGAGGACATGCTGCAGTCTCAGACGCCATTTAGTTTCATTAGCAATGACATTTCCTGCCACAGCTGATCTCTCAGGAAATGAAGTCAAAATTCCATTAATCCATTAACTTTCCAAATGCATTGTCCTGGCTAACCTCAGTATTCAAAGCAGAGAATATACAAAGCAAATATCAGTGTCACTCCTCTGATAGAATGCCAGGAACTCATTAGGAGTGGTTGTTTTGTTGGAGTGCTCACATAATAGTTTTTAAAAAGTCTTTATGATTTTATGATGGACTGTCTCTCTTGAGAGGTGAATGGAGGCATTTTTTCTTTTCTTTGGAAAATGTAAGGACAGAGGATAATAAATAGGTAACATTAACAGAAATCAATTCAATCTGATAAGCTTCTCTAGCTCTGAGTGAGTGGCCATGACATCAATATACTGACCTGTATTTAGAATAAAATTTGACCAACTCCTAGTTTCATACACACTATTATTATTTATCTTGCTTCTCAACAATGTCGTGACTGCTCAATTTTCCTGATTGAATAAATGTTTATAGAACATATAGCAAGTTATCGTTTACAACTTTTTCTTTAATTTGTCTTTAAAAAAAACTTTTTTTAATTACTCTTGTGCCAGATTTGTTGATTTCACTTTTTGCTTTCCTTTCACCTGGTTCTTTTACTGGGGCGGCATGGGGACAGAGTGGTCAGCATGTCCACCTCAGAGCCAGAAGGTCCTGTGATCGAGTGCAAGAGCGTTTCTGTGTGGAGTTTGCATGCTCTCCCTGTGCTTGCATGGGTTTCCTCTGAGTACTCTGGCTTCCTCCCACAGTCCAAAGACATGCACATTAGGCTTATCAACTGTTCCAAATTTCCCCTAGGAGTGGGTATAAGTATTAATGGTTGTGTGTGTCAGCCCTGCATTGGACTGGTGAGTTGTCCAGGGTGTACTCTGCCTTCGCCCAGATTTGGCTGAGATGGGCTCCAGCCTCCTTGCGACCCTAGTAGAAATGAAAAGTTCTTTTTCTGTTGGTTCTCCAGCTCCTGGTCTGTCTTAGAGAATTTGTTTGGGTGTCACTCTATGGGTGTCTGTATTTCTAAGTGTATGTCTTTATGTGTACTTGTGCATGAAAAATGTCCCAACATCGTTTGAGATGGAGTGATGGAACGATATTGTCCTTACCGAGGCTGAGTGAGAATTTTATGTTTTTGTCAATAAAGTGTAAATCCTTTTTTGGAATAACATCTCTCATTCTTTTTGTGAGTTCTTTTGAACCTGTGTGACTTTTTCTTTTTTGGGGGGGGTCTTAGCAGTTAAACCTCTCAAACTATTTCCCTTGGGAGAAATTCCCTTGAGTGATTTATAGTCGGTGCTACAAACATAAATTGACTTGTTTTCCACCTTGCCTTGCCCTCGTTTTACCCCACAAGGTTTGTAAAACTACTGCAGTAAAAGTAAGGTAAAATGGTGTGCTGAATAGTTTTCGATTATGATCCGTAGCAAGCCAAAGGCTGAAACTGAGAAGTGCACTGATGCATCGCCTGAGGCAAATTTTCCTTTGTGCAAAAAAGAGAAACAGCGCATATACTGCATTTGCTTCGTCAGTATCCATATCCACCTTGACAATGACCAGAGAATGGAGATTTTTAAAATACAAAAGATGGCTATTTAGATCATGTCAAGCATTTACCATATTTAGTGTTTAAATGTGTATACACTTTAGAACATACACTGTATCTTATAAACTGTCCAGGTATTAAAAGTGAATAATATCAGTAGTAAACAGGACCCTTTAGGCAAGGAGCACTATATTTCCGGGACTGTGAGCTTGTGCTGAAAATGACCTCTCGACTTTGAAGCTGGGATGCTGGGAAGTAAACAAAGCTGTTCTGATCCTTTGAAATGCTGAGGTCATGCTGTATTCTTCTTTTCTTGTACATCAGGAACATCAAGCTCATATACTGTAATCCCACAGAGATGTGTTTTCAATATTTTAAAACCTTACATTCTGTCCAGAAAAGCCTTAGTAACTAGTTGATGGGTTGTTTTAAATGATGTAGGTTCTAATGTTTTTCCTCCTAGTTGTTTGCAAAAAAGAATGAATTGAATGAATAATAGAATGAAGAAAAAAATATAAATTTCAGGTTCATTTTCATACAGCAAAGCTATACATTAAATAAAGGCAAACATTGATATACAGGGTGACCCAATAAAACCTCCCACAGGTAAATAAAAAATATATTAATATATTTAAAGGTAAATAAAAAATATATTGTTAAAGATAATCAAATTATTATTTGCACACATGCAACTTCTTTCAAAACAGATTTTATACACCATGTTTCAAATATAATATCCTCCAAATGGTGTCTATCATTGTCAAAACATGCTTTGAGGCAATTTCTGAAGGTTGCCATAGCTCGACGGGTCACATCGGGTGGAACAGCATTTTTTGCTGAATAGCAACATTAAGAGTTTTAAGAGTTTGAGGTAAATGAGTATACACTTGTGGTTTAAGGAAGCCCCATATGCATGCACGCACACACACACGCACGCACGCACGCACGCACGCACACACACACAAACACACACACACACACACACACACACAAATACAAGGGGCAATGCCAGGGAACAGGCTTTCCACTCAACAAACGCCACACAACAAAATCACTCGATCCAGGAACATTTCCCTCAGCACTTCCAGTGATCTTTCAGCTGTGTATGCCATAGCTCCATCTTGCTGAAACCATTCATCGGGTTCAAGCTCAAAATGATTTAGTTTGAGCTACCAACAGACCTTAGTGCACCCCCCCCCCAACCCTTCTATAATTTACCTTTGAAATGTGGGAGTTTTTGGGGCCACCCTGTATTCATTGACTACAGTTATACAGTACTTATGGAGGAGAATATCCAGGAGAATGTACTGAAGTTCTTGAATCATGTACAGCTAACGTATCATCAGTGTGATAGAAAAATATAGTCCTAATTATAGAGACATTACATATTTTGATGTCATGTATTTTTATTATTGCTCTGCACAGTGGTGCAGTGGTTAGCATTGTCTGCTCATAATAAAAGGGTTCTGAATATGGAATTGATGGTTGAACAGCCTTTCTGTGGGGTTTGTATATTTTCTGCATGCCTCTGTTGGTTTCCTCTAATTTCCTTCTTCAATCAAAAAATACAATTTCCAAAAATATTAATAGTTGTGAAAATTTCTGAATGCGTGATCTGATATTTAACTTGAAAAGATGAAGATCTTATTCGGCTGAATACTGCGGCACATAGACTGCAGAGTTTCACAGCATTGCAGAGATGCGTATATAAAAACAGTCTCAAAAGAGAAAATATCTAATGCAACCTTGTGTAAAATATAAAAAGATTCTGCTACTGGTCTGCAAAACAACTGTCATGGTGATATTTTAGAAATAAACAAAAAAAGTCTTCAGATAAGATATTAAGTAAATTCTGTTGAACTGAAATCTAGCTACTATCCAAGCAAATCTAAAAACAAAACCACAAGCTACTACTTGTGAATACTTTTGGATATTTGTATGAGTTTTTGTACATATCCATCCATCTATAAGTCAATACATTGATTTCCCATCCCTCCCTCCATCCACCCGTTCAGAGCTCCTAATTAAAATTCATTCATCGAATGGTGTGTAAGCAGTGGTGAAGGTGTGCTCATGCATGAATTATGTCTTCAACCTTCTCCTATTTTTGTAATGAGGACCTAGTTAAGTTGAGGATCTTCTCTGCATCCAGCCTTGGTTTAAAAAAAAAAAAAAAAGTCAGCACACCATACATGAAGGAAAGTGATTCTCCTTTCAGAGATCTAGAGTATTATAGTTACATAAGACTTCTGCTTCAGGCAGTCAGCTGCACAGGTCAAACCCTTGGTAGATCCGGATGTGCTTTACAAAGAAAGAAAGAAAGAGATAAGCAGAGTAGATGACGGAGGCAGACGGGTGGTGGATTGGTCTGAGGTTGTTCATGCCGGAGAGTTTAAGGGTGGAATTGTACGAGTACTGCATGACTCATGGCATTTCCTTCAGAGGTGTGGGTCGTTCCTCAGTGAGAAAGAAACTGACAGCGTTCATGCTGTTAACAATCTTGTAGCCTTGAATTATGCAAGTTTTAGTCTTATTAACATTAATTCAGGTTATTTTATTGCTGTTGTTATACTTTGTGTTGATTTCAAAATGTTTAGCTTCAGTATCAGTTAGAAGATGTGGTTATTAAAGCTAGGCCTGGATTTCTTAACGCATTATTGTCTGGTGGAGTGTTAAATGTGATTCTCTCTCTACTAACTCTACTAGCAATGATCTTTGTACTGTAATGCTTACTACACTAGATATATTTCTGTATGTGTTTATAGAACATACATTTGCAAGTATTTAACTTATTATTTAACTTTTAAATAGTTTTTAACTATTAATATGGCTGATAGATTAATTTCCAAAAGAATTAAGCCTTTTTTTTTTTTTTTTTTTTTTTAAATATCTGTTACATACTTGCTGATGATCAGGAGTCATTCATGGGTGTGCATTTTAACCAGGAAGTGTTTAA
>JAQMYF010000012.1:47973800-48006225 GCA_030014195.1 Neosilurus mollespiculum | reverse complement strand
AAAGGGGGGGGGGGGAAGAGAGGTTGTTAGGTGTTCTTATTGCAGTGTAATGGTAAAAGAAGAGTTTATTAGTGCTGGGTATGTGTGTGTGTATATGTGTGTGTGTATGTATATGTGTGTGTGTGTATGTATATATATATATATATATATATATTGATATACTAATATTTTGATGGAGTTCATTTAGCCTTGATCACAGCATGTAATCTCCATGGCTTTGTTGGTCAGGTCGAGGCTCAGCAACATTAATGTGGCAATACAATATAAAAGAAAGTCTTTGGAAGTCTTTGAGATGTGCCGTGGAATACTTCATGAAGTGGTTTATTGCTGCTTACAGCACATAATCATCATGCCATTGTTTCAACAAACTTAAGCAACATAACATTTATTTCCAGTGTTGGGTTCATTTTTCACCGACATCTTGAATTGATGAAGGTAAAATTGAACCACTTCATAAAGTCTTCTCCAGCAGAAACTTTCAATAGGGTTAAGGTCACGACTCTGGGGTGCCAATACATATGTGAACATGATTCCTCATGCTCCCTCTCTTTTAGTATTTGAGTCCTCATTTTATATCCGTGCCATCAGGGAAGAAAAAGTCCATTGATGTGATAACCTGCTCATTCAGTACATTCAGCTCATCAGCTGACTCTGCAATCCATACGCTAAACAAAATACCAAATTAAAACCAGGGATAAAAGTAATAATTTAAAAACATCAGTTACATAGCCTACCAATTGTGTGGCATTTATTCACTCCAGGACAACGACAGTCTGTGGTGCTTCTGTTACTACCGGTGATTATCTAAAACAGAACACCTGTTAAGCATATACCACATGATCAAACCATGTCATAAAGAAATGGGCAAGCATACCAACAGCAGTCCATGAAGGAAAACCTCCCAGGGAGAGAAAATCAAGCCTGAAAACAGCTGCTAATCCAGCAACAGCAGAGGCCAGATCACCTGAGGGGGGCCGTGCACTTGGCATCAGGCGCAATTTACCTAATACCACCTGCCCCTTATATATATAACGATAACGCTCCCCCATGATAACTAACTGGAAGCCACTAGATAATTAAGGAGGCGGTACTCGTGTGCCTGGACTAAATCAGACGGAAACATACTACTATATGTTGCCAACTTGCCACATTAAGTTTTTTGAAACAGTGCTATGGCGAGTAGTGTATAGTGTATATCTCAGCTTGTGATATACACTGTATGTAATAAATCTTTCACAACTTCATCTCAGTGGCTTTTTACGTTCACGGTACAACACCCATCATTTGGGGTCAAGATCCTCAGAGGTGAACTTGGAAATTTTTCCAAACAATGCCTCTAGATATATCATGTCATGTTGACTAGAAATCAGACCTTAGAGTTTGTTAAAGCTACTTTCTGGAATGCACCTATAGTCTAGCCAAGTATTTTCAAGCAACTGCGGCATAATAGTATTGGACTGCTGTGAATGATCATGAAAGCACAAAAGAACAATGCATCAGGGAGTGAGAAGTCGGTCTTCTTTTCTGTGCATGTCTTTCGCATTATTGCGTTGATGTGTAGGAGGCGAGGTGAGGTAGCAGGAGTGTATGTGTGCATGGCCTGTGCTATTCTGGGCCGTGTGGGAGCAACTCTCAAGCCTTTTGCAACATGGAATGTTCTGTCTGCTTCATTTCTCATTGGTCCGAGTCATTTGGGTGAATTTCCTGATAAAAGAAACATTCTGTTTGGCCTGTACTTTTTTTCTGAAAATAGTTCTGTCAAGAGAAACAACGGTGTTTGAGTTTCTGAATAATATATACGTTTTCTCTCAATTCTTTATTCTAACACAACGCTGTATGGAATTACTACACTTCTGGGAAGAGTAGTTTGTCCGTGTCACCATTGATGAACAGGAATAAACAGTACAACAGTATCTACTTAGCCATCCATCCATCCATCCATCCATCTATTACCTATACCGCTTATCCTTCAGGGTTGTGGGGAAGCTGGAGCCAATCCCAGCAGACTTCAGGTGGGAGATGGGTTAGAACTTGAGATCTGTCACAGGACTATCACAGAAACAAACAACCATAAATTATGGGCCAATTAGAGTGACCGGTTGATCTAATCCACATGTCTTTGGACCATAGGAGGAAATTAGAGTACCTGGATAAAACCCACGCAATCCCAGGAGAAAACACCCTCACAGAAAGGCCCCAGACGGCCACCGGTTTCGAACCAGAACATTCTATTGACAGTGCTAACCACTACACCACTGTACCATTAACAATGCTACAGCTGAAATCATTTTCATCGTACTAATGTACATTGAACTGTTCAGAATGCACAAGGCATAAACAAAATGAACTGTTGTACTGCAAGAGCAAATCAAGCAAACTTTTGCATAATATTGGCACTGATAAAAAGCATTCGGAGACCATCCACATTATGAATATCCGTGTTTCTTGTCTGTCTGATGAATTCCATTTTTGCTGAAGAACAGTCACCAGAGCTGATTCGTCTTTAATTAGTGCAAGTAATTTATTTGCTTTAACTGGAGTGAGGCATGCTCTTTATGAATACAAGAGCGTTTTTGAAGTAAAGTCCCTGCTAAAATAGAATGTTATTCAAACATTTTTGTACAGAAACATCCGAGCACGGGGCTCAGACCCAGAACCTTCTTGCTGTGAGGCGATCCTGCCAACCACTACTCCACCGTGCCGCCAGATGTCTAACAAATTTTTCTTTTTTTTTTAAAAACACTGTTGTTATTTAACAACAAAACATTTACGAATGTTGCTTTGCTGAATTTTCTGTACAAACATATATGAAGTCAGTCAGTGTCAACGCTTTGAGATGAAGCCTCAGGTGAAGCCTTTTCTTTCTGTATTCTATTTTCTACAAGAAAAATAAATAAATAAATAAATAAATAAATATAAAAAAGTCCTTGGAACAAAAGACTCTGCTTTCTGTGCTTTCTCCGTTATGTGACAAGTTGCTTTTTTTATCTTAATATTTTTGAAAAGAAGAGAAAGGCTGGTGAGAGAAACCCAGACTGTTTCTTGCTTGTTATAATGTAAGTGATAACAGAACCCAGCTTGGTTAATTAGTGCAAAATGAACTGTTGTTTTTCATTAAAAGTGCAGCCATTGATTCTAAAGAAAGATATTTGAACTTAACACCCAAGCAAATACACAGCTCCATTTTGTGCTCAATCACAAGCCACAATTCATGGATGCACAAGATACTAACAACAATCAACAACAGGGTGTGTTTGTGCTCTGCATGAGCACACACCTGATAGGCTGGAATAGGGTTGTGTGGCTCACATAGAGTGTAACCACTGGTTTCCATTACAGAGCCAGGGTAGTGCATGTGCATCAGATTTTGTTTTCAGCACCCACAGTATGGGCATCCAGTAAATCATGAGGAGATATTTGCTGACTTTAGCAAAAAGTGTATTAGATTAGAATCGATGGCTGGTCTTATAATTAAAAGCAAACTTAATTACTGTGGTATATGAGCAGTGAAACACTTTCAAATGTGCTGTTAGAGCAAAACGTTCTTCTTTGTGGCAGGTCACACCACACAACAGTGTAAAAACTGTCTATGTATTAAACAGCATACCCTGGGCGGCATGGAGGCATAGTGGTTAGCATGTCCGCTAGACAGCAAGAAGGTCCTGGGTTTGAGTCCCTGTCTCAGAGAGGGTGTTTCTGTGTGGAGTTTGGATGTTCTTCCTATGCTTGCATGGGTTTACTCTGGATACTCTGGTTTCCCCCCCACAGTCCAAACACATGCACATTAGGCTAATTAGCTGTTCCAAGTTGCCCCTCTAAATGCGAGCATAAATAGTAGTGTGTGTTGGCACTGCGATAAATTGGAAAGCTGTTGAGGGTGTGTTGTCTGAGGCTCAGTCAACACATGAATGAATGTATAAATGAACCCTCTTTGTATATCTCTTTAAACCCATCTGTAGAGTGGACAGTAGTAAAGTAGTCCATAAAGAATTTAATTAACTTCAAAGGCTACATATTAGAGTATCCATTGAAGCTGAAGGTAAAATGAATGAGTTACTAATTGTTGGATGATCATGGAAGAATCGGCTAATATGCATAAATTAATTATATAAATCTATTGCTGAGCAAAGAAACAACCATCGACTGTTATTGAAATTACAGTTTAATTTCATAGACTGGTTAATGAGTATCATGCGTACTAAGTGTCGATGGTAGTTGAATGGTTATTGATGGTATATAGAGGTGTTATTTTTTTATTGCCCACTGATTGTCTGCATTGGGCGGTTCATGTCATGGTACGAGATGATTTGATTCCACCATTTTTGCAGTATCAAAGTCAAGGCTATGCTTGAGAACTGGGAGTAAACCTATGTGGACACAAACCCAAGTTATTTTCATAAACCTTAATGCAAGCTCGGAATATACCAGGATTCTTACCTTACTTGTCAAAAAAAAAAAAAAAAAAACAAACAAACAAAAAAAAAATGGAACACCTCTATTTTTTTATTTCGGTGTTTGTTTGTTCACTTATATTATTATTATTATTATTATTATTATTTTTTTTTTTATTATTATTATTATTATTATTCAGTTTTATTGAAAATAAAGCAGTTTAGAGCCAATGAATGACCTTAAAAGGAAAAAAGTGAACATTATATGAAAACTATATCAGAGGGAAAAGACAAGATGTTAGTCCTCAAGTCATGAAATGGCAGCACAGTCTCCAGACTTAAACCTCATCTAGCCGGTTTGGGATAAATTGGACAGAAGGGTGAAGGTAAAGCAAGGTAAAGTGTTTGTGGGAATTGTTGCAACAGAGTTGGGAACTTTATGATCAATATTTGATTTCCATCATCAAAAGAATGTCATGAGTGTGTTCAGTTGTAATGTGTGCCAAAGGTTTCATCTTTGATGAGTCAAAAAAATTTGACTACGTTGTGTTAAACAGAAATTATTTAACAGCACTTTTTAAAAAATATTTATTTATTTATTTATTTATGTATTTATTTGTTTGTTTGTTTGTTTGTTTGGAAATTGGAAGTAAGCCATGAGGCTACCCACTGCACCATTACTGTCATCCTGTCATCAAACAAACATTCTGAAAAATATTAATGCTAGTACATCAACAAGAAAAAAAGATTCCGGAAATATTTTAGGAAAATCATTTATCTACTGTACCAACAATTGAACTAAAAATACCAATAAGTAATAATACATTTTGGGCGGTGCGGCGTTAGCACATCCGCCTCACAGCAAGAAGGTCCTAGGTTTCAGTCCCAGGCTCAGGGGATTCTGTGTGGAGTATGCATGTTCTCTCCGCGCTTGTGTGGGTTTGCTCTGGGTACTCCAGTTTCCTCCCCACAGTCCAAAAACATGCACATCAGGCTTATTTTCTGTTCTAAACTTCCCTTGGGTGAGAGAGTGAGTGTGAATGGTTGTGCAGTATGTGTTTTGTCCTGCAATTCTCTGGCAAGCTGTTCAGTGTGTACCCCTCCTTCGCCCAGTGTTAGTAATGAAACACAAATGAAATGAGTTTCAACAGAAATGTTAGATAATCTGGAGTTGACCAGTTTAAGCTTGGATATTAGATGGAGTAGCAGCGATGTGGCGAGTTCAGTGGTGAAAAGTCAGTTCAATTACAGTAATGTTTAGCCCACTCCTACCACCTAGTACAATCTCTTGTCTAAGCTTTAATGTAGCCAGTAAATCAACTCTTTGTGTTTTCCCTGCAACTTGACTCTCTTATCAATCTCTTAAGACTTTGTATTACAGGAATGACCAAGAGTTTCCCACCCATAGTGAGTTGGACAAAGGTAAATAAGAGGTCAGGGTGAATAAGAAATACCTCAATGCTCCACTCAGTCTGGCTCTAATCCCCACATCAGCCATCTCTCTCTCTCTCTCTCATTCCACTCCTTACCTTCCTCTCCTCCCTCACCATTTCTGTTTGACTGGTTAATCCCCTCTTTTTTAAGAGACTGGTCCGGCACGCAAGGGAGTAAGGGAGGATTCGGAGTGTAAACGTTATAGCCACCGCCTTTTCTTTTTTGCTGGTGTTTCTCAAACTTTGCCCATTGGCTTGCGTTATTTGTTCTAATATATAATTTATTAGGGATATTAATTTGTATATGATAGCAAGTGTTTGATAATATACATGTGGACAGATTTAGATGCGACCGCCTGAGTTGTACTGTGAGTTGAGGAATTTAGTCATAAATGTTTTACCATCTGGACACTCTGATTCTGAAAGAGACGTCTCTAGTACATGGAATGGAAACACCTGTACATCTATATTGATAGTGTATATATCAGGGAGGAAACTTTCATGATGTTGTAATAACTAATTAATAACGTTATCATGACCAGGCAAATGTAACCAGACAAGCTTGCAACAAAGCCTTCAGTATGGTACTTTGGTGTAACATGCTTAGCATGGGTGAAAGGCCTCTGTGATAAGTGTTTGTCTGTGGAATTATCCGCTGATTGCTTTATTTCTTACTAAAGTCCTTCAATCCGCCATAATGAGCTCGGCACTTATCCAAGCAGCCATCGGGGAAAAATCCAATTTAGGCTGTAAAATGGCTGAGATGGGTGGGCTTTGCTCATGGACTTAAGAATGTGAGCACAAAATCACAGACTGGTGCTCCTTGTCAGTTTACAAATGAAGGATTCCTACAAGAGCGAGGGCATGCTGGTCGAATCTAGTTCAAGTTAAATCGTGTTGAAATGGGGTAGCAGTCTGGGATGCTTGTGAAACAAAAATCAGCACCTTTTCTAGGCTAAGATGATGGGTGTGTCTCCTAGCCATAAGTCTTCTCTACTAAAGCCTCTGACGGTTTAAATAAGGTTTTTTTTTTGTTTTGTTTTGTTTTTTGTTTTTTTATAAATTATTTGGAAATCATGTTAGAAATTGAGAAAGTATTTCAATATAATAATACATATTAGTATATAATACATGCGGTTCAATCCCTACTATCACCACTGTTGGGCCCTTAACCCTCAATTGCTCAGTTGTATAAAAATGATAATTATAAGTCACTCTGGATAAGAGCATCTGCCGAATACTGTAAATGCAAATGTAATACACAGGAATGGCATAATCTGATTGGTCTGCAAGCTGTAGATTATAAATTATTATTCTGAGTGAATAATGCTTGAATTAAAATGACGGACACTCACAGTTTCCCCCGTTTGCATGGACCAAGCATTACTACTGTCATTATCACTCTTTAAAATAGAAAGAAAAATAAACAATAAAACTCTCTTTTTATTGTGTGTGTGTTTCCGTGCTGCAACTGGTTAAGTCAGAAGGGAGTTTTGCCTCTTGCTTCTTTTTTGGTTCAGAAAATAAATAAACAAATGAAATAAAAATTAATTAATTAATTAATTAATACTGTGATGGCATGGCAAGCTGCCCAGGGTGTATCACGCACTCGCCCAGAGATGGTTGATGGGTGCCAGCCTCCGTGTGACCCTAATTAGGATTAAGCGGTTCAGAAAGTAAATGGATGAATGAAACAAATAAATAATTATTTTTTTTTAAAAAGTGACTCCAAAAGTAAATAAGGTGACTCCAAGGTAAACAACAAAAACATTAGTAAAGATAATTAAATGATTAATTTTATGTGTGCAAATAATAATGAATAAAAACTGTATTGAGTGAAGTTACATGTTTGCAAATAAAAATTAACCATTGGTTTTCCATTTACCTTATATATATATATATATATATATATATACATATAGATGCACGCACACACACACACACACACACACACACACACACACAAACACACACGCTGTGTTGCAAGAGCAAATTAAGCGTTTATTTTGCAAATAGACACAACTGATGGTGGTGCATAATAGTAGCACTGCTAAAAAGCAATCAGGGACCAGTCACATCATTAAATATCTCTGGGTATATCTCTGTCTCTGTTTTTGCTAAATAACTACCGTGACAGCTGATTCATCAGTTTGCTATCATGGTTGTAAACTGCGCTCCTGTTAAATGAATCAGGGGTCTGTTTAAGGCAAAATATAATCCCTACTCTAACCCCAGCCACACAGTGTATTTAAAAAATATATATAATTACCTTGCAGTGTTCTAAAAGTGTGATACAACAACAATCTGGTTCACATTATACTTAGGTTCCTTACTGAAGCATTTAGACTTTCTGTGTCAAGCTTGCATGTTCTATCCACAAATTTCCTCTGGGTTCACTGGTTTCCTCCCACTGTCCAAGGGCATGCATTTTAGGTCAACTGGCTACTCTAAACTGCCCATAGGTGTGAATGTGAGTGTGTATCATTGTCTGGCTCTGTATTAGACCTCCAATAGGCTGGTGACCTGTTGAGGTGGTATCGTCCCTCTCACAAATAGTAAGCTGGGATTGGCTCCAGCAACTCTGACGGATATGCACTAAAGCTAATAACTAGATGGGTGGGTTGTTAGTTGATAGTATGTATTCAAACAATTACTAGCATATATATTTATTATGTGAATTAACCACTTACTTTTTTTTGTATTTGTTATAATGGAGCACTTGATTTTTGAACAAAAAGATTTCCTTGCTTTAACTGTAGCTGTGTACAGTCAACATTTATAGCATTTAGCAGATGTTCTTATCCAGAGCGACTTGCAGAAGTGCTTTAAAGTCACTATCAGTGAATATATTGTTATACTGGTTCGCCAGAACACAAAGTATACCATCAGTCAAACTCAGTGGGTAGGTCTTGTGCATGTGCATGAGCCAGAATATAGAAGAGTTTAGATGTGTATTTCCTTGTCCCTTGGTAGAAGGAGGGCGCAGTGCTAGAGGATCTGAGAGAACATGGTGCAGTGTGGGGTGTGATAAGTGCTTTGAGATAGGAGGGTGCAGGTCCATTTTTGGCTTTGTAGGCAAGCATTAGTGTTTTAAATCTAATGCGAGCAGCTACAGGAAGCCAATGGAGAGATCGTAGCAGTGGAGTGGTGTGGGAAAATTTGGGAAGGTTGAAAACAATCTGTGCAACTATGTTCTGGATCAGTTGCAGAGGTGGAATTGTGCTCAAAGGTAGACCTGCCAGGAGTGAGTTGCAGTAGTCTAGTCTTGAGATGACTAGGGACTGAGCAAATATCTTATAATCTTATTATTATCTTATAATAAGTGGCCTTAGTGGAAATAATTGGACGAATGCTTTTGACGTTAAAGAGGAGACATCGACATGATCGAGAAAGATTAGTGATATGAGAAGAGAAGGACAGACGATCATTCATGGTTACTCCAACACTGAAGGAGATTGTAGGAGAGATCACAGAGTTGTCCAGGGAGATTTAAAGATCTTGATGTGGGGATGAGTCAGCTGGGATGAACAGCAATTCAGTCTTGCTGGGATTAAGCTTCCGCTGGTGAGCTGCCATCCATGATGAGATACCTGCCAGACAGGCAGAAACATCAGTGTCTGAGGGAGGAAAAGAGAGAAGAAGTTGAGCGTCATCTGCGTAGCAGTGGTATGAGAACCCATGTGAGGATGTAACATCCCCGAGGGACCTAGTGTCACCAAACAAGTGCATCTTCTTAATTTTCTGCTTCTAAAAGTACACCAACGACAAACAACCTCTTCATCTATCCATCCATCTGAAGCTGTCGCCAGTCCCAGCTGACTTCAGGCAAAAAGTGTACACCCTAAACAGTTCGCCAGTTTATTGCAGGGCCAACACCGACACAACCAACCATTTACACTTACATTTACACCTACTGGCAATTTAGAGTATCTAGTTGACCTAATGTGCATGTCTTTGACCTGTGGGAGGAAAGCTGGTGTACCCTAAGGAAGCCCACGGAAGCTCAGAGAGATGTCATGTCATTTTCTGAACCGCTTAATCCTGCTCAGAGAGATTCATTCATTTATTTATTCATTTGTCAAAATGCTTTATCTTTTATAAGTGTCATTGGGAGGCTGGTGCCTATTTCAGCCAACACTGGATGAAGGTAGGGTACACCCTGAACAGCTTGTTAGACCATCGCAGGGGCAACCATTCACACTAACTTCTAGGGGAAATTACAGGAGAACAGCCAATTAGCTGAATGTGCATCTTTGGACTGTCGGAGGAAACTCAAGCCAGCTGGGGAAGAACAAGCAAACTCGGGACTCTAAGCAAGGGCCTTCCTGCTGTGAGGCAGATGTGCTAACCACTAAGTCTTCGACCACTCTATTGAAAACGTATTACTAATAATATTTCAACCCTCAATACCCTGGTCACATCCTGCCTGAATTACTGCAACTCCCTACTTTTTGGTTTACCTGATAAATCCACCCATAAACTGCAATTGGTTCAGAACTCTGCTGCATTAATCATTTCCAAAACACCCTCCTTCAGTCATATAACACCTATCCCTCAGCGACTCCATTGGCTTCCCATCAAATTTCACATCATCTACAAAGTCCTGCTTCTCACCTTTAAGGCCATCAATAATTCGCCCCTCCATCACTGAGCTCATTCTCTGTAAATACACCTAGCCTCACTCTCAGGTCCTCCTCCTCTATCCAAATTACCTTCCCACCTGCTCGCTTGTCCACAATGGGGTGGCTAGCCTTTAGCCGCTCTGCCCCCCTTCTCTGGATCTTCAAATCCCTCCTTAAAACACACCTTTTCAGACAGGCATATTACCATTAATTATGTGTCTGGAATGACTTCTTCTGTACTTTATTGTTTCCATTGGAATGTTTTATATTTTTTACTGGTTTACTGTTTTGTACGGTTCCCTGAAAGGTGTATTTTTTTTTTTTTTAATAATTATTTTTTTTTATAATTAACTATTGTTAAGTGTTTTTTTTTTCAGACTGAATGAGAAAAAAATTGGCTTGCCTCTGTCTTACCTTACATCACTTCACTAACCCAGAGTTTAAGAAATAACATCAGAAATATCTGCTGAAATTTACTTCACCCGTTACTAAGTGTATAAAACGTAAGCCTTAAAATCACATTACTCTAAAATGCAGGGGCTTTTGAGGACTCTGATTGGCTATAAATAGGCAGTATAAATTGAGACAAATGCATTCCTGTCGAATATTATGTAAGTGCTAACTTGTTGATCTCCTGCACAGCGTGTCTAATAGGGTGGCTTTTATGTGAATGTGTTTTGAATGAGGTATGTCAGTGGTTAGTGGCCGTCCTAGAGGCTGTGTTGCCATCAGAGAGGATGAAAGAGTGTGAGAAAGCCATCAGTTATGGGTCATTACCTTGTGAATGAGAGAAAGTGAATCACTTTGTTTATATGGCGCATTACCTCCCAATTACATTGAATGTGTGTGTCTGGGGTGTTAGTACGTTCCTCTTGGATATTGCATTGCTACCTCTCACCTGGTGCAACTTGGGACGCGTTATTTCATTATTGTGTGTGTGTGTGTGTGTGTGTGTGTGTGTGTGTGCTTTGTGTACTTCAAAGCTGTTAGCAGCCACAGCTGGTGCTTGTATCTGGTGCTGTGTATGTTAGTGTGTGTGGGAGGCATCTGCTATCCCTGTACCCCAGGCTTGCTGTCACACTATAATTTCAGCAGATAAAAGCCTAGGAGAACTGGGCTGCTAAATCCTGCAGCAGCTAACCGCTGCACACTTCTGAAACCCTTCGGCAACAGGGGCAGCTCGCGAAGGCCTTTTCTGCAGTATAGGAGAATTAATGACATTTAATTGAAGGATGTTTAACAGCTACTAAGTTTAATGGCTAACAATTGATAGCGACATGCCGTGCATGGGTGAATTATGTTTTGTGCCAGTGGTATTTACAATATGAAAACAGTTCCACTTTAGACTGCAAAGCAAGGGTTTTATTTATTTATTTATTTATTTTACTGTTATAGTATGTTAAATTTCCTTCCCTTTTATTTATTTTGATAAATAAATGCTAGCCTGGCTAACAGTGATTAAGTAAGTGCTAACACAGAATAAAGCTAGCAAGCACCAGTTAGCCTAATCTTATTTGCATCATGCTAACTGGCTCCTGCTAGCTTTAATTCATATATACTGAGGTGAGCACTTTTTTGTGCAGGCGTGTGTGAAAAAGGCTGTATTTATCTTTCCTCTTCACCCCTCCTTCCTGTCTGTCCTTTCTCCATGAATTTTTGTGGATTGTAAGGCAGGCTGTCAATTATAATTTCCCCCCATTTTCCCCACTTCAAGATTGAGGCCATGACTTAGCAAATATCGGCTAATTTTTCACTCCTGCGCTGGTACCCATGTAACCCTTTTCACTCCACCATTTTTTTTTTTTTTTTTTTTTTTTGCAGTTAATACACTCTCACTGATGTTCCCACATGCACCATCTTATGTAATTTCCACCGAGTTTTTGGAAAATAAATTTAAATAAGTGTACATATATGAGAATTCTCTTTGGCTTATTGCATATTCATGACTGCCCAGAGAAGCATTTGAATTCAAAGTGATGCCAGTGAGTCAGCTGCCCAGTGTGTACTTAAGCCAAGGCAGAAATGGATTTGTAAATGTGCATGCCATTATGTAGTATATAACTATCCGAATCTAATGGCTAAACATTGATATTGTGTCATTTTAATAGTAATTGTTATTGCTTCAATTTATTACAATCTACTCTATTATGAATGTGGATCAGAAATATTGCTCATGGCAATATTGCTAAATCTTACGTCTCTGTCTCCTTTGTTCATCCTTACTTCTTATCAATGTAAAGTAATATAACATTTACATTTACAGCATTTAGTAGACGCTCTTATCTAGAGCGACTTACAATTATCATTTTTACACAACTGAGCAATTGAGGGTTAAGAGCCTTGCTCAACAGCCCAACAGTGGTGATAGTGGGGATTGAACCGCTGACCCATCGCCTTAACCACTAAGCCACAACTGCCCTGTAAACATTAATGTTTTGGTTATTTTGATAGTTAAGGGTTCATAAGCTCCATTTGGATCCCTCTACCCCTTTTTTGTTGCAGATTCTCCATAATCGGAGTTTTTCTTTTTCTTTTTTTTCGGGGGGGGTTTCCCCCATTTTCCCCCATTTTCCCCCATTTTCCCCCATTTCCTCCCCATTTCCCCCCATTTTTCTCCCTTAATTTAGTCATATCCAATTCCCACCCATCAACTTTTTGCCTTCCCTATCACACGACCACCACCGACCAGGGAGGGGCGTAAGCAAGCACATGCCCCCTCCATGACATGCGATGCTACCGCCTGCCTCTTTTCGAAATTGTTTTTCGATTTTCCATAAGTGTTTCTTGGACTTTTTTGGAAGGAGACAACGTTGTTAATGGCTTAGAGCAGGGGTGTTAAACTAATTTTCATTGAGGGCCACATCACTAAATTTTGAGGTCATCAAGGGCCGCTTTCCTTTTCGGACAATGCTTGGCTTTTATAAGCTAGCTTGCAATTTTTCCTATGTCATGAATGGTTAGCTGTTTACTTCAAATAGGTTGGGTCCACCTAGTGGATGGATGATGAATTACATTTCTTGGTAATAGTTGATGCAAATAATGTATGATAATTGTATACTTTAAAAGCTCCCGCGGGCCACATAAAAAGAGTTGGAGGGGCGTATTTGGCCCACAGGCCTTGAGTTTGACACCTGTGGCTTAGAGGATAGCAGAGCCAAAATCACCTTTCATGTTTCCGTAACTTTCAGTAACATGCCAAGCTTTAACTGTCACTTATTATTATTTCTTATTAACGTTGTAAGAGAAATAATCCCCAAGATTAAATGTAAATATATAAAAGTATGTCATGTCGTACTGTAAGTAGTATTTTACAAAGTGTAATTGTATGCAAATTGCTGTATTAGGAGAGAAAATACACTCACGCTGGATCATACCACTACTTTGATTTCTATAATTTTTTAATTCTGTCCTGTGTACTAAATAAATGTGCAAAAAAATGTCAATGGCTAAATATATTGAAGGTATACAGTAGCTATGTCACTCGACTTGGCTTTGACCGATCTGATTGAATGGGTTTACCTGAGAAGCAGAAAGAATTATGAGTTGAAAGCTGGGTTTGAAGGCTGTTAAATACAGAATGAAATTACTTGAGTTATTTATACTGAACTGCCATGTAATATGATGATAACATTTGGCTTTTTTATCCCATAATCCATTCAATAACATAATCAGGGCACCTAATATTTGCTGCAAGATAAATTTGGATTTTGAAAAGGTTTAATGAATAATATTGCAATAAGATTATTAGGTATGACTAGGTAGAACTACTTTCCCAGTTTCTAATGTTACTTTATTGATTCTACAATGTACTATGTATTGCTACCTGGAATACATTTGAATAGATAGAATAACTAATTTATGATTTGTGTTACAATCTATCACTAATCTGTTTGATGCAAAATTTAATCTTAAGCATAAAAACAATACTTTACAGAAAGGGAATTAAATTGTGGTAGAAGGCAGGGTTCATTGTGACCTGTTGTCACCTTCAGCTGCAGGCCAGAATATTTCTTTCCAGGTCCATACATTGGTATACATACATTTTAAATGCATGAGTATCAAGCAACAGATCACTTTTTTTTACTTGTAGTTTGTATTTTGTAGGTGTGCACAGAACAATGTTGTCACTTGTGAGTGTGCATTGTCCGGCATTCTGATGAAAAGCGTATGCTATACTGTGTATAGTGTAGCCTTGAATTTCTGTACATGCGTGAATTTACAGTAAATAAGCACTAATGAGTGTGGAAATTGGTGTGTTGATGTATATGTATGTTACAAGTTAGGCAGATTTTCAAAGCAAGCTATCTGGACATGCACCTGATGCAGGGATATTCTTTGGGCATCCCACCAACCTTTATTTATCTTCATTTTAATATATCTACCCACATTTAATGAAAGACTGGACAGGAAAAGATGCAACCATGCTTATAAGTCTTGGCTATTTTTGTAAGCATTAAGCAATAAATGAGAACTTGACACAGGTAGGAAATAAAGTTGTGACTGTGGGATTTGTTGCTTTCTTGTGTTTTACATAGAATTACCCCATTTACATAGAAATGAGAAAAGCAGTAGACAAACTGTAGAAGTGGTCATGCCATATAAACCCAACAGTGCTTCAAACACATAATACAGTTGCAGTAATTGTACCATACTCATGGCCAATGGTGTAGATATGGTGATGCATGAAGGATTGCTCCGCTAACATTACAGTAATGCTGAAGGAGGACCGGAGGAGTCAGCTGAACATTTCATCATTGGTTCTTAAACTTCAAACAGATTTCAGCTCTTAAAAAAATTAACTGAGATTTGTCATTTAGTTTAATTCACATTTATGGTAATTTAGTGGTATATTACTTAATCATTGGGCACTGCCACAAAGCAACTTTAAAGAAATATATAAATTCTAGATATATGATTATATTTATAAATGAATCCCTAATGAGCAAACACCAGACGATGGTGGAGAGGAAAAACTCACTGAAATAAGAAAGAATCCATCCAAATATGGGTGACACTGAATAAAGCAATTATATCAATAAAATAATGTTATATAATTATAAAGAAACAAAATTATCTGATCCTAAATTATACATAATTTCAATTATTTATTGTAATTGCATACTAATATACTATAGAGACAAAAAGTGCAATAGTTTAATTCAACTGAATTCAGTTTTATTTGTGTAGCGTTTTTTACAATTGACATTGTCGAAAAGTAGCTTTACATAGCAAAAACATCTGATAAAGAATTAAATTTTTTTTCTATAAACCCTACACATGCCCAGTGATCAAGCCCGCAGGGATGGTGGCAAGGAAAAACTCCCTCAGTCAACACAAGGAGGAAACTCAAATGGGAAATCCATCCTCATTTGGGTGAAACCAGAAAAAATACAAACCATGTAGCAGAAACTTCACTATAGTTTAACATGAAGTTTAGTTGGTTATCTTATAGCTGTAATGGTAAATGTAGTCCTAAATCATTTTACTACAAGAGTTTATATCACCAGCAGTGAAAAGTCATCTTCACAGTTTCTGAGTGTATATTTAGGTCCATATGGAACATCATCAACAGGAGTGAGGGACTTCTAAGATGATGACCTCATCCAGTAACACATGAGGACGGATAACAGGGTTCAGAAAGAAGAAGGAGCTGGTATCTCAGAAGTAGCATGTGTACCTCAGCAAAAACACAGAGGGGGGGAGAGAGAGAGAGTAAGAGAGAGAGAGAGAGAGAGAGAGAGAGAGAGAGAGAGAGAGGTTGTTAGGTATGCTCATAACGTAATGGTTTAAAAAGAGAGAATGTGTGAATACATAACCATACATAACTTTAAAATTCTTATATATTATACTGTATCGAATTGACATTAATGGATAGGATGGATAATAGAGAGTTATAAAATGTTAATAAAAATTGCAGAGTTCAGGCTTTCCAAGGATAAACATCAACAGCCATCTTTATGGTTACTATTTGCTATCATCATCAGTAATCTTTAGCAGAGCTGTCTTCAACAGCAGTGGGTGATTGTCAAGAGGCAATCACTCACTTATTTGCTGAACTGCTTAATCCTACTACATGGGTTGTGGGTACGCTGAAGCCTATCTCAGTCAACCCTAGCCGAAGGCAGGATACACCCTGACCAGCTTCCCAAACCATCTCAGGGCAACACACACAGCCATTCACATTTACATTCACACCTAGGGGCAATTCGAAACAGCCAATTAGCTGTAAAGTTCTCGAATCCTGAATTATTATTCTTATTCAATTCAGTGCTCTTATTCCACAGTTTGTTATACTGTTAAATCTAATAAAACTTGACATCTAACACTCACTCCTCTCACTCATTTGCCAAAACTCTTGATCCTATTACTAGGGTCATGGGGAGTCTGGAGCCTATCTCAGTCGTCACTGGTCGAAGGTGGAATACACCCTGAACAGCTCAACAGAGAACCAGCAGAACAACCATTTAAACTCATATCCACACCTAGGGGCAATTTGGAATAGCTAGTTTGCCTAATGTGCATGGTTTTGTCTGTGGCAGGAAACTGCAGTACCCGGAGGAAAGCCACGCAAGCATGGGGAGAACATGCAGAAACACAGAAACCTCTGAGCCTGGTTCCCATTCTTCCTGTGAGGCGGATTTGCTAACCACTATGCCACCGTGCTGCTCTGTCAAGACACTGCAGTAAAATCTCAAATTCCAAGTAAGGCACAGTAGATCAGGCATGTGTGGAGAACTGAAGAACATGTACAACAAGCAACATAATATAACTATAACATGTAGAATCGTGGTTTTCACTGTCGCCTTACAGCAAGACGGTTCTGCGTTTGAATATCCTGGCCGACTAATGAATCCTGATGCATTACTTCTGATTTAAGTTTTTATTATTTGAGACTCACTCACTGCAGTTGAGGATGAATGGATGGCGTAATGACATCACTGAATTATCTAATTCAAATTCAAATTCAAATTCAAATGCATTCATCACATACAAATTATACACAGTACAATATGTAGTGAAATGCTTAGTACGACTGTCCAGAATGTAAGGAATAAACAATAAACAATAAGATCAGATAACAAGGAGAAAAACAAAAGAGCAAGGAGCAAAGTCTAAAGTCTAGAGCAAAATCTAGTGGGTTCCTCAGTGAACACAGAAATTTGTACTCAGGATAGATAGCCAATGTGGCTATTTATACCAAAAGACAAGACCTATTATGCTATAATGCTAAGAACTAAGATGCTATTTAAACCCTTTTAAAAGAAAATTTTCTTTCTCAAAAGTAATTTCTGATGTATTTAATTCTCACCTTAACCCAGACTTTAATTCTAAGCAGTAGTAAATAGCCGAATAGCTAATTTCTGTATGAATTATCAAATATTTGGCATTTAACTATTCTCAGCCAAGTGTAAATAGACAATCCTCCTCAAAAAAATATTACTTAATACAATGGAATTTACAGTTTTACAGTCTCCGTCCTCCATCGATTTTGTTCTGCTTGTCTGTAGTAGTGGGCAAATAAGTTTTAGAAACACCAATATCTAGCTTTTTTTTTTTTTTTCATACAATTCTCAGAAATTACAAAAACACCAGCCGTTTCCCCCCAAAGATATATCCTAAGTACATGCATCGTTATGGAAATAACTCATTCCTTAGAATTTTATTATATTTTATTCAAGTTGCAGAGCTGGCGCTGACAAGTTTCGGTGCTTCAAATTTAAGAGGTGCTGGTATGACTCAGAACAAATTCAGTACTGCTTGTCATGCTGTCACTTTGTTGCCTGCCGCTGTCTGTGAGATCGTAGCGCTTGTGTCGTGCACATTCCTAAAAATATGACAGAGTGTCACCTGTCACTTTGTCGTTTGCCGGTGTGAATGTAGGATAAGACATCGCATCTGGGTCGCTCTGTGCACAATCTTGTTAAAACATAATATATTCATCACACAAATAGCTACAAATCACAGCATCCTAGGGCCCTTTGTAGTGAGTGGGTATTATCTGTAAAAGAATTTTTTCGCCCCTGTATACAGCTGCCAGTTGAGCGAGTGCTTAAGAGAATATTTTCTGTCCACCTCAGTGAGAATGGTAAGGATTCAGAAGAATGTTAGTGAATAACTGTTAGTATTTGTGTGTGTGACTGTGTAAAGAAAAGTGTGTGTGAGTGAGTGCACATAAAAGCTTTCTCCTGTGGGCCCAAAGATTTTATTGACAAACAAATTGAGAAGTCATCCTGGCAGTCCGGATCAAATAATTCAATTCATGAAACTTTAAAGCTGCTTGTATTTTTCAGAGGATTTTTTTGCTAAGGGGGGAAAAAAAAAGTTGTAGTATATATTTTTCAGTTGCCTTGGCATGTTGTGAATAAAATAAAGAGCCCCATTCAGAGGAGCCGTCACAAATCGCTCGCTGTCCCAGGTAGACGGCTTCAGACAGGCCTGACTGGGTGGGTGAATCTGAAATGACGCAGAGAGAGGGAAACCATGACAGATGCCTGGTGATTCCACATGCACACTACACACTCGCCACATGGACAAGCGACCTATTGAGTGGCTAGGGATGAAGGGAGCAAGGGCTATTTGTATGCCTGCCATTCATTCCTCCTTCTGTTCTCCTGCATGTTGGTGAAATTCTATTACTCCCATTCTCTCACTTCATATTTATCCTGATGCTGTTTGACTGCCACTTGTGTGGAATAAAAGCAATGTATACATCATAATGAAGAAGACTTGAGATTATCAGGGACCATAGGGATTCCAGAACCAGTGGAACCCCCAATAAGAGTGGCCTCCCACTGGAGCCACGTTAACAAAGACCTGGTTATTAGTTGTGGATAAGAGGTCATCTTTTTAGGTAAACATGTTGTTTATTAAGAAATTGATATTCAAATCAGGAGTTGTGCATACAATTATCACACTCATTAGTATATACTACACAGGAATAGTGTAATCTGACTGGTTCACTATCTTGACATAATGGGTGTTATCCACCTCGCAGATTGGGATTATGCCTCAGTCAAAACAGAGAAAAGACAAAACTTAGGGTTTGCTGCAGTCACTGATTCTAAAAATCCTACAAATTCAACAAAATAAAAAGAAATCTTGATTTACTTTGGTTTTCTTATGTTTCCATGGGGTGTATACTATACACTCATTGAATATTGCCTTTGACTAATGAATGTTTATTAGTATTTATATGTATGTATGTATACCAATATTTTGCATTAACTCATTTCATTTTGGTAACTAGTCGGTTTTTCAATGGTGGACAACAATGCTAGTACTTTTTACTATTTATTATCAGCAAGCTTATCAAGCTTATGCACTTATACCAGGTTTGTACTTTTATATTTTATGAAATAATTATATTTATTCATAATTAGATATACAGTACCTCTTCTACATGGTTCTTATTTATTATTTTACTTATTTAAAAAAAGAGCTATCTGTCCATCCATCTGTCTGTCTGTCTCTTTATCTAGTTATAATTGTATTAAAAAAAATGCTACATATATTCTGACATTGCTATTTGGATATGAAATTACTTTTGTCAAAATGTAAATTTTTGATCATATTACACAGCCTTAGCGGATAGATGGATTATCTAAGATAAATTGCCACTAGCTGTGAATGAGTGTGTAAATGTGATGTGTTGCCCTGTGATGGACTGGGATCCCATCCAGGACTGCACCTTATTCTCCCAGGATAAGGATGACGATCCACTACAAACCTGATGAAGAAAGAAAGTTCCTGAAAGTGATTAAGTGGATTAAAGTGAGAGATTTTTTCTCTCACTCTCAGTGGTGTTCAGGCCAGTGGGTTGATTCTTTCACTTATGCTTCCAAGGTGCTTTAACAGTATGTTTTACTGTAGCTCTGTGTCTTACTGCATGCTAAAAACACTGTCCAGTGTCTTCCTGGATGTGAACAGTAAAGCTGCCTCTGTACAATTGAGAATATATCCTGATTCTTCTCTCTGCAGGGACATCAAGCACTGAGAAAGCAGTTCTTGTCTTCTGCTACCAACTCGAAAGCTGTATGCCTTTGAATATAACCTCTGCCATGAGCGCTTCCTTTCTTCCCAACACTTTTCTCAGTACATCACTTTGTAAACAGGTGTTTTTTCTTCCCTTTTAAAACTACTGCATAAACATAGACTTTAGAAATACTCCTGGCTTTCATGTGGTGCAGAATCAATGTGGTTTATTGTACTTTATTTAAAATGACAATCTTGGACACATTTTTGGTTTTTGAACTAACATCTGAAAGATTGTTTTCTTTAAGGACTCTGGAATTCGTATGCTTTCCTGTGAATTAGAAAATGTTTCCGTATATAATTTCTAATGGATTCATTCATTCATTCAATTTTTAAGCGGCTTAATCCTGATTAGGGTCGTGGAGAGGCTGGCGCCCATCTCAGTTGACTCTGGGCGAGGGCAGGGTACACCCTGAAAAGCTCGCCAGGCCACCACAGGGCCAACACACACAACCATTAACCCTCACACCTATGGGCAATTTGGAACAGCCAATTAGCCAACTGTGCATGTTTTTAGATTGTGGGAGGAAACCAGAGTACCCAGAGGAAACCTGCGCAAACATGAGGAGAACATGCAAACTCCACAGAAACGCCCGAGCTTGGGAATCGAACCCAGGCCTTCTTGCTGTGAGGCGAACATGCTCACCACTGCACCACCGTGCTGCCATTTCTAATAGATATAAATAATAATAATAAGAAGAAGGAATCAATATGTTAATGGCTTGTTGCTATAAATGAAAATACTTTATCTTTCCTTTGGGTGTGAAAATTTGTGAATTTGTGCATAGTGTATTGTTGTATATTAAGTTTTCATATTTTTGCTTCTGAGCAATTCACCTCTTTTGGTGCCCCAAATACTTTATTTGTTTGATTTCATTTTCCTTCATGGCATGAACCAATGATGCAGCAACAACACAACTGGCCTTAAAACCGAGCAATACTTTAAAGTTTATAAGTACTTTTAGAGAAAATAAACTGCTTTCCTCATTAAAAAAAATGCTGCCACTGCAGATGCCACTGCTTCCTCACAGCTCAAGGGTCTGGATTATTGCTGCCTTCAGGTGCTGTTGGAATTATGATAAATACGAGCTGCCAACTTGGAAGTTGCACAGAACAATCCCTCAGGTTGTAATTTCAAGTGGGAAATTCAGAGACTTTCAACACCCGAGTTCCTGTGTTGAAGTGACCTTTAACCTTTCAACATTGCAAAAAACGCACTTCAGTAAAAGATATCACATCATTTTTTGTTTAATATATCAACTACTTTTAGCCCTTGCTTGTGTGCTTAATTTTAATCTGCAATTTATGTGCATTTAACTTGATATAAACCAATCCTGTTTATCTTTCTATCCAGAGCAAATAGACTAGTCTGCTAGTGCAGAGTGCAGTGCAAAGTTATAATGGGGAAGCAGTTGTTATGGGAACAGGGTTTTTAGCGTTGAGTCTGCCATTTCTTTTCCTACTCCGACAACAAAGCACTTAAATGTGACATACTCGTAATTCCGACTTCACATGGGGGATGTAGAATCTTCCCATTAGCACAAGAAGGTAGCATATTATGTCCATCTGTCTGGAATTTCTTTGCAAGTTTTCTCATGGAGGTTTTATCTGGGTTTTCCAGTTTCTTCTCACTTCCCAGAAGCATACCGTTTAAGTAGCCTGTCTATACCAAACTGACTCTATGCCATGAGATGAACTGGCATCCCACCTAAAAGTTATTCCCGTGAGAATGTATGCTCACAATGATTTTTTTTTTTCCTTCGCTGTCCTCTTGGTGGTCTGCATGCAGGTTCTAAATGTAAGTGTCACATTTAGACCAATCTCTAGACCTTTGCGTTTCTTCATTCATGAACCAGTGGTACAGCAATGACACAGTGGGCAACAGAACAGCACCACCGACTGTTCAATGACTTTGTAAGAAACTGTGTATAAAAACTCTCTGGTTTGATACACCATGAGTGACTTTAGATTTAGTACTTGGGAGATGTTTAATGCAGCCTTTACCATGCTGATGATACTTGTTTCTGTTTATGTTTGAAAATCACAGCAGGAACATGAGCGGCTGATATTGTGTAGCTGAGACATCACATAGAGAGAGCAAAATGAATCGACTTACACACCACTACTGAGAAAAACAACAGACAAGACAATACCTCAGGGCAATTTCCCAGCGAGAGTCAGAGAGAGATTAAAGTTGTACAGAAGTTTTGTCGCAGCTATTTCTGTACCAGTCTATCATTCACTAAGCTATATGGTAGAGTGGATAATATGTAACTCTCGGTTCATATTTTGCATCTTTTTGTAAAATATGCTGACATGTACATGTGCATGTATTTTCCCAGAGCTGAATTATTGCTCCCTAGGAACCAGATGAGTAAACTCACACATGGAATCCGTTTGGGTTAAGACCAGCATCCAACACATGAAGCATGGTGGACTTACCTACTTGAATTCCATATGTCATTTCAGTACAGCGAGGTTACAAAATACAATGTGATCTGTTATATGTTTGTTCGCAGAACTGACCAGAATCTCCTTTAGGTCACTCTTCACCTCACACCCAAGGTACCCTGAGCCTAGGTAGGTTCTCAGTAGTAGGATACACCTATACATACCAATGTAATATACTGTAATGCACTCTAGGTTTAGTAAAAGCAACACAAACAATACAATTATTCTACAATATACAGCACATGTGCAAATGAGCGAGTGAACAAAAGCAGACGGAGAAAGAATGCTGGTGTTCTTGAGGATATAACCGATGAGCTAAACTGGGATTGTCTTGGACGACATCGTTGCACTCATTCATCAACCTCAGAGCACACATGCTTGGACCTTCCCAAGCTAAAAAAAGAAGGTTTTATAAGAGAGCCTTACAGAGAAAGAATTCTGTTTTGGAAAAGTCTTCGTTTCTTTTCATAGTTTCTGTTTCTTCCATCTTTTCTCACTTCGGTTTATTCAATTTGTCTTTCCAGCTTTTCTTATTCTCAGCTGGCAATCTTTAGGTTGGCAGAACATGGATTTTCCATGGAGGGTGAGAAGTCTTAAAATTCTCTAGGCATTCACTTAAAGCTACACAGCAAGATTTGATGATTTCCCATATATAAGAATATCGGGATGCAGCGGTGCAGAGTTTAAAAAAATACCTTTAAATGAAATTAATTCAGCTCAACACTTGGCGTTCATTAGTTCAATATGATGTATGACATATTTCTGTAGGGTTGTTGTCATGGACATACATGGACAAACCCTTACAACAGCAATTATAAAATCACTGGTAGTTTATTATCAGTAGCAGGATTCCAATGAGGAATAAGTACGAAAACCCTAACAAAGACGGTTTTAAATTTTTTTAAACAAAAATGTTTTTTAAAGACTTAAAATATGGCCAAAAAAAAAGTGCTATTTTGTTACCGCCTTTAGCCTTGACTACAGTGCATAATCCCCATGGCATTGTTGCCTCAATTGATCGGGTCGAGGCTCAGCAACACCATGTGGAAATAAAAAGAATTCCGCTTACAACCTGAATGTACTGAATAACCAGGTTATCCCATCAAAAAACTTTTTTATCGCTGATGACACGGATATAAAATTGGGGCTCAAATAGTGAAAGAGTGGTTCAGGGAGCATGAGGAATTGTTTTTCACACATGAACTGGACCACAGAGTCCTGAACGTAACCTTATTGAAAGTCTTTGGGATAAGCAGGAGAAGCCTTCATGGAGTGGTTCAATTTTACCACCATCAATTAAAGATGTTGGTGAAAAAATGAACCTGAACTGGATGGAAATAAATGTAATGTTTCTCAATCAAGGCTAAAGACGGTCCAACAAAATGTGAGAGTGTGTCTATTTTTTGGCCAGGCACAGTATCTTTAACCAATAGCATTACACTCAGGAAGCCTGTCAGTAAAACTTGAACACTGATGGTGTACTGTAGGGTTTTTTCTGCACTTCTGGACTGAGATTGCTGTAATCTTTTGGAGTTGATCTTGCTGTTTAGGGGTCACAGACTCAAGAGCTCAAGAGTTTAACCTTAAACATTTTCTTTAGTTCCTCTTTCAGTCTCTGGTATTTCTCCACCTTCTTGTATTCCTCCCTTTGGATGTAACGGAGTTACTATCATTGCTGTTATTACCACGTCTGAAGGGTTTTTTATTACTTGTTTATCTGCCTGTATCTGGAGGCCCAACGGGGTCTTGGTTTTATTCTTTCTTCTTTCTTTCATTTGGACATGGGAATTTCCAACACATATTCCATGCAGATGATCTGTTGTTTTGCTTGAGTATTTGGTCTTTCTTTCTGCCTTCATATATGATGCTAGATAGTTTCAAAGGTTCTGTGCAAAGTATGTAGACTGGTTGTGGTCTGATAAAATGCATGCTTTTTAAAGTATTGATATGCCAAATACCAGTTGCTGCTGACATTAGTGCATTAATGCATCATTTCCTTTAGTCCTGCAATCCTGCCATTGCAGACACTGCTAGGATTTTCTTCTTGTGGACCATCTTTACTCTCAGTGGATTTCATAACTTTAACAGTTGATAGATGTATTAACTAAGGAATGACATAAATGTGATAATTAATGGGACATCGCAATTGTGTTGATTGTATTTAAATAAAAAAGGAACATGATTGCTATCAGTATAGCAAAGTTCAGGTCATAGTTGATTATTAAAGTTGATTTTGACCCCTAGAGGGAACAATGGCAAAGAGGGTGCAGAAAAGATGTGCAGTATCAGCATATTGTCTAAGTAAGTGTTCTGGAATGAGTGTATGAATAAAGTGTAATAAACCTGGCCATGAATAGTTTTTGTGGAGTGATAAATCTTTAGGGCAACCACCATAGCAGCAGAAGTTCACAAGTGCTGAAGCTCTGAACAGAAGACAAGTGTCAGGATGAAATGGATAGTGAGAGGAGGGAGAGTGGTTGAAGTGTGTCAGCATCTGGCAACAGCAGCATGTAGGGCAGTCAAGAGACCGTATCCACCTCAAGAAATACAGAACCAATTATTTCATTTGCTGTTATCTTACAGTTAAATTCAGGAGACTGTGCAAGTAGAGACTCTGATTAGTCTAGTTATGACAGTGTAAGTTAAGGAAGAGTCAGAAAGTAACACAAGGAAGAGTGTGAAGATAAACTTGGGACAACAAACAGGTGGCATTATGTGTGTGTCTGTGTTGGGGCGCTACATCAGAACATCCCAGTTGATCATAACCTGCTATATCCATCCCTGCTAGATTCCCTGGGTCTGTACCTTTACCAGAATGGAAAGCTATTTAACATAATCATAAAATTATTTTTTCACTGTCAAGTTTAAGATTATATCAGAGTTCTGATTCTTCACTGGAAACCTTGTCTGCAGCTGAAGGGCTTTAGGAAAAAGCTTTGCTCTATGATGTGGGCTTCATTATTCTAGCTACTAATAAAAAGCCTAAATGTTTTAATCAAGACAGGTGTGACACATGATAAAGGATTAGAGGTACTGCGGACTGAGACCATTACAATTTATTCCTAACTCACTATATTTTGAAATTAATAGCAAATTTTACTGGTAGACAATATAATTAGGAAAAACAGGGTGATGTGAGCAAACTTTCTGGTTCTCTTAAGGACTTTTTGCATTCTGGACTAATTGACGCTTTTTTTTTAAGTACCTACTGGTTCAACCTAGAAGTATATTGCTCCAGGATAGTACGGATTAAGTCGCAAGGAAGTGTTTTGAGTAAGCGTCAAAGTAAGTTGAAAACGGCGTAACTGGACGGAAACGTGATATCGCCAAAAATACATCCTTCAAGGCATAATCTTTGACACGAGCATGTTGAAATATCTATAAACACAATTTATCCATGCTAACATACTTGTTTAAGAAAGGGTTCCATGTCCAAGTTGTAAAACAATGAGAATCTATTTTGCCTGTTTTCATACTGCTTTCTTGATTGCTCAGGATAAATCCCTGTTAGCCATATTCAAATGATCTCCCTAATTACAGAGTCCCAGAAGGATTCCCCAAATCACATAATGGTAAACCAATGAGAAGCCTCAAAACAGACACGACTCGGTGTAAATAGAACTCATCTGGTGCTAGGAAGCCGCTAGTATGATCGCGCTGATTCGAGAGCCGGATCCATTTAGTTTATGGATGTTAGGGAGTTTCAAATGTGGACATTCAGAAACTGGTTCTGTAACTGTAATTGCTATTTTCTCAAAAGTAGCATTTCCTGATTAGCGACATTCAAAGTGACGTAACTCAGTTGACTTTCATTCTTTAATCATGTATCATACCTCATTCTGAAGCTCATTCAATTCCCTTTCCAAATATGTCAATATCCCAGTATGTTAAATTACTTTCTTATTAATCCATATTATGCTGGAGTGGGTCACATATATTAGGTCGTCTTTCATGCAATGACAATACAGTACCTCAACAAAGTCTTTGCCTTTCTTCTAATTTTCTTTTATTTTTATTTATTCAAAATACTTCATTGCATCTGATCTACAAACAAATTTAGTTGGGAGTTCGAGTTTTCCAATGATCTTATATCAATTATATGATTTACTGAAGAAGGAAAACTCACCAAGCAGCAATATCATCTGTGTGAAAAAAGTAACCATCCCTTAGTCACTCAAACCAAATTTAATTGATAAAGATTAAAATAGACTAGTCAAAGTATAAATTTAATGTTCTATGAAATGATGAGTCAAAACTCATGGAACTTTATGGAACACATATTTCCTGTTACAACAGGAATTAATCTAATAAAGCCTTCCACAATAAGAACATCATGCCCACAGTCAAACATAGTGAAACGCAAATTCAAGGTGGTCGACGTGGTGGCCATATTGGATATCACACCGCACAGGAAATTGGTAAGCTTGTGTAGTTACACAGTCCCAACATTCACACCAAAAATGTTGATCAGTAATGTCGTTTTTGAGCTAGTGCATGAAATGTAAATTCAACATGACAGCTGTGGTGGCCATATTAGATATCTCAAAATCTATAAGATTGTGTAGTTACCCAGTCCCAACATCCACGGAAAAAATCAGAATACATTATTGATCCTGGAGGAAATTGGGTAGTATAAATAAAGTAAAATAAATAAGTAAAAATAATGATGTTTTCAAGGTAATACATGGGATACAAAGTCAAGATGGCAGCTGCTACAGCCATATTGAATATCAGACCATGATGAAAACCGATAGGCTTGTGTAGTTTCCCAATCCCAATATTCCAACCAAAACTGGTAATGGTGTTGAAATAGGATTTTTGAGTTTGTTAGTGCGTGGAATACAAATTCAAGATAACAGCTGTGGCAGCCATATTGGATATGAGACCACAACAAAAATCAATAGGCTTGTGTATTTCCACATCCACTCCAAAAATGGCGATGATAAGTGATGCACAGGATGCACTGTGGACAAACAGACATCGCATGTGATGACAATACCCCATATACCCCTTGGGCTGAGGGGTAAAAAGCTTATTCGTTTTGATCCTACAAGAAGTGAATGTCTGGATCCACCACTATCCTGATATGTATAAGGTATTTCCTGCAGATAACGATGGGAAACCAACACATTTTTTTTTGTCAGTTGCCCAAAAACTTTTAGCTAAATTAACTTTAAATTTAAATAAAAGGCAATTCAAGTGGAGTAAAGTAGGGTTCAGTGTTTGACTCACGAGCCCAACAGTAGCTCTGGGATTTATCAAACTACCAGTCATAAAACCTCATTTCATCATCATTTCCTTATTTTTTTTCGTAAATTAGTATAGTTTCTATATTTAGCAGTAAACGAAGCAGTAATGGTTTGATCTGTGATGGATATACAAACACTTTTTAACAGACTTCTAATTATCTGTCTTTCTTAATTACAAACCTGGCAGATGGATTATCAGGAAGGGGTCTTACGCACGCACACATGTCCACACACACACACACACACACACACACACACACACACACACACACACACACGCACACAAATATGATGAATGAAAACCTCAGCTGAGGTTCAAGCAAGGAGAAAAAAATAACAATTAAAGCTGATGGAGGAAAGAGATTAGAAACGGGCTGCGCTTGAGTGAAGTTGCAGTTTGCCCCTTCTTACACAAACAACTGAGTCTACTGTAGTCTGTTGCTACGGAACTCATGAAAGGCTGGGGAGAATGACTCATGGGCGTTTTTCATTCCGAAAGCAAATCAGTATTCCCTCCCTTATTTTGTTTATAAATTTGATGTGAAACTTCAATTTCTTATCTCTTTAAGGTTGTCTCACAGTTACAAGAACTGTTATTTGTAAATATATACGTAGTAGATGTCAATTTTAATGCAAATTAACTTCCAACTCACATAAACCCTCTCGTGTATAAATTTGGAAAGGTTGAGTCAGGGGTGGGGCTATTTTTTACTTATTTATGTATTTATTTATTTATTTATTGTGGCTGTGCTGTATTAATCCTGCAACGGAAATTATTGCCTCAGCTTTTAACCCATCCAAAGTGAGCACACACATGTAAACAGTGAGCACACACACTCGGAGCAGTGGGCTGCCACACACATTGGGGGTGCCCGGAGAGCAGTTGGGGGTTCAAGGCCACTTCAGCCTTGAAGATGGAGAAAGGGAAGGTGCAGCTCACTCTCCCGCTGCCACATATTTTTCCTCCTGGTTCAGGAATTGAACCAGATAACTTTAGGTCCCAAAGCCGCTTCTGTAACCATTAGGCTACAATTATAGGTTTGCATAGCAACAAGTACTGTATGTACATAATACGTAAGGGCTGCAGCTTATACACCAACTAAAGAACATAAATGACCAACATGATTCATACAGAGTCAGATTAAACAAATCTCTTTCCAGAAGCCTTGTAAGATAACGATAATCAGGCAAAACGTTGTCATGTAGCCCCCGATCGTACTGTATGTCTGTATGTGTTATTTTACTTCCCTAGATTTTTTTTTTCTCCATGTGTGAGTTTCTTATTATAGCACACGTCCACTGTCTATTCATTAGAGGTGTGTGTGTGTGTGTGTGTGTGTGTGTGTGTGTTAATGGTACCGAAGTAGGTGGTAGCCCTGACTCATCACTGCTTTTAACCAATGGACACAAGAAGCCCCAAAAGCTTCTGAAGTTGCAGTCCCTCACAAGTGCCCACACACACACACACACACACACACACACACACACACACACACACACAGTGCCAGTTTGAGTGATGGAACAGGCGTTAAGTCCCCATATTAATTTAAAAAATAGGCTGACACTGTGTGTTTCCATTACTGCGTGAATACGTGTGTGTGCACGTGCGGATATGTATACGTACAATCCCATCTCGATTTTCACTTTACAGTGTGTTTATAGGAATGTATAAATCAGACTGGCAAGAGGTTATATATGCTAATTGATGAACAACTTTGATGTTGGTGTGTATGTAAGATGTCCCGCCCTCCGAGTTGAGAGAGGAAATGAATTTATGGTTGGAGCGGGTCAGTGGCATTGCCTCTAATTAAAGCAAAGTGCTGCTGTTGAAAAAGCCTGTTTAATTAATCATGTACACACACACACACACACAAGAGATTTAGTAGAATGACATAGGGTCTGGTCTGTTCCATACAAACTGGAATAGAATAAATAATGTAGTGTAGGGACCATATTTATACTTCTCTACTACCTTATATTTTAATATGTATGAAATAAAACAGAATTTTCATTTCAAAATCCATGCGGATTAGAGAGAGGTGTTTAGAGAGAGAGGGAGAGAGAGAGAGAGAGGGGTGTTTAGGTTTCAGCACTTACCCACATTTCATTCATCCTCAAAGCCTCAAAGCTTTGACATATATTAATGGTGGTTTACAGAGTGTGAAATTGCCCCACTAATCATGTTTAGATGCCTATCAGCACGTGTCCCATACAGGACGCATACGATGTATGTTACCTTTTCTTCACGTGTGGTAGTCAGTATGTGCTTGTATTGCCTGTAGGGATCTGTCCAGATGAGACGCTTCCCATTTGTTCTCCTCAGTAGGGTGAGAGAGCGAGAGAGAGAGTGTGCTGTTTCAGCTCTTTTTACAGTATCCTGACTTGGACAGAATTGCTCCTTTGAGCTGAGAAACACTAACCAGTTTACATCATGGTCACCATGACAACCATAACATCTATAACCTTATGTGTATAGGTAAAGAACATGTACAAGAGTATAACCCATATTCCTTAAATAAAAACACTGACGGCAACTTACTCACTGTTGGAGTTGTTTGTCATCTCTCCTTAAGATCAAAAAATCCAAGAAAAGACTCACTGACCATTTTGTCAACTATTTTCTGAAACATCAGAACACATGTCTCCTTTCCTGTGGTGAAGCACTTCAATAACAACAGCGATAGATTAGCTAGCCATTAGATAGCTATTTGCATCAATAGTTGTTTTGGGAGCAAGAAAGCCAGAACATTTGAAGGGGAAAAAAGGGAGCAAAACTTCTAACAGTCACTGCTGTATCCTTCACCATTTCAAACATCAAATGATTTCACTTCTTACAGCTTCACAAGTACTTTGCTAATGATGTGGAGGAAAATCAGGGTATCAGGCGCCATTGGGGGCGCTGGTGTGTTTTGGACCCATGAACTGTGGAAGGCCTATGCCCTGCCGGTCTAAAATGTCATAATGTCATATATTTGGTCCTCCATAAATCTTATGGCGTTGACCCATCAAGGTCAACTCCCGACACGTTGAGACATGTCGAGACATGATGTCATGATGGACCAATCAGAGTGGAATGGGCACTGTATATAAGCCAATGCAAGCTGGTAGACGAGGTCCGAGATTTTTCTCTCGGAACAATTTCTTCTGTGTGATTGATTGTATGCTTTTCTTTTCCTAAAGGCTAAATAAACACCTGAAAAAGGGATTTGGATCTCTTGCGTCGTGAACTGGACCCTTTTTGCCGCAACACTTACACAGCTGTTGGCGGTATGGAACCTTGGTCCCAGCATGCATTAGAGGATGTACTCATTCATCTCACTCATTTGCCGAACCACTTAATCCTACTAGGGTTGTAGGGAGGCTGGAGCCTATCTCATCCGACACTGGGCGAAGGCGGAGTACACGCTGAACAGCTAGCGAGAGCGTTGCAAGACAACCCACACACAACCACTCACGCTCACTCGTGCAGGCAATTTGGAACAATTAGCCTAATGTGCATGTCTTTGGTCTATGGGAGGAAACTGGCGTACCCGGAGGAAATTACCCCAAGCATGGGGAGAACATGCGAGCTATACACAGGAACCAGGGACTGAAACCCAGGACCTTCTTGCTGTGAGGTTATAGTGTTCCATAGTGGTGACTCTGTATTAATAATTTTTTTATTTTTTTAATAAGTTTTTAACCCGTAATTGTGACTCACAGCAATTTCTTGCTTTTGCTTATTAGGCTATCCCCTACACCTAAACAAACCACTCCAGCACTGCAGGCATGCTATCGTGTTCATCCTCTCAGAGTGGACTGTTCCTTTTGAACTATTAAACTGCTTAAACTGTTATTTTGCTTGTTTACACACTGCTGGGTTTTATTGTGGTATTATTGGGAATTGAAGCACCAAGTTGTAAGTGTGCGATAACAAAGACCTTCTAGCCACTTGGCAGTCAATTTGGTAATGCGCCCAGGCAGTTAGTTCAGGCCTCTCTCTGAATGAATGGGGGAAAACTGGTCATTTTTTTAAATTCAAATTTGAACAAGTAAACATTTCGTACTCTTTATGATAGTGATATACTTTAACAAAACCACAAGTCAAGTCAATTCAGTTTTATTTGTATAGTGCTTTTTACAACTGACATTGTCACAAAGCAGCTTTACATAGTAAAATTAAATTAGAATTAAATTCTCTACAACCCCCTACACATCCCTAATGAGCAAGCCCGCGGCGACAGTGGCAAGGAAAAACTCCCTCAGTT
>JAQMYF010000012.1:47910834-47950282 GCA_030014195.1 Neosilurus mollespiculum | reverse complement strand
GCCCTCGCCCAGAGTCGGCTGAGATGGGCGCCAGTCTCCCCGCGACCCTAATTAGGATTAAGTGGTTCAGAAAATGACATGGCATATTTTGCAACTAATTAATGAAATTGCAAATACTTTACATATCTCATCATCGACAGTACATAATATTCCAAGGATCTGGATAAATCTCTATGTGCAAGAGACAAGGCTTAACCAACAGTGGATGATTTTGTCCTTCGGGCCCTCAGGTGGCACGGCATTAAACACAGGCATGAGTCAAAACTACCGATGCTAAAGTATGCAGCAACTGAATTGAAAAATGTTTCTTTTTGTTATTGCCTTGCCAGTGTCATATTTGGCTTGTTCATAAGAGATACGTTTAAATTCTATCACTGGATGTAATTAACATTGCTTTGTGAAAAGATCAGTAAAAATATTATCTATACATAAAATTAAATTGAATTTGTTAAATCACTTTTTTTTATACAAAATTAAATCATGATTTTAAGAAAATGTATTTATTAATTTATTTGCCGAACCGCTTAATCCCACTAGGGTCGCGGGGAGGCTGGATCCTCTATTTCAGCCGACTCTGGGCGAAGTCTGGGAAAACCCTGCCGGTCAATCCATCGCATGGGGCTAGCACCCACACAGCCATTCACATTTACACCTAGGAGCAATTTGGAACAGCCAGTTAGCCTAATCTTCATGTATTTGGACTGTGGGAGGAAACTGTAGTTCCTGGAGGAAACCATGCAAGCTTGTGGAGAATATGCAAACTCCACACAGAAATGCCATCACTGAGCCTGGAACTCAAACCCAGGGCCTCCTTGCTGTGAGGCGAATGGGTTTACCACTATGCCACTATGTCCCCCATTTCAAGATGTGACTTTGAAAAAGTGCAGCTAATTACATTGGTTTTTATTAAAGTCTATTCCGGTGAAGTCATATAATGCCTGGTGAAACGTAACAAGAGCTGGGCTTTAAGATGAATCAGTGTGTCAAATCAAGTGGTGCATAAACCTCTGTAAGCAAAATGATCCTGGAAAAGAATTGGCTCTGATGTTTAAAGTGCCAAAATAATTAGAGCTAATTTTCGTGTGCAATGGGCTTAAATTGGGTGCATGGGTGTTGTGTGTTTTGGGTGATTTACAAAGTGTATATAATTGTGTGGATTACATAGAAGAGAAAATAATATGCAAGATACATAGATATACAAATACAATGTGAAACTAACTTTCCTGCAGTAGTATTTTCATTATCATTTTTTAAGATTTCTTGTTATTTTTACTGGGACATTATTTTAACTGTTTTATTAGTAAGATTTAGTAGATAACAATTTAATTTTCAAGTAACAAGAAGTTGGGAAGCTGCACCTTCTGAAGTGGCCTTGAGCAAGGCACCTAGCCCCCAACTGCTCTCTGGGTGCCGCAGTGTGTGGCAGCCCACTGCTCCGAGTGTGTGCGTGTGTGTGTGTGTGTGCGTTCTCACTGTTTACGTGTGTGTGCTCACTTTGGATGGGTTAAATGCAGAGCCAAAATTTCCCTTGGAGGACTAATATAAATTATAACAATAAATAAATAAATACATACATACATACAAAGACACACACATCAAAAACATTTCCACAAAATAAAAACTATTTGGTCACAATTCCCAAAGGGATATTTCAAATGTCATTTGATTATTTGATGAAAACAACACTATGCTATCCAGTGAGCATGAAGATGGATCTGTTTGGCTTGGGAATTGTGTGCCAGCCACTGGAAAATGTAACACAGATAGATGTTACATATAAAAAAGTAAGTGGGGAAAAATAGCTTTGGAACAGGACAATGATCCAAAACATACCTCGAAATTCATGAGGAACATCTGAAATCACAAGCTAAAGCTTTTGAAATGGCCCTAACACTACCCTGACTTAAACAAAACTACAAATGCTTACATTGGTGTCATACTCCTTTTAGACTTAAAAAGATTGTGTGGATGGAAGGCGACCCAATAATATCTCAGATCTAGAAATGTTCTACAAAGAAAAGTGGGAGAAATTCTCAAAAAAGAATAGATAAACTTCAAATAACTATAAAACGTGTTCACAAGCTGTTTTATGCCAAAAAATTGCATGTTCTCCCCGTGCTTGCCTGGGTTTCCTCTGAATGCACTGGTTTCCTCACACAGTCCAAAAACATAGAGTAGGCTAACTGGCTGTTTCAAATTGCCCCTAGGTGTGAGAGTGATTGTGAATGGTTGTGTGAGTGTTACTTAAGATGGCCTGGCGAGCTGTTCAGGGTGTACCTCGCCCTCGCATAGTGTCGGCTGAGAAGGGCGCCAGCCTTCCCATAACCCTAATTAGGATTAAGAAGCTTAGAAAATGAGTGAATAAAGGTTGCTGCATTGGTTGTTTACCCCTTTTTAATCAAAAAAAAAAAAAAAAAAAAGAAAATATATATATATATATATCTCCCATCTGTGACTATTATTTACCCCACAGAATAGTGCTACGTTTCCAAGATACATTATGGCCAAACTAGACTGGCATCCTATTTAAGATCAAAACTGTTTTGATAAAAATCCAAAATAGAACATATCGAAATTAATAATGAACCTTTCAACTAGTTTGAACCAGCTTTAATTTGAATCTCTATTCAATCCAACCTGAGGATAAACTGATATAGCCATGGAACGAGGGCAGTCTTATGTTTATAGGGTGAGAGAATGAATATATGCAAAACTTGGCTTAGGAGAAAAAATAATTATTATAAAAATTTCCTTGTTCTCTATATATAAAATATATAAGCTCTAGTACCGGTGTGTCACCATTGCACTAAGTGACATATTTCTCAGCCTTAACTATTTCTATCATGCAGGTAAAAATGCCTCTTTCAACCTGACAGTTCTTAGCATTAGCATTGCCATCTGTTTAGTGTCAGCATACAGCATCATCACCTAATTAACAAGTGGAATATCAGGGGCTAAAACTGAAGGATCACTAACACAACAACTAAATCTACAGACACTGGATGAGAAACTACTGCTAAAATTACGCTGGCTTTGCATAAATTATCAACGTACTACACTCACTCACTCATTTGCCAAACTGCTTATTCCTACTAGGGTCATAGGGATACTGGGCGAAGGCGGGGTACACCCTGAACATCTCACCGGATCATTGCAGGCCCAACACACACAACAATTCACACACATTCACACCTACCCGGAAGAAACCCAGGCAAACACAGGGAGAACATACAAACTCCTGCTGCTCTCCATGTAGTACGGTACATTTTAAAAACTTGTCCATACTAGTTGTCAAGCGAGTGAACAAATCTGACCACATGCCAGGCTAATCATAATATATAGCTGTAGGCACTGCCTTAAAGCAGAGCTCCACATTTTTGTGGTATTTGTTTCTTTTCCTTCATGATTACCTAATTATGCATCAATGTTTTAAAAGTTTATGCCATGCTCTCTGTGAAAAAAATCAGTAGAAACATTGCCAGGAATAAAATAAATGACAAAAGAAGTTATTATATAATTAAATAATTTCAATAAGTTAATTTTATCCAGGGCAGGCTCCTTCATTGACCACTGGCTCCGTCTTAACCCCCATATCAATACAACACTGGCAGAATATTAGGGCATTAAGTAGTGTCTCACACACCCTTTTCAGAACTGAGGTCCAAAACAAACAAGAAGCCTCAATTTACTGGCTGTGGTTTTTTTATTTATTTATTTTTTTTTGCTTCCTGGTAAATAACATTATTCAGAGCTAAAAGAGAATGAGAAATAGCGCAATTACTGGCACATTTGCTCGGAAAGCCTCTCTTTTGCTTAGCGATTATAAGTAATCACAAACATGACAGATGAGGTCCTGGTAAAGGGTCGAACTGGGCTGCTTCATCAACAACAAATCTGATTCAACAATGAGAACGCACAGGGTACATGGTGCTAATCACAGGGAGAGAGTGAGAGAATGAAAGAGAGGGAGGGAGGCCAGTCCTAGTAATTCTACCTGTCATCGTGTTATTTTGCGGTAACCCTTCAAACCTTTTCCTCCGCAGCATTAACAGCAGCCATTGTGCACTGGCCATGCTTTAATGCGCCTAACAATGCATTAAATGAGATGATTAAGCAGCCAATTTAGACGCCAAACCTCTTTCCTGCAATTTTCCTGCTAGTCCAAGACAAAGGGGGAGTCCACGGTGAGTAGAATAAAACAAAAGGCCTGGTGAAAAGAAAGGGCCAAGAGGAATTACGCAAATACTGGCAGGCGCAAAACGATACACTAAGTGGTTATGCAGCAACTCATAAAATTTTGTTAAATAATTGAAAACATTAGAGCACCAGGCAGGTTTGGTCGAGCATTCTGATAGACACAAACGAGACACACTGTTCGATTTTTAATATGGTGTTTTTTCGCCTTCGCTGCTGGAGGAAATGCACTTGAGGCCTGCTAATAGCATTTAAGCCTCACTTATTTAGGACTTAAACACACTTGCTGTGACCTTGAAATTTTTAAATCAATAAGGTTAATGTCTCCTAAGGCTCTTGAAGTTCCATTGATTTGATTAGATTTTATGAGACAGTGCAATTAAATTACAGGGAATGAATTAGGCAACCCGTCAGATCGAACCTGATCTTGGGCAGCATGGTGATGGGCTGTGACTGAAACTACAGACACTGGATGAGAAATTACTGCTGAAATTACGCTGGATTTGCATAAATTATCAACGTACTACACTCACTCACTCATTTGCCAAACTGCTTACTCCTGCTAGGGTCACAGGGATACTGGGCGAAGGCGGGGTACACCCTGAAAATCTCACCGGATCATTGCAGGCCTAACACACACAACAATTCACACACACATTCACACTTACCCGGAAGAAACCCAGGCAAACACAGGGAGAACATACAAACTCCACAGAGAAAACCCCGAGCCCAGGACTTGGGCCCAGGACCATCTTGCTGTGAGGTGGACGTGCTAACCTCTATGCCACCGTGCTGCTCTCCATGTAGTACGGTACATTTTAAAATCTTGTCCATACTAGTTGTCAAGCGAGTGAACAAATCTGACCACATGGCAGGCTAATCATAATATATAGCTGTAGGCACTGCCTTAAAGCGGAGCTCCACATTTTTGTGGTATTTGTTTCTTTTCCTTCATGATTACTTAATTATGCATCAATGTTTTAAAAGTTTATGCCATGCTCTCTGTGAAAAAAATCAGTAGAAACATTGCCAGGAATAAAATAAATGATAAAAGAAGTTATTACATTATATAATTAAATAATTTCAGTAAGTTAACCTTATTGTCTGGATGATGTTTCAGTGAAAAATGAAAAATATGCATACATTTCTGGATGTTGGCATGCCAGCCAAATCAGCCATGTGATGCATAACAGCCAATCAGCATCACAATACATAGCAGTCATTCTGCATCACAATATATAACAGCCAATCAGATGAATGTACAAGCCATACAAAGTCGCTCACTCATTCATTTGCTAAACGTCTGATCCCATTAGGGTCACCGGAAGGCTGAAGCCTATCTCAGCTGACACTGGGTGAAGGCGGGGTACACCCTGAACAGCTTGTCATTCACATACACATGAGCCTGGGACTCAAACCCAGGGCTTCCTTGCTCTGAGGGGGATGTGCTAACCACTACACCCATGTTGCACCTCCATATACAAAGTCAAGTTTATGGTTTCTAAGTAATCACCTCCACTCGCTTAATTAGGGATGAGGAGTGGGATCTTTCTTGTAAGTAATAAGTAATAAAAGTCCTGTAAGTAATAAAAGCACAATGGCTCTCTTTCAGTTTTTTATCCTTCCACGCTCTGATACACAGTTGTCTTTAATAAAGCTGATTTTATTCATGCTTATATGCATACATTAATAAATGCCAACTAAGTAGCAGGCACATTTACTCCCCAGCAGATTCACATTCAGAGACATCTATAAACTTGCCTAAAAGGCAAATCTCACCAAGAGCTATAATCAAAGAAATGTAAGCTAAAAAGAATTGCATGGAAGGAAATTGGAAGACAGGGTGGCACAGTGATAAGCACGTCCACGTCACAGCAAGAAGGTCGTGGGTTCAAGTCCTGAGCTTAGCTCGTGTGTTTCTGTGTGAAGCATATTCTCCGTGGGTTTTCTCCGAGGCTTCCTCCCACAGTCCAAAGACATGCATTTTAGACTAACTGGCTGTTACAAATTGCCCCTAGTTGTGAGTCTGAGTGTGTATGGTTGTGTGACTGTGTTGGCCCTGCGATGGGCTGGCAAGCTGATCAGGATGTGCTCCGTCTTTGCCCAGTATTGGCTGGGATAGCCTCCCCGCAACCCTATTAGGATTAAGCAGTTCAGCAAATGGGTGAGAGAGCACACTGGAAGATATTTTGGCAAACATATACAGGAGTACAATCTAAAGTTGCAGACTAGCCAGTGTTTTTATAGCACCTGATAAGGCCAACATATTGAGACAAATTTATGTTTATTATTATAAGTAAAGTGAAAAAGGGGTCAAAAGGTTTGACATGAAAACAGAGGGACATAAATATCTGATCTCAGGAACTCCAAATACAAGAGAACAACAGCGCAGTTTATTATGCTTTTTCATGCACAGTGTCTTGGCCAGAAGTCTTTGGCTGCTTGCACACCAGTACACCCTCCCATCGCATCCATCGTCAGTTCTTATGAATGTAATAAACCTGATGTAATCAGAAAGAAGCTAGATGACTGAATGCAGTACACGAGGGAGTACATGACTTATTGTACCGTTAAAGTATGCCAGCGCAGTCATGTATCACTCTCTGAATCATGACAATGGCAAGAAATCCAAGAACTGACCAAACTTCCTTTCAGTTGAATTAGTCATAACATAAAACTCAACAGACACAGCACTGAAATCCAACTTATGAGCCAGCTTCTGTCTTCTGAAATGAAAATAAATATGCTAAGCTATGGGTGGCACTGAGGCGTACTGTTGAGCACATCTGAGTCACACCAAGAAGGTCCTGGGTTCGAGTCCCGTGCCCGCGTGTTTCTGTGTGGAGTCTGCATGCCCTCCCTGTGCCCTTCTTGGGTTTCCTTCTGCAGTCCAGAGACATGCACATTAGGCTAATTTGCTGTTTCAGATTGCCCCTTGGTGTGGATGTGTGTGTGTGTGTGAATGGCTGTGTGTTTTGGGCCTGCAATGTTCAGGGTGTACCCCACCTTGTTGGCAGAGAGGTTCCAGCCTCCCCTAGTTATACTCTAGTAAGGTTTAGCAGTTCAGCAAATGAGTGAGTGAGAGTGCTAAGTGTAGTACTTATAGAAAATTACAGTAACACGTCACTAATTATATAATTTCTATATAGATTTCCCCAAACTCAGAAACTCTCCCAGGATAAAAACTTTTTTAAAGCAAATACCAAATTCCTCATGTAAATGCTCCTGCAAAAGATTTACAAATAAATGAAATCATATCCAGCTTAATAAATGAGGCCTGTTTCTCAAGCGATCAGGTTGAATGAAACACTGTTCTCTGCTTGTTGAATAGTTTCTGCTAATTTCCATTTAATTCATTCCATAAGGCATTAATAATCCTCTACAATGTTGCATTCAGTGTAAGAACTTTCTAACCAAAGCCGACTGCATTTTTTTAAATCCCCCATTGTTCCTCGGCTCCACATCCTTCTACAGAACGGATGTTTAGTTCCCTTGACTCTTGTTAATGAAATTCTGCCTTGTTTCTCACAGAAAGGTGTGTACGCATCCAAAGTCATTGCAGCATTTATTAAGCATCAAGTATAGAGTGCAGCATTAAGTGGAGCTATTTATCAAGCTGTCGAAGTCGGCTTTTACAAGTGTCATTTATTCCATGAAGCCTTACATCATTCCCATTTGAGGCCTGATATATGGATGTATGCGATGTGCGCATGCATTGTGCAAGCGTAATATGGTGTTTCGATGATGTACAAGGCTGTGATTCGTCAGTTTGTAGCTTTTGACCTGGGTGTCGACGGTTTTCTTGGCAGAATGAAGAATAAAAACGGATGGAAAGGCTAGTGAAGTCGAGACCTTTCGTGATTCATCAAGCCATGCTGGGGACACACACACACACACACACACACAGAGAACAGATGGGCAGCAGGATTGTATTTGAACTGCTAATGCAGAGGTGTAGTAAAACATTTCCCCTTGTTTGTTGTTCTTTCAACATTAGAACAGCATGATCTCGTGCTGCACACATATCCATACACACATACACACCAGGGTGTGTGTGGGAGAGGAGAGGTGAAGGTTGAGGGTGAGTGTGAAGATCTGAGTCTTTTGAGCCAAAATACATATCTTACTTTCCCTCTCTAACAACACACTATTTCACTTCCCTTCCCCGTCTGTCTGTCTGTCTGTCTGTCTGTCTGTCTGTCTCTCTCTCTCTCTCTCTCTCTCTCTCTCTCTCTCTCTGTCCTTCTCCATCTCTCTTAAAAAAAATAATGTCAGCAGCTGCAATAATAAGGGATGGGATGCTCCTTCCTCTTCCTCTCTAAGCCCGCAACATGATCTTATACATACTCCCACACTTGCATTGCTGACCTTTTGAGGACGTATATCTGTTAGTGCAACTGTATCTCTCTGATCCCGACCTTAGCCTTGACCACAAGTCTGAAGCCTGGTTTATGTTCAGAAGGCAGAAGTGATCCTGAAAAGTACCCAAAACAAACTTTCGGAAAGCCTGGAATGTCCATGTTTTGTTCAGTAGAAGGATTTTCGTCATTTGTAGGCTGACCAATCAAACAAAGAGGTGCGGCATGCTTTTTTTTTTTTTTTTTTCTTCCCAGCAAGACTTAACCCTAACCTGCTGTTTAACCAGATTATCTGACTCTGTTATAATAACAACCTGTCCCTGGTCTTAGATTAAGTTTACCAACTAGACTTCATGTTAAACTATAGAGAATTTTCTGCTACATGGTTTTTATCTGGTTTCACCCAAATGAGGATGTGTTTCCCGTTTGAGTCTGGTTCCTCTCAAGGTTTCTTCCTCATGTCGACTGAGGGAATTTTTCATCAGAGGCTTGTTCATTAGATATGCATAGGGTTTATAGAGAAATGTTTGAAATCATAAGTTTAAATTCTCTTCCAGGTGGCATGGTGGCGCAGTGGTAAGCACGTCCGCCTCATAGCAAGAAGGTCCCGGGTTCAAATCCGGGTTCTCCGATTTCCTCCCACAGTCCAAAAACATGCACAGTAGGCTAATTGGCTGTTCCAAATTGCCTAGATGTGAGAGAAAGAGTGTGAATGGTTGTGTGAGTGTTGGTCATGCGATTGCCTGGCGAGGGCCCTCGCCCAGAGCCGGCTGAGATGGGCACCAGCCTCCCTGCAACCCTAATTAGAATTAAGCGGCTTAGAAAATGACTGAATGAATTAAATTCTCTACCTACTTTGTTTTTTTACCATGTAAAGCTGCTTTGCCACAATGTCAATTATATAAAAGCATTAAAAAAAAAAATAAAACTGAACTGATTTGAATTCACTTCCTTGTGTAAACATTGTGGGTATGTGTGTGTGGAGGGGGTATTGTGGGTTAGTGGTGTGTATTATATATTATTTCAGTGTTATTCAGATCATAAATATTGATTGGAAACTTAACTGAAGGTTGGCACATTAACTCATTGACTCTTTTTTATTGCTGAGTGAGATGTTTATGTGAGGTGTCTCTCTTTCTCTCTCTATCTTCACTCCGTCCTTATTTATTGCGAGCTGAAGTATTTAATAGGTGCTATACAACATGTTAAAATGGTCCAGCACATTCAATTTCAATATTAATATTTTAGCTGCTGATGTAAAATGTGCGTATCTTACATGTACATGTGCTTATATGTACCAGTGTCCACTTCTGAATTTATCCATGAGTTCCTTGGAGTATTTGCTGCCACTCGAGACAGATGAGGTGGTTTGGGAACTTTAGAAGGTCCTGTCAGTGCTCCCACTGTATGGAGACCACACTAGGGCAGACCGAGGCCCTAATACAGAGGATTCGGGTCTCATAGCTGGCTTTGGAACATGAGGGAATCCACAGGAGAAGCTGAAGTCTGAGCTGACCTTCTCAGTCTCTAGTTGCTGTACCAGGAAATGTAGAAGGAACTGAATGAATGAATTATTGTCCGAAAGTACAAGAGTGCTAAATACATTTGAACTGGGATTTGCATGTTTTCGGAAGTAGTCGGTCGAATTTGATGTGGTGGCCTTTTCAGCCAAAACCAACCAAAAACACACTATTGTACTATTTCGTGGCTATATCACTTACGTGTGACTCAGGCTTTAGACAAAATTAATTTATTTGGTGAATCACTTAGTCCTATTAGGGTCATGGGGAGGCTGGAGCCTATCTCAGCCAACTTTGGGTGAAGGCGAGGTACACCCTAAACAGCTCGCCAGTCCATCACAGAGCCAACACACCCACACACTGAAAAGCCAATTAGCATAATGTGCTTGTCTTAGGTCTGTGGGAGGAAACCAGACTACCCAAAGGAAACCTACGCAAGCACAGGGAGAAAATGCAAACTAAACGCAGAAACCCTTACCGAGCCCGAGACTCAAACCCATAAAATTAAATACCACTGTTATGTCAGGCTGTAGCTGGTTGGTATGGTGGTGCACTGATTAATGGAAGGCCTCTCTGTGTTGACTATGTTGTGTGCTTGCTTGGGTTTCTTTAGGGTGATCCAGTTTTCTCCCACATTCTAATTTCATAAAGGTTTAGTTAACTGGCTATTTTAAACTGCGTATAGGTGTGAATGGTTGTTAGGAGATGTCCCACAACAGTAATAGTCACCCCGCAGCCATTCTCTCTGTCTGTCTGTCTCTTTGATGTCCCGATAGGATGGAAAGCCAATGGGGACAAATGGGGTTGTTTTTATTTTAATTTTTTTTTTTTTTTTTTTTTTTTTTTTTTGAACCAACCTGGGACATCCCACCCACAGAGCTTCACACACTGCTTCTAAGTTTGCGTATGTGTTAGCCTTGTGATGGATTGTTGAACTGCCTTCGATATACCCCACCTTTCATCTGAAGCCAACTGGGACTAGCTCTAGTTCACCCACGACCTTAATGAATAAGCAGTATTGAAGATGGATGGATGTTTGGATGCTATGTGGAGAACAGAAGCTGGAGGTCAAGTCATCACTTGTTTGCTGGAGAAAAGCAAACTTGCTTCACTTTATAAAGGAAACATCGCTATTTTTGTTATTTAGTCAAAACTGAATCAAACATTTATACTTGAACAGAACCAGTAAGTGTCCTCAGACCACAGTATTTTTGCGGTTGGATTATCCAAAAAGGCAGACAGTCCTCACCGAAATGCTCACCCATCAAACACAGTAATGTTTATTTCCAGACTAGTGAGAAATGAAGCCGTTCATAGATGTTAGGGAAAAGATGGATGATCTTGGGGTCCAGTCATTTCTCTTTTTTGCTGCTACACTGAAAAGCACTCATGGTGGCAAACACTTTTCCACCCAAGCGCTTTCGTTTATCCAACTGACCCTTTGGTGGAGATTTGATGACTGTGGCTGCAGGGTTAAGAGATGATGAACAATGTAGTTTTCATTGTTCTAAAGGACCCTAGCCATTTGTTTTTGTTTGTCTATTATAAGTGTTTTGTTATTCTGCTTAATCATTAATTAATTCACTCATTCTGACTTATTTGCCAAACAGCTTAAACCTATTAGGGCTGTGGAGAGGCTTGAGGCTGGGAACACCCTTAACAGCTCGCCAGACCATCCCAGGGCCAACACACACTCAACCATCCACACATACCTAGGGACAATTTAGAACTGCAAATAAACCTAATGTAAGTGTCTTTGGACTGTGGGAGGAAACTGGAGTACCCAGAGGAAACCATAGAGAGAACATGCAAACTCCAAACATAAATGCACAGGCTCGGGACTCGAACACAGGATCTTCTTGCTGTGAGGCTACACCACCCTACCACCCTTCATTAATGAATTGGTGAATTTTGTTTATATACCCTTCATGGAGGTCCAATCCAGTGATGATGTCATTGTTTTCTATTCAATGGCTAAAAAAATCATGGGTTAATAGAGGTTAAGTTTGCGTGATCTTTACCCTCAGTCTCTGATCATTTCACCACAACGTTTTATTTCTGGTCTTACACTTTGAATTACATGCATTGGTTTGTTTATGTAGTTCTTGCTTCCTTGCTGTCTCCGCTGCGCCTCCAATGTACCCATTTACAGGATTTCTAAGCTTGGGCATCCTTTTCACTGCCTCACTTCTCACACTCACCTTTACTACCTCCTCTTATATAGTTAAGTATTTGTTTATTCATGCATCCCTGTCCATCCACCATCACGTTAACTAGCTTGTATGTTTGTTATCTCTTAATTAGTTTTGCCATGATTGCACCAGGCCTGTTGAGTTGGACTGAAGTTCTGGGCCTATCTTTTAGTTTAGGTTGTTTGTTGCAGTGTGAGCTTAAGCAGCAGTTTGTTAGATATTTTGTTTTCGGTTTATCACAGTTTTTGTGTTTTTCCATTTCTAATAAACTCTATTTTCATTAACTCCCTCATCTGTGTCATCTCCTATATCTAGCGCAATGCCAGTAGTGATTTGGATGTATGGGAAATTGATCAGTTTAGACTGATGATGATTTCTAATTTTCACATTAACCAGCAAAAGAAATCTCCAGAATAAAAAAAAATATATATGTGGTGTAAAGTTTGATGTGTACAAAGATGTGAGTTTGTTGTTGGCAGCACATTGTATAAGATTTTCTTTCAGGCTCTTCACAGGTTGTAATGTTATCCAGCCTTCTCAGATTAGCTAGAAGGGTTGACAACTTCATTAAAGGTTAATTCGGATCATTTTTCAAGCCAAAGAATTTTCTTGTACAGCACAAATAAATAAACAAAATTTTAGGAATTTTAATTACCAAGTGCTAACAATGGGTCACTTATTTACTTTTTTACTTTGTTTGTGAATTGAAAAGTCAACAGGCTCATTACTTTTCAAAGAGTCTTACAGCAAGTTCTTTGTCCATATTAAATCCTGGTTTTATTATTATAATATATGCTGTTTTTATTCAAGCATTTTTTATTTATTGTAAAATTATTGTTTATTATTTCTTTTTATTTGACTGCTTACGTTGAAGGTAACAGAGAAATTATGTGAGACATGATGTATAAGGGTGTATAATGCCAGTAATCATCATTTAAACTCAAATGTTTAAAGCAGTCAAGGAAAAAAGAAAAGGAAAGCTTCCAGCTGGCACATCGTTGCTTCAGGACAATGCACCTGTCCACACAGCACAGGTGGCAGTGTCAGAAGCAGCCAAATGAGCCTTTGAACTGTTGCCCCATGCACAGTTGATCCCAAACTGAAATCCCACCTGCGTAGCTGGCATTTGAAGATGAAGTAATTCATACTGTTGAGGAGTATCTGCAGGTTATTGAAGCTTGAACATCGGTGGAGCAATTACATTGAAGTTTAAGCAGACTATGTTGAAAAATAATCCAAGAAAATTCTTTCTCCAAGGTGGCACAGTGGCGTTGAGTTTAGCACTTCTATCTCGCAGCGAAAAACATATTCCATCTGTAAAGCATGTTCTCTTTGTGCTTGCATGGGTTTCCCTCTGGTACTCTGGTTATCTCCTACGATCCAAAGACAGGCACATTAGGCTAATTTGATATACTGGATTACTTCTAGGCATGAGTGTGAATGGGTATGTATCTGCTTTGGCCATGGGATGGTCTGACGGGCTGTTTAGGGTGTACCCTGCCTTCGCTGTCAGCAACCATGATAAAGGATTTAGAAATAGAATGAAATATTTTCCCTGTGACTTTTTCTGGGAGAGGTCGAATAACTCATGATCCCCCAGAGCGCCTATGTCCTTAATGAGATCTCCTATGTCTGAATTCTATAAACTGTCTTATAACAGATTATAGCCTTCATGAAGAACAAAACATGATTTAATTACAGTTTAACACAGGAAGTACATTATAAGGGGCCTGTGACCTGTTCAAGATGCCAGGATGTTATATCCCCTATCCCAAGGATTGTTAAAATCCTAGCAGTAGTTTCCTGGCTTCTGCTGTATGTTGATAACCAAGTTTATCCTGACCAGAGAGCCATCCTAAAAGGTCAACTCACTAATAATTGTGAATGATATTGAAGTAGATTAAACCTCTGTCTTAGTCATTGCAGCTTTTTTTTCTTTTGCACTCTCTTGATCTACTGACACAGGCCCTCCGGCATCAACTAGTCATTTTCTCGCCATTAATATCTCATTGCAGTACGCAGATAATTGTTTTTGTTATTGATTGGTTATAGACAAATTCATATCAAATGACCTGGAACTGCCCCATTGATATAAAACAGACACGAGTCTTCCTTAGGGGTGATATGGTGACTCGGAAGGTATCACAGCTCCAGGGTCCCTAGTTTGATCTCAGGTTACTATCGGTGTTGAGGAGCTGTGCATTTTCTCTATGGGTTTCCTCCAGTATGCCAACTGAATGTGATTGAATGGATGGTGGATGTGTGAATACATCTGGATGGTCCGTTGCTTGGACAGGTATATTTCTGTCAAGGGTCCCACAATAGATTATGGATCCACTGTGATGTTGACTATGGTAAGAATTTTGAACTCTAAGACAAACATCAAAAATTAAGCAGAAGCCGCTAGGAATTATTTCGTAAGGTAAGTCTGTTGGGCTTTTACACCCGAGCCTAGTGGCTCATCAGGCCGGTGCTTATCCCCGGTCTCTGTAGCATGAAGCGACTAGGAGTTTAACTCCTCCTGGATGGGACGCTAGTCCATCGCAGGTTACCTTCCCAGTATTTCCACTGGAACCAGTTTATATTGCTGGGTGGAGCCAGGGGTCTTAGCACGGTGGGGGAGGTCCAATGGGGATTCGAACCCATGACCTCCTGATCATGAGACCAGCACCCTAACCAATACATTTTTATTTCGTACTACAACCTTACTGATAAGGTAAAACTGACTTAATGCGATAATTGACAACTAAATACAAGTGAAAATTATTTACTCTAAAATATCAACTGTACCTAGGGTAACTTCCCCTCCTCCTTTTTCTCCCCTAATTTTAGTCATATCCAATTCCCACCCGACAAATGTGTTGCCTCCCTATCACATACGACCACCACCATGCAGGGTGGGGCATAAGCATGCATATGCCCCCTATGTTGCATGTGAGGCTGCCACCGACCTCTTTACGAACTGCTACCTTCCGCACTTGGAGTCAGCCTAATACGTTCGGAGGGAAAACCCTATCTGCCCCTTTTGTACGAATAAGCTCACAGACATGGACTGGATGGTGATCGCCGTGAGTGACAGGGGAGTGTATGCCATCCCTCCCTTGCCTAAGAGCTCAGCCAATTAGCTGCCATGGACTCCCAGTCACGGCGTGGATTCGAACTTGGGATCTCCAGTTTGATAGTCACGCACCTTGTCGATGCGACACTTGGAAGCAACTTTTTCTTCTTTATATCAATATGTATTCTACTTTTGGGAAATTTTTTTTTATAGAAATCAATTTAGAATCACAGTCCAAAGACGTGCACGTTAGGCTAACTGGCTGTTCCAAATTGCCCCTAGGTTTGAGTGTGAATGGTTGTGTGTCTGTTGCCCTGCGATGGACTGGTGAGCTGAGCACTGAGTCGGCTGAGATAGGCTCCAGCCTACATGTGACCCTAGTAAAATGAAGTGGTTTGGCAAATAAATGAATACATAAATAGTTTATTATATAAAATTGATCATGTGGCAAATTATGTAAAATTAGGCTAAGCTATAGCATGGCTTCAGTCTTCTGGATTTTCAACTTTATTACTGGGTATTTCAGATTATGCCTGTGCGAACATGGATCAAAAAAAACACTTTAAAGGGCCATGAAGGGTGAACTGATGCTTCTCTGGTTCTTGGTCATAGGCGTACATACTTGGCTTTCATGACAATAGGACAGGGAAATATGCATCATAAATTCAGCAGTATTATTTTAACTACCTCAACATCACAGTGCATTAAAAAAAAAAAAAAAAAAAAAAAAAAAAACAAACCTTCCTCCTTTCTCTGGACCATTGCTCGGCTGGTCTCTGGTAGGCAGCTTTTTTTAAGTTCCCTTTTTTGTGTTCAGTGAGGGTTTTAAATTTTGCACATGGGTTTATCCTCTGCATCAACCAGCCAAAGGTTCCGTCTTTTTTCCACACTACATAAAGCTGACATCCTTACTAAAGAAATATGGTTTACTATGGAATTACTAACCAGCTCATCACTGAATGTTCAACTGAATCACCCACATTGTAAACTCTCAAGACCTAAACAGTTTCCTTGCCTCCACAATCCTGTCACACCAGTTTATTCAGTTTAACTTGGTTGATAAAATGTACGATACACTATATAAGCAAAATGAACACCGAACTCTAACCGTAATGTATGCAAAAATCAAAAAAAAGTTTGGGTTGCTGGGACATTGGGCAAAAGCAGGGTACCCCTGAACAGCACGCCAGGCAATCATTGGACCAACACACAGACACACACACCTACCCACCCACCCCATGGGCAATTAGCCTAATGTGCATGTCGTTGTATTGTGGGAGGAAACCGGATTACTCAGAGAAAGCCCACGCATGCACAGGGAGAACGTGCGAACTCCACAGAGAAATGTCCTCACCAAGGCTGGGACTCAAACCTAGAACCTTTTTGCTTTGAGGCGGATGCAAGGGTGGACATGGGACACCCATCGAAGTCACATTTCATGCTATTAAAAAATAATTCAGTAAGTGATTTAATATTTAACTCAGTACTTGATTCAATAAGTGACTCAAATAACTAAGCAGGTCATGTTCACCTTGACCAGTACAGGAAACACTAACACACACACACACACACACACACACACACACTTTTTGTTTCCTGCCTAAGGTCTCACTCTCTCTCTCTCTCTCTCTCTCTCTCTCTCTCTCTCTCTCTCTCTCTCTCTTTCTCATTGCAACTTTGCCAGGTTTTAATGAAATACGTAGAATTGAATAGAGTTTGACAGAGGCCTTTTAACAGGAGTTTTGATGAATGATGGCACTTTAGGAATACCTAATTATGTTATTCCTTTAAAAGGGAATAGTTCACACACTGTCTCTTTTTTATTCCCCAGTAGACGAGCTAATTAGCAATGAGTACACACTTAATATCACTTTGGTGAAATCTGCCATGTTCTCAGCTTACAATAATATGATGACTATGGCAGAAATAGAGGTTAATAAAATTTGGTATAATTTAACATAACTCTAGCTGACAAAAGGCTGTTAACCTTATTGGACTTATTTCCTCAGCTATATTAAACTACTACATTGCTGTCAAATCAAATTTCTCACACAAGTTACTGTTTGTCTTTTTAGACAACAGCTATTACTGTTCCTATATATATCTGAGTATTTATGAACTCAGTATGTACATTTTGTCTGGTTTGTCTGGACTGTTAAAGGCTTCAGCAGCCCAGTTTTGATGAGTCTTGTGTCCAATGTTGCTTAAGATTCCTTAGTGAAACAGGGTGTGACATCTCAGTGGTTAAGGCTCTGGGTTACTAATCTAAGGGCTGGGGGGTTCTACCCCAAGTAACACCTAGCTGCCATTGTTGAGCCCTTAAGCAAGGCTCTCAACCCTCAATTGCTCAGTTATATAAATGATAAAAGTCTGTCTGGATAAGGGTGTCTGCCAAATGCCATAAATGTAAATAATGTGGTTCTCTCCTGTTGTAGCCTTTCCACCTCAGTCTTTGGTGTGGATTTTTCTAGATTGTTATCATGCTGGAAGGTAATATCTTTCTTCCTTTTTAACTCTCAAAATAGAATGGCATTTATATATCATTGATTCCCCTCATATAACCCAGGTCTCCACTGAAGAAAACCAGGATCTGCATAATGATGCTGCCAACACCATGCTTCAGTGGTGTTACGGTGTTTTTTAGGATGATAAACTGTCTTGTGGCCACTGGACACTACTAGGCATACGCAGTGACATGTTGCCTTTTTCATTGGCTGTTCCAGCCCTGATAGGGAATTTTTTGTTTTGTCCAATAGTCTGGTCTGCATGCAGCAGACACCAGTCTAAGATAGCACATTATCAGCCAGTGCTGAGCTGTATTGGCAGGAAAATGGCAAAGCATATGCCTGTACAAACAACAAGTGCAGAAATCGCGGAAAACATAACATCAGCACAGGCAGTACTCTGAAAAGATTTCTTTTCAGACGTAATTTGATGGTCTGTGAAGACCACTTCAACCCGACCTGCTATTTCTTCATAAAAAGTCAAAGGATAACAACGGACGGGAGCAGTGCCTCGCCAAAAGGAACCAGTAAAAGGTAAGAGCCTTTAGTATGCATGGAGTTTCATCACCTAAAATGTCGCTCGCTACTTGTTTACTTGCGCTGGACAACCCGCCCAACGAGTTCGCGTTACTTCAGGGAAAAAAATGGTTGTTCCGCATGGGTTCAGCCTCGCTAGGAATCCATGGGATAAATTGACCAGTATTGTGCTTTTTATGGTCATTTATGTTAAAATAAGCTCTGTGTCGCTTAATCGTATTACATTACACACAAATGATACTTTCGGATGAACAACACCGGCACTCTTTAAGTTCTACTCTGAACACATAAAAACATATGTTTTGTCACATTGTAAAATTTGGGCAGGTTTTTGGTGAGCTTATGTATATTTTATTTTTGTGAGAAAGGGTTTACGTCTATCCACCCACAGCCAAGACAGAATACAAACCATTTCTGTCACATGCAAGGAGTCAACAGTACTTTTCAGACATTTTTGCAGCCCCTTTAATGTTGCTGTAGGCCTCATGGCAGCCTCTTTGATAGTCTTTTTCTCGTCCTTTCATAAATTCTTATTGATATCTTGTCCTTGGGAATGTCACAGTGATGCCTCATTTTCTCCACTTGTTGATGATGGCCTTTGTGATGCTCCAGGGTACATATCATGGTTTGGAAATTGTTTGTACCTCTCTCCTGATCAGTACTTCTCAACAATAATTTCCTGTATGCATTTTAAGCTTGTTGTGCCCATGGCTTCAGCAGTCAGATAAAAGCAAGAAGATGTCAAGACAATTGCACAGAACACAAACTTCTCTTGATTTGAGGTTAATCAAAATCACTTCTGTAACAGGGGGTGTATAAAAATTCTGAGCACAGACGCATACATTCTTACAGTTGCCATTATATAAAGGTGTAAACATATATACAGCAAGGTTATTGTAACCTCCTTACATTTTTCCCTGTTTGTTCTCACTCATTTGCCAAACTGCTTACTCTTATTAGGGCTGCGAGGTGAGGATGAGGAACACCCTGAGCAGCTTGCAGGACCATCGCAGAGCCAACACGCATACAACCATTCACTCTCACACTCACGTCTAGGGGCATCGAGGAACAGCCCGTTAGTCTAATGTGCATGTCTTTGGACTGTGGGAGAAAACTAGAGTGCCCAGAGGAAACCCAGACAGGCACGGGGAGAACATACAAACTCCACACAGAAACGCCCAAGCCCAGGACTCAAACCACTACGCCACCCTGCTGCCCACTGTTTGTTTTTCACTTGAAGTTATTTATTTATTTATTTATTTATTTATTCATGGGGGAACCTTTATAACATTATAATAATATATTTATAATATTATTGATTATTCATTCATTTATCATTCATTCATTCCTTTCCTAAGCCGCTTAATTCTAATCAGGGTTGCGGGGAGGCTGGCGCCTATCTCAGCTGACTCTGGGCAAAGGCGGGGTTCAGTTGCACGACCTATTATTATTATTATTATTATTATTATTATTATTATTATTATTATTATTAATATTATTTTAGCATGGCATGTGCCCAAAGCTGTGAGTATGCTGTAAAGTCCTCACTTACCTCTTGTTCTATATTTACAGAATTTCAAAATATTACTGCCTAAGAAACTGATTAATTTGTTATACAGTATACAGTAGTGTTGTACAGAATCTCTTGATATTATGTGTGTATTTTCTCTTCTGCTGACTTTTCTGACCTCGTGTCTTATGTTTCTGTCCAGTTCTATGCATAGTTAATGATATTTTGATGCAAATATGAGACTGAATAAACACACACACACACACACACACACACACACACACACACACACACACACACACACTCACACACACTGATGTGTGGGAAAGTGGGGACCTGCTTCTAATCCCCTATTTGCTCACTTAGGTTTCATCAGTGTAAGCGTGGCTTGCTATTTCTGAAGTTTCAAATAGCTCCCTACAGATCTTATCATCTATCTCTCTCTCTTTTTCCTCCTTTACAAAATCCCTTCTCAGATCCTATTCCTCCGCTTCTCCACTTTAAACGTGCCACCTGTGATAAGGCCAGAACTCAATCCGATATACTATGCTGTACTGGTCCAACTCATAAAGATGCTCGACAGCTTTTGTCCTTTGAAATTGTGTATATGCATTAAACTTCATCAAGCAATCTAGAATCAACAGAGGTGAGAGAGGAACACTATTAACTGGATTGTGCCTCTGACTTGAGTAAGTCTAGTTTACTTGTTGTGGATTGTTGTTTGATTTTAAAAATTGGTAAAAAAAATTACACAGACTTATATAGACTCTGTGGTAATAGTGATGATCTCAGGATTCTGTAGGGGTTAGCTTTTCCACCTCACAGCAAAAAGGTCATGGGTTCGAGCCCTGGCGAGTGCATTTATGTGTGGAGTTTACATGTTTTCCCCGGGCTTGCGTGTGTTTCCTCTGAGTACTTGGGTTTCCTAACACAGTCCAAAGGCACATTAGGCTAACTGGGTATTCTCAATTGCGTCTCAGTGTGATAAGTGTAAATGGTTGTGTGTGTGTGTTGTCCTGTGATGGTCTGGTGAGATGTTTAGGGTGTACCCAGCCTTTGATTGGAGTCAGCTGGGAACAGCTCCAGCTTTCCTGCAACCTATATAAATGATAAAGCTGTTCAGAAAATGAGATGATTAGAGTAGTCTGTTATAATTTTTGAATAATTTGAAGTTATACTTTTATAGATTGCCTGATAGCATTCTTCATATCAGATGAAGATCTGTGAATGATGCGCTAATGCTTATAGCATTATGACATTGTGCTTACATCAGCTATCAATAAGCAGTATATGACTTTTCTTTTTCAGAAAATGGGGCTACATTACATAACATGCGTTGTTTCTTTCTTCATGGCCATTACTCTATTTGTAGCTCTCCTAAGAGTTTTACATAATGCTGTGCCATCCTCCTATTGGTGGCTTTTAGACAAGCGACTTAGCCACAGACATAAACATAAGACCAGCGCTACTGGGAATACTGTATGTGCCGAAAATACTTCGGAATGTGCCGAAGTTGCCGCCATCTTACCAGAGACTGGTTACACTTGATAACTAGGCTTTTTACATGTACAAATTTGGCTTTGTTTTGTGCTCTATTTTCAGTCATATTGTTATACGTGCTGGTAAAATACCATGATGCAATTGTTCTATATATCCAATACTTCTGTTCTATATATACAATGCTTAGAAGTGAAATGTTATTCCATGTGCTTTAGTACTATTTTGCTTGTTAGAGCAAGTTGAGACACAACATTCAACACCCACATACGCGGGATGACGGATTTTAGTCCTTGGTAATATGGCAGCCATGTAAAGGCATGTCATATGAGGGTCTTGTCTGGTCTTGTGTTTATGTGTATGGTCTTAGCAGTGTCATTTTTTAGGACTCTAATGTTTTTCTTTTTTATATTGCTGACTGACTTTGAAACTGGACAGTGGATGATTGGAAAAAGATCAAGTAGTTTTAGTGAGACTATACCCTGCACTGCAACTCAGATTTCCCTCCTGGAGCGACTGGAGCAAGACCTGACGTAGTCGTCTGCCTAAGCCTACGTATCTGCATTTAAAATGCAACATGCTGTAATTTCTAAGATGCTTTTCTGCTCAGCATGCTTGTAAAGAAGTGTTTATTTGCATTATCCTAGCCTTTCTGTTAGCCAGAATCACTCTGTCCATTTTCCTCTGGCCTCTCTCATAAACAGCATTCTGGATTATTATTATATATTTTTTTAAACTCTATTTTAACAAAAACTCCAGAGCCTATTATGTGTGAAAATCCGAGGAGATCAGCAATTTCTGCCACAAGCTCCCGTACCAGTGTCGGTCATCATTACTTATGTGAGTATGAACTAAATCTCTTGACCTGTACTTGCATGGTTTTACGCGCTGAGCTGTTGTCACACTAATTATTTCTGGAGTCTGCATATGAGATTATGCTATGAGTGTTGCCATCATTCCGACTCCCCAAACAAGTACCTCTAATGAAATACGGTTGCCTGCTTATTTCTAATTTAAAAAGTGCTATGCACATTCCAATTACTGTTGTGCCATAATGGAGTATATAATGGAATAGGCAAGTGACCAGACACCTAGCACTGACCCTAATGCAATACTAGTGTGTTGTGTTTGTAGGGTGCTTTATTGTGGGTGGAAATTATTTGTTGGTATTGGAATTCATCATTTGGCAGCTCGTTAATGTATTGATTCCTCACTGAAACAAAGCGATTAGTCACGCTGTACTTTGTCCGGCTGCTGAAATGGATGTTTTACCCCTAGAGAGAGCCTGTGTGTGTGCGAGTGTGTTTGTGCATATGTCCAACTGATTGTGGGTTCTTCCTCACAGTCATTCATCACAAATCTACCCACAGGCATTTCTGTGTGGAGTTGGCATGTTCAGCCCATGCTTGAGTGGGTTCCTCCGGGTACTCTGGTTTCCTCTCACAATACGAAGACATGCAAATTAGGATAGTTAGCTGTTCAAAATTGCCCCTAGATGTTAGTGTGCATATTTTTTTTTTGTGTGTGTGTGTGTGTGTGTGTTGGTCCTGCGATGGTCTGGCGAGCTATTCAGGATGTACCCTACCTCCAGCCTTCCCGTGACCCTGGTAGGATTAAGCAGTTTGATATATGAGTGAGTGGTTAATGCTTAGCTAAACCATAAACAAAGTACCCTTCACAACTCTCATGTTGTCCTGGATTATTTTTATTTATGACGCTAGGCTTATTCCATCTTACTCTCACTCACTCACTCAGTATTTTGCATAACCACTTAATCCTATTAGGGTGGTGGTGGGCCTTATCTCAGTTGACTCTGGGTGAAGGCGGGGTACACCCTGAACAGCTCACCAGACAATCGCAGCACAACACACACACAACCATTCACACTCACACCTAGGGGCAATCTGGAACAGCCAATTATCCTAATGTGCATGTCTTTGGACTGTGGGAGGAAACCAGAGTACTTGGAGGAAACCCATGCAAGCACTGGGAGTACATGCAAACTGAGCTCAGCACTCGAACCCAGGACCTTCTTGCTGTGAGGTGAATGTGCTAACCACTAGGCCACCATGTTGCCCCTTGTACATTCATTAATCTGATATTGTCCTCTATTTATTATATGGCAATGCATGATGCTAGCATTTTTTCCCGTCTGTTTATACACAATCTAGCACTTTTTCTTTCAGTTCAAATTTATTATGTTTCTCCCATCCCACACATTTCACCACCTCGTCTGTTCCATACCCGACAGTGTTCATAACTAGTCTATACATATTTCCAGTATGGTCCTAATATGACACACTCATTTTCCCAGTGTAGTCCAAACACTGCACTGACATTCACCCAGTATAATCCATCCATGGCCCTGACATTAAATCAGTCTAATCCATAAACAGTCCTGACTTTAACCCAGTCAAATCCATATACAATGTTAACATTAACCCAGTAAAATACCTATAAAGGGTGGCACGGTAGCATAGCGGCAGGCATGTTCACCTCACAGCAAAAAGGGCTTGGTCCTCAGCGAGCCCGTTTTTGTGTGGAGCTTGCATGTTCTCCCTGTGCCTGAGCTGGTTTCCCACAGGTACTCCGGTTTCCTCCAACAGTCTAAAGACATGCACATTAGGCTAATTGGCCAATTCAAATTGCCCCTAGGTGTGAGTGTGAATTGTGTGTGTATGTGTGTGTGTGTGTGTGTTGCCCTGTGAACTTTCTTAGGGTGTACCCCGCCTTCGCCCAGTGTTGTCTGAGTTAACTTCCAGCTGTCTCATGACTGAAGTAGGATTATGCAACTCGTCAAACAAATGAATGAATAAATCACATACAGCTCTAACATGAACCCCAGTTTAATCCATATAAAGCCTTATCATAAACCCAGTCTGGTCCATATACTGTTTAGCACTAAAATTAACCCCAGTTTAAGCCATACAGAGCAATAATATTACCCCGGGCTAGTCCTTACACCACCCTAACATGTACCAAGTCTAATCTATCCACAGGGCTGACATTAACCCAGTCTGGTCCTCACACAGCACTGACATGATGAAGATAAGAGTGTAACTCATTAACTCAGTCCATTCAATATATAATGATGAGACTATCCAAGTCTAATACAGACATCACACCAATATCCCATACATGAATGATTAGTAACCTTTACCAGTCCTTACTTGAATAATATGAAGTTCAATATGACACTAATAGTATAGGTATTTATTTCTTGTTACAGACTATTCTTTCTAGTCATGTCTATTCTCTACCTGCGAATAACGTGAACATTTTCTCATGACCCTGACACTGTTGGGGTATTGGTTTAAGTTTGGCCTTTTCCTCTGAGCAACTGCCACCTGACCTGTTTTAAATAAGTGGACAAAAATTGTGTTTAAAATTCTGAATTTGAAGCAGACTCATTAAACAGAAACCACAGACAACTCAGACGTCAGACCCCAGACAAGTATACATCTCAATAATGATTCCCAAGCTAAGTACAGACTACTGGACCAGCTCCATGCCAAATTAGTGTGAGGCTTGAAATATAAGGTGATATTTAGCCTTTTTACTACATTTGATAGAAATGGTGTGTGTCTAGATAGTACATATGGAGTGAGTTATCAAATTGTGTGTTGGAATGAGTTTTAGATCAAACCCATCCACTTTTACCCCATAATCTTTTGCAATATTGTGTAATGTTGTGTTGAATCTTGTGGCAACTTAAGTCTGTTTTTTTTTAGGCAGTCACATATGATTTTTGAATTCAAGATTGGCAGAAAAAAATAAAAAATAAAAAAATAAAAATCATAAAATAAAGAAAAAGAAATGTTAGTAAGTAAACTGTGGATTGTTTCACAAATTGTTAAATGCTGGGAAGAAATTAGCAGCAAAGCTTCAATTACAGGAATCTTGTGTGGTTGACATTTTCATCCAGGTGGGTAGAGTTCTATTATCCTGGCATATGAAAGCACGTGGGATATTTAACTTTAGGAAAGACAAAAGCAAAGAAAACAAGCCATGCAACTGAAGGTGTTTGGTGAACTTCCATTCCAGCTTTTCATTTTGTGTGAAATAAAGAATAGCTCATAAGCTGGTTAAGTGTGTCGCCTACTTCATTATCTATTTTGACAGCAGCAGCAAACATGGCTAATTATACCACTGGCAGATTTTTGAGTCAACTCTCACTTGTTATGAAATGGAGTGCATTTCAAAATACATCCCAGATGTGCTTCATGATGTGTCATGAAATATTTTTTTTCTTAATAACTCAGAAAATCGATTCGCTTGATTTATTTAAGTAATTTTAGTAAAAACCAACTGCAAAATCTGTAATGACAGCACTAAATAAATGGTTCTGTGTCCGTTTCCATAGAAAGTAAACTGTAATGCTATAAGTTTGTGCACTCCTGAACATCACATCTATGTTTGGGCTTTTCAGAAAGTTGGAAGCACACAATTGTATAAAGGTCTTTGTGATGCTATAGAATAGAAGTTTCCCTTTTCTGGAACTAAGAAGCCCAAACCTTTTCCAGCATGACAGTGTGCACAAAGCAAGCAACTCCGGTGTCCCCATTCAACAACTTTGGGAAGAACTTATATATAGTTAGTTAGTTAGGATTAAAGATATGTCAGGTTGGTGAGAAGATTTATTTATTTATTTATTTTCCTTGGTGAAACGTCATCAAATTCCATATTGGTGTAATTTAGTGGTGCCTTACCCTATTCCTAGAGATCTACCTCCCCGAAGACTTGATGCCCAACTGATCACCCAATTATCTAATGAAGACTTAAGGTGATGATTACACGAGGTTTACAGTGGAGCCTGATGTTTGCGACCTCCACAGTTTGAGAGAATTCTGATCAGCGTGGGGGTCGAGGGATCGAATTGTGATGATCTTTAGAGAACTTGGTGGAATCATGATGATCTTTAGGGAACTTGGTGGATTCGTGATAATCATGCTGATTGTGGAAAAAATTTTTGCCACAAGTATTACAATTTGACACCAATCGTGATAGAACATGGGAGTCATAGTAGAGCACGGTAAAACTTAACAGACCTTAACAGAGCATAACAGAATGTAACAGAGCACCATCGTAAAGGATTTTGATAAACTTGGAAACACGATTCTTTCAAGTTTCATTTGCTGGATGCACCCTAACTCCTTTTTATACCCCATAAGCGTGCTCATAAATTGCTGAGCTCCACACTTTTTTTGAATCGCGGAGATCATGGACATTGTGCCCCACTATAAACCCAGGATTAAATCTTTCAGGTGGTTAGCTAGCTAAGCCTTCAGGAAGAAAGATCTCCAGAAACCGGGTTAAGCACCACTGGTGTAGTGGACTCACTCAAGTAGTGTACAGCACATTCTGCAGTTTGTGTAGCTTTTGTTTGCACTTAAACATTCATCAGGTATTGCATAAAAACAATTCATTGCCTGGATCTAATTGCCATGTTGGTATGCTGCTAACTAGTTAATTTGCTAAATGGCAAATTTTTTTAATGTTCTCCTCTACTTGTAATTTGAAATGTGGAGACACTGGGCTTAAGGAAAGGCTTAGCGAAGACTCAGACATTTACCACTAAATTGAGTTCAGAGGTAAAAAAATGAGGCTTCAGTAGCATTACTATAATAGCTTGATGGGTCTTGGAGCAATTTTAGACCATTTGTATGTACCAGTGAAGATTTAATGTGCGTAAAGTATGTGGATGCTTGGGTTCATGCCTGACAGTGTATTAGACACAATGATGAAATCATCCCATCTCCGTCCCTCCTCCTTCTTTTTGAAGCTTTATGAAAAAAAGCAAGGAAAAATAAGTATACACAGCATCACACGCTCACCAAGCCACAAAGTAAACCAGCAACTCGTAATTACAGGTTTGCACTCCTGCACCACCTCAGCGCTGTAACCCCTCCTCCTCTTCAACCCCAAATTGGGAACCGCACTACCCACAATGCATTCAGGTGTAATTTGAATCTGGCACACACCACACCGCAGCTGCCAGTTTAACACGTTTAACAGCAGTTCCTGCTTGCTACCTGATTGGGGAAATGAACGTTAGTTGACTTAAACGGCTAAATCATTTTAATGTGCTGCACCACAATATCTTTCCACCCCCCCCCCCTCTCTCTCTCTTTCCATTTTTAAATTTCTAGATATTTATTGTTCTTCTTCTAAAGTGTTCCTCTAATGAGGTGTATGGGTTCATGAGCATTGTTCTGGATAGTCTCAGTTAAAGCACAAGATTATGACTTCATAGTATTTCACACCTAAGCCTTTCTCCAAAGCCAGCATTCCTTCTCCACTCTTTTTAACCCTCCTTTGTTTTAGTATTGCTTCTTTCATCACCATTTCTTCATCTTTGGCATTTTTATGATATTTTACGATTATGAGACCTTGGCATTCTCTTGTAAATGGCTTGCCCAGGCGAGGGATAAAAGTTAATATCCTTAGCGTCTCATTTCGTGAGCCCCTTGCCCAGGGTGCACTGCCTTTACAGCCACTTGAGATAGAGGGTGGCTGTAAGAAAAAAAAGGAAGAGAAAAAAAGAGGGAGTCGTACAAGCAGAAATTATGAAATGGATGGATAATGAGATCTCCCATTACTGTAAAACCGAGAATGGTTGTGCCTCATAAAACCAGACAGAGCGAGAAAGAGTGGTGCACACATGAAAGCAAGAACTAGTGAGTGTGGGAGGGCCAAGGGTGCCAGAGAGAAATTATTTGGTCCATAATTTACCCATCATGCTCTGGGGCTGAGTAGGGTCAGTGCAGAAATGCTTTTTTTTTTTTTTTTTTTACCTTCAACCATTTTTCTGGCATAGTTAACCGGATGATTAACCATGAACATTAAGAGTTGGAGAGCCATGGACTTTGAAGCTTGTCTCCCTGATTCCTCACTGCAAGAGCATGATGGGAATTTTTATGCTACTGTTCTCACAGTCAGTATGATCCATGTTTTGACACAGCAAAAACTGCATGCATAAATGAACAGGTTTACATTTTTAAGGTCTACATTTTGTCTTAAAAAATAAAATGCAGCTAGAGTTAAGGATTGCGATGGGGTTTATCACTACATTCAGCTTTTTTTTTTTTTTTTTGCCACGTATTAGTTAAACTTGTAGGGAGCACATGACTCTTCAAAATGATGAACCAGCAAGATCATTTCTTTGCTAGTATGAGGTAACTCAGAGCTTGAAACACATCAACTCAGCATTTCAGCTCGTCTTTTCCTGTTTATTTTTTGAGCCTACTGTGTAATTTGTGTAGGCCGAACTTGCCCACAGTGCAACGCCATATAATGAGACTCAGACCACACACGTCTCCCCACTAGTTTTAAATGACTGAATCTAGCTATCTTGTAAAACAAACGTGCAAAAAATTATTAAATAAAACCAGGTATATTGTTTTTTCTTTTCCCTCTAAACTATAAAAAATCTCAAAAATAAAGTAGAGATATATAATTATAAAGTTTGAAGTTAAATATAAGTCATTGTTTGCTTATCTTTAAAATACTGTACATTCTCAGTACATTTTAAGATGGGCTGTGAGGGGTTTGTTTTCCCCATAGTTTATTAAAATAAAAATATGATTACTGTGTAAGGTGACATATAATTTTCTGTATTATCATGCATGTTTGTGCACATATTTAATAAGCCAGCTCAGATACATCAAACATCATCATACTCAAACTTTGGCATTAAAGAAGTTATAGTGGCACAACAGAGACAGCAGACAGTCACGCAGGAGTGAGAGAGAGAGAGAGAAGTCTATACAGTCTCTAGAGTTTATGCAAAAGTTGTGAAAAACAACAAACAAAAAAATTTACATTTAGCAGAATTCTGGGGAAGATGATCTTTGTTACATCCTAGACAGGTCAAAGATCAGATCTAGTCAAGAGAGAATCAAAAGAGGATACATTTTAGGTCAATACCAAAGTCAAGAGATTTGACTGCACTTCGAGAGCAAGTTCACAAAAGGGTCAAGTTTAAATCAAGCCAGAGTGCAAAGAGGTTCGAGTCCAAGTCATGACAGAGTCAAAAGAGGCTCAGGCTCAAGTCAAAAAAGAGTCCAAAGAGATTCAAGTCCATGTCAAGACCAAGAATACTAAAATATTTGGCAAGATCAGAACCGATAGAGACAAGATGCAATATATTACCAAAATAGTTCAAGTCTTTTTTACCCCTGCCTTTCCATCTAGTGAGTGGCAGCTCGGTGGCTGGAGATGCTTTGTTGATGAGAAAGGTCAAAGCCGAATGGCCAGACTACTTTGAGCTGACAGGACGACTACAGTAACTTAAATATTTACTCTTTAGGACCATGGTGAGCAGACACGCCTCTTAGAATGAACATCAAGTCAAACTTTGGGGCAGATGGTCTAAAACAGTGGAAGCACATGCAGCACTTCATGCAAGCGGAGTATGGCTACTATCTAGAAGTGTGATTGATAAATAAATAAATAAATAAATAAATAAATAAACAATATTACATTATTTTTATGTAACAACATAGTCTGGAGTGATGCATCTTACCTATTAAAAGTGTTTAAAAATTCACTGTACTATAAAAATGATATTAGAACGAGTATAATAAATGTTATTCTAGTATTTCTTTCAAATTGTACAAATATACGGCTCATCTTCTGACCATATATTCAGAAAAACTGACTTGAAGATAAAATACAAAATAACCTTTTTTTTTTTTTTTTTTTTTTTTTGGCCCAATGGCCAGGTAGCACACACTTACAAAAACCATGTGCTTACTACAACACTGAGACAAATTGCTGAATTTTCTTGAAGGTTGAATCTGAACCTGCTGATGCATGCTGTCAGTCATGTTAATACTCCAGTTAGGACTAAAGAGGAGCAGGTTGGGATGCCAGGTTTTGCAGTAGTCTTAATTCCAGGCACTATGAGGTACACATGGGTGTCTGGAACTAATCAAACTTTTCTGCAGATGTGAGATTTGAGTCTGAGGGGCAGCTTTAAACTTCACTTCAACCTCCGTTTGTGTTGTTTCCAGCATGATGATGCACAAGTTGACTCTCCAGCTCAGCTTTTCCTGTTTATTCTTATTGTGACCTGATGTATAATTTGCGTAGGCTGATGGTGTCTACAGAACATGGCCAGGGAATAGAGACCACACACCATCGGATGGAAGTGTAGCATTAGCTATTGCATTTAAGTCATTACAGAATCTCACTTTGCTCTACTTGTGCACATTTAAAGATTGACTATAAGCATAATTAATTATGAATAATATTAAAAATAATTTAGGATGTTTTTTTTTGTAAATACTGTACTTGCTGTACTTTTGAAGATGCTAGGAAATAAACACCCCCCTCCCACCTTTTTTTTTTTTAGTTCAAGAGTGACATGAATACACCAGGAAAGTTTTACATGAAGACAAATGTTGCTGAACTATTTTGCTGCTTTTGAATCGAGCCAGCTGTTGTTTACTGTCAGTTATGTTAATCGTCCAGATGAATCTGGAGAGAAGCGGTTCAGGATGTTAAGTAGTGTTGTATTAATCTGAGTAGTGTTGATACCATCCAGTCATGATTTCGGATATTATGATTTCCATGCGAATGTTTGGGATTAATTGGCAGTGTGAGCACTTCTGTCACAATGCTGAATCTTTTCCATGGAATAAACAGCTGGTTCTCAGCTGGCTAACTGCTCTGTTCTTTTAAATGCTGAACCAAAAACTTGAAATTCTATCAGTATGCTATATTTAATAACCAAGAAAGGAAGGACGATTTTTGGGAATAGTTAAATGTGAATCAACAAACTAAACGGGAATCTACGTTTTAACTGTTTTTCAGAATGATCACAAGATTTTCTTTAATGTATCTGGAAGGAGCGGCACATTGGCATTATTATGTCTGTCTCACAGCAAAAAGGTCCATGGTTCAAGTCGTTCGCTCAGGCATTTCTGTGTGGAGTTTGTAATTTTTCCCTGTGCTTGCATGAGTTTCTCCTGGGTACTCTGGTTTCCTCCCGCAATCCAAACACATGCACTTTAGGCTAACTGGCAGTTACAAATTGACCCTAGGCGTAAGTGTGAATGGTTGTGTGTTGCACCGCGATGGTCTGGCGGGCTGTTCAGGGTGTACCCCGCCTTCGCCTCACCCGAGAGGCTCCGTTCCCCCTTGTGATCCTAATAAGTGCTTTGGCAAAAGAGTAAGTGAAAGAGTGAGTATCTCAATGTTTGTAATAAATAGTTAAAATCAGCAAATGCGCCAAACATTGGCTACGTTCTATGCTCTTGTTGTTTCACATCTGTGTAAAGTATTTGTGTAAATTATAGATGTTAATTTTGAAGTGCTTCAAGTTCGCAAACTAAAAATAAAGCATTTTTGAAAATAAAGGGCGTGTGAGATAAAATATAACTAAAATGAAATAAAGAAACCACAGTGTACAATGAAAGACGGGGGACTATAAAAGTAAAAATACACAAGATTACATGCTGTAAGACAGAATACAAGGGAAATGAAATGTGTAACAAGCTCAATGCACAGTAAACATTGGGTAGTTATGTACCACAGACCTTGTAGCCTACAACCCAAGAATACATTTTAAAAAGGGTCTTAAGATGAACCTACAAATGTTTGTAGTGAAAAGCTCCAAGGTGAAAATGTAAACTGCTCCATAGCCTTGGGGCTGCCAATGTATGATAACCTTCGACTTTAACCTGGTGTGAAACTAATAAAAGCAGCGTCAGAGTTTAACTCCAAAACATAAAAAGTTAGTAGTTAGAAGTCACGGACAACACTGTATGGTAGTAAATGCCTTCATCTGAAGACATGATTAAAAACAAAATTTTGCCTTGAGAGTTTTTGGATGGTTCAGTTAATGGTTCTATCGTGCCGTAATAAAGCTGTTTCCACACTAACCCAGGTAAACTTGAAAACACAAAGTTATTCTATTTTCAGTCCTTCTGTCCATGCTTAAACAGTGTTTTCCAAAATCAACAAACAAAAACATTCTCTGAGGGGCATACATTTGAAAATGGTAGTTTTGTGGTTTAAAAATGGTGACAAATGAATGCCATGACACTGGCGATAGATTCTGTTGGTGACACCAAAATACTGTTAATTTTCTCAAATTTGTGAATCCATCTTCATCTACCGATCTCTGCATCTGGATGAGGAAGACATGAAACAGTGTTAAATCTGTTAGGAGAGGCTGTCCCAGCAAAATTACTTACAGCACGCATCAAAAACTTCCAAGAAGCCATAGAAAATCATCTAAGGTGCTCCAGGCCTCTCTCAGATTAGGTAATATCAGTGTTAATGATTCCACCATTAGAAAGACACTGGACAAAAATGGTATCCATAGGAGAGTAGTGAGGGAAATCCACTGCTATGCAAAAGAAAAATAAAGACTTTTTACATTTGCCAAAAAAAAAAAAAAAAAAACCCTTCACTGGACTTACTTGAGTTTCTCAAAGGCATTAAATCTAGCAAGTCCAGTAGTCCTTGTTTCCACTCTGGGTCTACCGTGACCTGGATGACTGAGAATCTACTTAGATACCTTCATTACCTCCAAAAACCTTTCGGGATAATGTTCTATGGAGTGATGAGTCAAAAATCAACCTTTTTAAAAACACGTTCCCATTAGTTTGTTGTAAAGCTAATACAGCCTTTCACAACAAGAACATCATTCTCACAGACAAACATGGTAGTGGTAGTGTGATGGTGTGGGGATGTAAAACTGTGTATTTTTTATTTATTTTTTTTTAAATTCAGGCTGGGTTTTTTTTTATATTATACCACATTTGTTTGGAGTCCAGTAATAATTAACTGCTAAGATTAAACAAACATAAATGAAATCAGAAAGCAGGAAAATACTTTTTCATGGCACTGTATGACAATAAAACTTTAAAACTTTCTTCAGTCAAAGAAATCTTTTGTTGTCTTTTACAAAAGGTCAAATCAATGAAGCATTTGAGATTCTAGATGGAATGGAACCTCTTTTTTCATCACCATGTTCATCAAAACACAATATTTAATTTACTAACTGATGAGAAAATAAATGACTTACATTTGACAGATCCTGAAAATAATAATAATGGTTAATTGGTACACAGCTGGGCTATTCAAAATCAACGGCAGCTACAGGCCCCAATTATTCACATTGTACATGCCTTTAAAAATGTTCACATGTTCCCAGGGTTTTTTTTTTTTTGTTTGTTTTTTTTTTTTTTTGTTTTTTTTTGTTTTTTTTTGTTTAATGAATTCAATGTAAAACCTTGTAGTTTATAACTTAAGACTATAACCAAACAAACTTTGTGTTATTGCAGTTTAAAATGTCAGAGAGAAGTGGAACATTCCCCCACATTTCTGAGCTTAATTCTCATTTAGAAATATGATAACGCTCAAGCCATGCCATCTGTCACAGCTTCTGCTGAATATAAATAATTAATGCTGCTAAATTCTGTCCAAGAAACTGTAGTTTGTGACCTTATATTTTATAGTAGAGTTACAGATTTTTTCCCCACTACTCTTGTACTAAGGGGAATCGTTGCCAGACAGCTGAGTGTGTGCATGTGTGTTTAAGTGGTACTTTTTTTTTTTTTATTGAGATTTTTTGTAAACACAAAAATTATGCTTTTATCTTAAAAACTAAAGGAACCAGAACATGTTTTCCTTTGAAAATGTGTACATGATTTAGAAATAATCATCTACAATTATACACTAATCCACATGTATCATTGTAACAGGATTACAAACATAGTGTGTGTTCTGTTAATGTGAACTTGCCTTAATAATTTAGTTAGCAATACCCTCAACAGAGGAAGTAGCATTTTATACATCAATAAATGCAGCTATCCTGTTTCACATTAGTTTTGCAGCCTGTCGCCGTTTCCATCCTGAGCAGAAATATTTATACTTATAATTTAATGTAAACCCAAAGCTAGACTGGTCTCGGCTTTCAGTGCTGTCAGTACTGAGAGAAATGAGCTGTGCATATCTGAGTAAGAAGAGTTTACTCAGGGAAAGGAAATTTACTTTATGCATTAGTAATGCCGATGTCTCTGCTAAGCAAATAAACAGATATCCCTTTGATATATATATATATATTAACATTCTGATGTTTTATTGCTAAAAAATGCACTCTTTCATCACAATATTTATAGCTTGTGGCATGTTTGTGCAGTGCATAGTGCTGCTACCTCATAGCTCCAGTTCCAGCATTCGGTATGGAATTTTTCAGGTTATCCTGGTTTTCTCTTGGGGTTTCTTCTGGGATTGCCAGTTTCCTCACACCTTCCCGACAGTAACATGCTGATGGATGGATTGACTATGCTAAATGGCCCCTAGGTGTGAATGTGTGTGTTTATGGTATCCTGAGATAGTCTGGTGTCTCATGCCAGGATGTAATCTAACTTGTTCCTAATGTTCTGGGGATAGTCTCTGGATAGTCTTCACCTTTTTCAAATAAAGATGAATTAATTAATATGGGAAGCAACAGATATTAAGTTGGTTTTAAGCTTGCAAGCAAACACATTCCTGATTTTATTTTCTTAAGATAAATTTCAATAATAAATGTTTTACTGTCCAGTATATGGTTTCTGTTCGAGCTCAAATTGACTCTAGAGAGAACACAGTCTTCATATTCACTCAAATAAATACCTGAATATACTGTTTCAATTATCTCTGAGACCTCCAACAAATTTCACCTATAATTTTCTGTAGATTATTTCATATACAGTGCAAGGTGTGGTGATTGAACTGGAAGAACTGATGCCGTAGTTAAATTTTAATGAAGAAATCTCCCAATTCAATTACTTACCCATTCGACCTAAATCCACTTCTGCAACACAGCATTCTCCACACAGATGCATTCTGGTCCTCCACTGATCAAAGCGGTGCAGTAGGTCTTCTTCCGTTATTTATGTCAGAAGTGCCGTTGTTTTCTTCTTCACATATAGAGTTTCCATGAGTGCAGACTTGTTTTACCTTCAGTGACCCAGGTGTTGTACAGTGAAGTGACTGTTAATAGAAGTGTTTCAGGATACTAAGAGAAGATCTGTGTCTCCTCGCATGTGATCTCTCTCTCTCTCTCTCTCTCTCTCTCTCTCTCTCTCTCTCTCTCTAATTTTGGCTTTGCTTCAGCTTGTTCCATAATGTGAGCATAAATTCACCTACACTGCAAAAAGAATTAGTTAAAAAACCAAAAAGTGCGGCATGGTGGCTAATTGGCTGTTCCAGATCACCCCTTCGTGTGAGTGTGAATGATTGTGTGTGTTGGCTCTACGATGGCCTGGCGAGCTGCCCAGGGTGTACCGCACCCTCTCCCATAATCGGCTAGGATGGGCGCCAGCCTCCCCGCGACCCCAATTAGGATTAAGTGGCTTAGAAAATAAATGAATGAATAAAAACAAAAAAAAATCGATGCTGAGTTTAAAGAGAAAATGACTTAATTCCAGTGAAATTATCTTGCTGCAAGAACAGATCATTTTACGTGACAAGAAATCTTGGAGTATGTTTGTTCCAGTCTAGAAATAGGTTTAATAATCTCAATATGCCAGACCAATTTTACTATAACCACGATAGATCAACTTGCTAAGATGGGATTTTTTTTTTTTTGCAGTGTGCAATTTTCTTTTTGATCTACGGGCAAACTTTCAAATTTTCATGCGAAATTTAACTAAACAGTTTCTATAGCAATGGAGACCATATCAGCAATCATTCTGATTTTTAACATTCATGCCTAAGCTTGCCTATTGGTCAATGTAAACCTCCCTACATACCGATTCACATAAGTCCAGTCTCATTATTTAGTAGCCGTAACTCATATCAGCTGTAAAAAACATTGTGTTAATTGCAAAGCTGTTAAAATTGAGGTTATCGTGATATTCTAACAGAACGTGAAGGTTAATAAATAAGTGTTGAGTGGTGCGTGGACCTATGATTGATCACCAAAATATTATTGTGTAAAATAACACAACTCTCACTCTCTCTCTGTCTACTTTGCCAGTTTTGCTCCTAATCCTACTGGGGACACAGGGAGGCTGGAGCCCATCTCAGCCTACACTGGGCGAAGGCAGGGTACACCCTGAACAGCCCGTCACACCATTGCATGGGCAACACACACAACGCTTCACACCTAAGCGCAATTTGGAACAGCCGAATAGCCTTATGTATACGCCTGTGGACTGTGTGAGGAAACCGGAGTACCCAGAGGAAACCCACACAAACACAGAAACGCCCGAGTCAAGGAACCGAACCCGGGGCTGTCTGCTGTGAGGCGGATGTGCTAACCCCTATGCCACCGTGCTGCCCAGAATGACACCAAAAGACTTTACATGATGTTAAACAATGCAAAACAGCGAGATTTGCATCTACTGATGTTCTGACATAAAAATAAATTAAATAGCTTTATAAAATGTGCCTTTTCCCACATTATGGTGAAATGGCTCAATTATAGGCCAAAACAATTACAACACAATTACCCTTCAGTCTCCAGGCTGAGAATGAGCACATTTGAATGCAGTGTAATATAAAGAAGACCACACACACAATGCAGTGTGAAGACCACACACACACTCACACACTCAATTTAGTTCTCAATTCACTAAAAAGCCCTAAACTGTATGACACTCACATAATCAGATGCACTACACACTCACACACAGGCTAGTTCAAACGTTAACTAGGTTTCATAAAATAGCTTTCATCCTCACGAATCATGTCATGTTTCTGGAGAGATCTGAGCTACAAAAATACGCATCGAGGTAATTACATTTCCAAGGCCCCCGTGTGTGTGTCTTGTTCATAACGTCTCCGAATTCAGCTGTTTTACTCAAATAAATGGAATAATAATTAAAAGCTGTACACATGCTCTCACTGGAAAGCTAGACGTGTCAGCTGTTTTCCTAATCGAGCTCTTGTTTTAAGACGCGCTGCCACGTATTTAGTCACAAAACACCCATGTCAGTCAAGGGCGAAGGTGCACAAGGCCCCAGTCTCTGCCCTGTCTACACACACCAGCACCTCCAGAACAAATAAATACCAGCTTCCTGATGAGAGACTGTGTCTTTTGCAAGCTTTACATTTGAAACCTGCCTTTAGAAATATTTCTTTCCTTACCAATTATTTCGGAAGTAATATGTAAAGGCTTGTCCACCGAGTTTAAAATGTGTATGCGGAAAAGAGATTGTAGTTAGAGTTGTTTCTGGCCAAAGTGCTGCATACTAGACTAATAAGACTCAGACTTGAATCTTGACCTTTAGCTTACAGCGTATAGGGGCGTATGCGTATTTCACAATTATGTGCTGAAGGTAAGGCAAAGATCACCAATTCTTTAGCTATTTCTGCTAATACATACTCTTTGGGGCGGCACGGTTGTGCAGTGGTTAGCACGTCTGCCTTACAGCAAGAAGGTCCTGGGTCCAATTCCTGGGCTCGGGGCGTTTCTGTGTGGAGTTTGCATGTTCTTCCTGTGCTTGTGTGGGTTTCCTCCCACAGTCCATAAACATGCACAGTAGGCTAGTTGGCTGTTCCAAATTGCCCCTAGGTGTGAAAATGAGTGTGAATGATTGTGTGTGTGTGTGTGTGTGTGTGTGTGTGTGTGTGTGTGTGTGTGTGTGTGTGTTGGACCTGCGATGGCCTGGCCAGCTGTTCAGGGTGGACCCTGCCTTCGGCCAGAATCGGCTGAGATGGGCTCCAGTCTCCCCACAGAAAAGGAATGAATATACTATTCGAAGATATCTATCAAGCCCTAAAGATGTAAATGTTTTAGTGTAAAGAAAAGCAAACTTAAATCATTACATTTTTATGGTTTATTTTGCAGGTTTCATTAATTTAGGTATTTTCCTGAGTTTCCAAGGTGGGTAATATCTAGTGTCCCGATATCAGATCTCGCCATTCCCATATAGCGTATACTAAACGCATTTAGCTATAGGTAAGAACCAAATCACCTAGTCCTGGTCAAAAATGGTCATCTGGTGCTCACAAAAATGTATATTTTTATAGCTTAAAACCTGGACAGGATTATATTTAGTGATGCTACATTAATGTAATGTTTAGAGGTGCTTGTGAATACACTGCCTGGCCTCCCAAAAAAGTCACACACAAATATGTTGTAGTACTCGCTTGTTAGCCAAACTATTTCATCCTATTTGGGTCATGGAGAACCCATCTCACCTAAGACTGGGTAAAGGCGGGGCACACCCTGAACACACACAACCACACACACACACAACCATTTCCACTCACACTCCCACCTAGGGGAAATTTGGAGCAGATGCAACCACTGGGAGAACATGCAAACTCCACACAGAGACACTCGAGCCAGGGACACAAACCCAGGACCGTCTTGCTGTGAGGGTGATGTGCTAACCACTATACCACCATGCTGCCCAGTAATAGTAGGAACAATATGGTAAATAGTAGTGAAAGTAGTAACAGTAAAAGAAATAGGGGAAGGATTTGGTGCAGTAGGATTAGTTTTTACCCCTCAGCCAGTTATGTCTGGAGGGGTAATGTCGTTGGCTTGGCGGGCTGGCGGCGTCACAATAACTTTGTCCGGGCCATTGCTCGGCTAATGTACAGGCCAGCTTTCTGAAATTTTGCAGAGGCACTTCCTATGACCTGAACCTGTGCGGTGGGGTAGCTAATTTGCATATGTGACCTTTGACCTTGGTACAGTGACCTGTGTGTAGGGTGGCTAATAACATTTTGATTGTCCGAAACTGTTCGTATGGGGGATGAGATTTATCCTCCGTGCACTTGAGGCATTCTGGCTGAGGGGTTACGACATTCTATAGAATGGATATTTTTGATGTAGTAAGTGACGGAGTAAATAAACATTTAATTTAATTTTAATTTTGGCCAAAAACTAAATTATTTTTATTATAAAAATATTACGTAACTGAATTCTCTCTCTCTCTCTCTCTCTCTCTCTCTCTCTCTCTCTGTCTCTCTCTCTCTCTCTCTCTCTCTCTCTCTCTCTCTATTACACACAGGGTCATGTGCACACACACACACACACACACACACAAAGAGAGAGAAAGAGAGAATTCAGAGATTGTGCCTAATTGTGCTAAATACTTAGTTACCACACTAAGCTGGGCTTTT
>JAQMYF010000012.1:47896659-47909424 GCA_030014195.1 Neosilurus mollespiculum | reverse complement strand
CACGCATATACTTGCTCCAGCTGTCACCCTGAATAATACTACCTCACTCTCTCCTGTGATCTAGATCATAAAACCTGCATTAGCGTAATTGACATCAGTGAAAACAAACCTATCCACAAATCTACACACACATCACTTTGTTTCACAACCCCCAGAGGAAATGGGTCCACTCGCTGGGCTTTTTAACCTATTATTTGATCACTTAGGTCTTTATACTGTGAGTCCTATCGTGAAAAATTGGGTGCTGATGTAAGCATCTGATGTACTGAGGAGAGAAGAGGGGGAGTGTGTGAGGAAGAATAAACAAGAGCTGGAACAAAACACATGAAGATTACTATGAAGCGCATAGTTATTTTAAATCTAGAAATAAACCAAAGAGGTCTAAAATGCAAGGATTCAAAATTAAATTCATCAGAAACAATCCTGCATCCCTGTCAAATTGGTTGTGAATTTATTTACGGCATACACCCTTATCCAGAGTGAGTCACACTTTTATCCCATTTACACAACTGAGCATTTGGGGGATACGAGCCTTGCTTAAGGCCCCAACGGTTGCTGCATGGTGGTACTGGACCTTGAACCCCCAAACATCTGATGAATAATTCAGAGCCTTTACCACTGAGCTAAACTCTTCTGAAAATAATACCCACTGAAAATTAATGTGTGGAAAATACATGCAGGAAGTAACTCCTTCACAACAAAATTTAAAGCTGGGGTTGAAAAATCTGGACAGCGATCAACATTTAAAAGTAGCATGTCTTCAGGGCTTTGGCTAAACACTCCTCTGCCCTCGGAGGCCCTTCCAAAGCCACACCCCTCCAAATGCACTTTGACTGCATGGAAAGATTTGATTGGATATTTCCCAGCTGACCATATGGCAGTGATTGGTCAGTGTTTTTACAGGTGATATAAGTGGATATTCCTATTGTTATTCTATTGATGTTTTGCAAATCTTGGACATGGATCCTTTCTTAAACAAGTATTTTAGCATGGATTGATTGTGTTTATGGCTATTTGAACTTGGTCATGCTGAAGATTATGCTCTGAAGGATGTATTTTTGGCGATGTCGCATTTTTGTCCAGGGAAGCCATTTTCAACTTTCTTTGGCTCTTACCCAAAACACGACCTTGCGACTTAATCCGTATTATGCTGGAGTATGTATAGTGTATAATAGTGTTTTAAGAATATTTTTCTTATTTCAAGAAATCGTATGAAGTGTCATTATCTTACTGCACTAAAGTGACTTTAAATCTTGATTAGATAGCAAGTTTTTGCAGTTTGTTGACCGCTATACCACCGTGCTGCCTGTGTAATGACCATTTCAACCAATGTAACACATTAGTGTATCTAGCTAAAAATGACCAACTCCAGCTTTAATAGTTACTTTATTAATACGATATTAAAGCTTTCATTACAACCTTTATAGAAAGTTGTTTGCAGTTTCTTTTTTCCAGAACCTTCAGTCACCCAGGAGACAAGAGCTGAGAGCATTCATCATCAGCACACTGATAAAGAGAGGTGCAAACATGGATGAAGCCTTTGCTGGAGTATTGAGGTCATCTGACGGAGGGAAGCAAGTTCTTGTTTCCTCCACCTCCTTTTGATCCTGATAGCTCTTCACGTTCGCGCCTTTCACTGCCTGCCGCCTCAGACATGCTTCTCACAGCCCCTTTCACCCCGCTATCGCACGTCTCAATTTAGAAATGCACACACAGAGCGATGTGTACACGGCGACGTTCGCCCGAACACGTCTGAGGGTGTTGATGAAACACGTTTTGAGTTCATTATTAACGGCTGTAAGTGAAATGGCAGATTTTTGCACTGTGTGCAGTGCGAAATCTCTCAATTTGAATGAATCAACACCTCCTAGCAAATTTACATACTAGGATATCTTTTTTTTTTTTGGTTCTTCTCTCAGTAGCTGTCATTTTTCCTTTCCAGTTAGTTTGTGGATTTTTTTATACTTTTTTTCTGTTTTGTGTTTAATAATTAATAAGAAAAACTCGGTTCGGCGTAGTGATAAGCACATCCGCCTCACAGGAAGAAGGTCCTGGGTTCGAGTCTCAGGCTTGGGCATTTATGTGTGGAGGTTGCACGCTCTCCCTGTGCTTGCATGGGTTTCCTTTGGGTACTCTGGTTGTCTCTAACAGTCCAAAGACATGCATATTAGGCTAATTCTCTCAGTCAGGGAGAAACGCGAGGAGGCTTTGACTCTAGACTTCCACGCCTCTCGATCCGCAGCAGCAGCTTGAATTTCTTTCTCAATCACTGAGATGTCAAATTAGCTGTTCCAAATTGCCCCTAGGTGTGGATGTGAGCATGAATGGTTGTGTTTGCCCTGGGATAGTCTGGTGAGCCGTTCAGGATGTACCCCACCTTTGCCCAGTGTTGGCTGAGATAGGCTCCAGCCTCCCCGCAAACATTTAATTTATTTATTTTAGCTTCTCGCACATACGTTAATAACATACATACATACACACATACATACATACATATATTAAATATTTTAAATGAACCAAATTCCAAGGTCAACACTTCTACAATATTTATTATCATTATTATTCAGAAATCTTTTTAGTTTCAGGCATGGTCTAATATAAGATAAAATCTCTTTAGTATGGAGAGCTTAGGTCTGTATGGTATTTCTATGACAGCTTTAAGACCATGTGTACATGTGTGTGTGGGGAGGAGTGGGGTGTCTCAGGCGGGTGGCACCATGCTGTTTGTTTAGTCTTTGCAGTGCAAAGTTATGTGCCCTCCTGAAGAGAGACCTCTGCTTTGCTATGTCCAATATTGACCATTCAAATGAACCGCAGATCAGCTCTCTCTTTCACTCCTTCACTCTCTTCCCCACTGATAACATGGCGAAAAGTGCTTTTCTTGGGCCAGAACTGCTCCTTTGGGTTCTAGGGTCAAAATTCCTCCGCTAATATGTTCAGCCTTTTGCTAACAGAGGTGAACCCTAGATCACATTTTTCTATTTATCTTCACGGAAGAGAGTGGTGAATGGCATGCTTATGTACAGAGTGGGATGAAAAACCGCAAACCCAATCCATAGCTGGGACAAAGCAAACATGCAGAGATATCTGGATTGGCCTGGACTAAAGAAAGTTGCCCCCTGAGCACTTCCTTTCAGGCAAGAGCCAGCGCTGGCGGCCATCTTGGCTGGGAAGTTGGCAGGTTTCTCTGGCGCAGGTTCAGGAATGTGGGCATGGATGCTGCCGGGCCATCATGCCAATTAAGTGTTCAATTTAGTGCTCAGTCATTTTTTTACTACCTGATGGAACCTTGCATATGTATGTGTGTGTGCGTGTGTGTGTGTGTGTGTGTGTGTGTGTGTGTGTGGTGACAGAGATGACATGTCTCTTTAAATCACATGTATTATTGCATTAGCCCAAAGCACAATATTTACACTACCTTATTTGTTTCAGTGGAACTTAAAGACACGTCTATTAGGTAGCTTCTATATTATATACTGTTCAGGCTGTGTTGTTAGGCTGGATACAAGTATCATATTTTCATCCCAATCTCAGTACAAGCCCACTCTGTAACTCTAAAGAATAGATGCAGTGAGGTGTTTTCACACTCTGCACTGGACCTTTTTTCACTGTATGTCCTCTGCCCTGAGAAAATTGTGAAAAAAAGTAGAAGATGAAGTCAAGGTGCACCAACCTGATAATAAATACTAGTATTGATCTGATATTTAAGTGTTTTTTTTTCCTGTTGTGTGCTATAAGTAATAAAAGTTCCAATATGTAATTGTCCTTGTTGCTAAGCTGATGCTATCAAAAAGATTTATTGTCTGTACCCTCAGTATGTACATAGTACCTGAATATGCGAGTGTGGTGTTATACTCACTCACTTACTCATTTGCCAAGCTGCTTAATCCTATTAGGGTCTCAGGGAGGCTGGAGCCTATCTCAGCCAACACTGGGCAAAGGTGGAATACATCGTGAATAGCTCGCTGGACCATTGTAGGGCCAACACACACCCACACACACACACACACATACACACTCACTCTCACACCTAGGGAAAAATTGGAATATCTAGTGAGCCGAATGTGCATGTCTTTGAAAAATAGGAGGAAAGCAGAGTACCCAGAGGAAACCCACGGAAGCATGGGGGGAACATGTAAACTCCACACAGTAATGCCCATGCCCGGGGCTCAAACCCAGGACCGTGTTGCTGTGAGGCGGACGTGCTAACCACTACTCCACAGTGCCACCCTCTAGTTATTTTAGAAAAGTAAAACCAAATAAAAAATAACTAGAGGTGAAATTTTTATTTTTTGGAAATGTATTTGTATGTTAAAAGTCATATTTGCTTTTAATACTTGTGACAATTTTCTTTCAGCATAAGTTAATAAATAATAGGGATTCTTAATAGTTTTAAATAGGACTAATGATACACCAATGACAAATATAACAATGATGTGTCATGTAAGCAGCTGTGGAGACGGTTTTATGAAAATTTAAAAACAAATCCAGGCATAAACTAGGTTTTAATAAACAGGCAGATATTTACATTTACAGCATTTAGTAGACGCTCTTATCCAGAGCGACTTAAAATTTCATTTTTATACAACGGAGCAATCGAGGGTTAATGGCCTTGCTCAAGGGCCCAACAGTGCTGATATCGCAGCTTGAACCACTGACCTTCAGATCAGTAACCCATCGCTTTAACCACTAAGCCACCACTGCAGAGATCTCAGGCGATGAGCACATAACATTACCAGGCAGGTTAGACAAAACCAGAATAGTAACAATATATTAAGGCTTGGTAACAGTAGGTATGATTGCACGGGTATGACGTGTGTATAATTTGTAAAAGGTTTTGAAACCTTTGTGACTGAAAAGTGACTGAGTCAGATATAATTTAATTTAAGTTGAATGTATTGATAGTTTAATAAAACTGCCTTGTGATGTATGCATGAGTAAAAAAAATATATATATAACATTTTGTGAAAGGGAAAAATATTTCAAGACAACACAAGGTTGGAGCAGCTGTAATAAATACAGTGATGATACATGACTACTGCTTAAGAGACACTTCAGACTGATCTGAATCTTAATAGAACCACTGGCTAAACATTCATTCATATAATAGGATATTGTGAACTGGAATCCTGACAACTCCTCATCTATATGTGGGAGATTAACCAAGGCAGCCAAAAGTCAGTCCCACACTTTGGATAGAATGTATGCCGTTCCTCTTTTCCCTGTTAAGCAAACAGATGCTAGCAAATTTTCAGTGACTGTGAGCTAATGTATATGGGCATTTGAGAGATACTGTGCCTAGTTAGCCTTTGCCCTTCCATGTTTGTGACAAAAAAGCATGTTCAGTGAGAAATACCATGCTGCCATTGTAGAAGATAAGAAAGGAATTTTAAGAGATTTGGATTATATTGTCAGTCTAGCTGAGTAGAGATCAGTCGAGATCACACATGTCCTGCAATAATAAAATACACAGAGGTTCGAGTTAACATTTCAACTTAGACACTGGCAACATGTGTGTTCAAAGTCAAATTCCCAACTCTTTATCAGAGATTTGCTGATAGGACCAGAGTAATGACTCCCTTCTAGACAACCTTATATGATGACCACAACAACAACAACAACAAAATAGCCACTGTGAAGTTTGGAGGGGCCTGAAGAACCTGCTTCAAGCAGTGTGGATCCAAATCAAAGAATGTAGCAGTCAGTGGGCATATGAGCTCAGTCAGTGCTTTACACCGTTCTTTTCATTAAATTCTTTGCCCAAGTGCCACTTTTAGAACCAACACCTTTACTCATCATTATTATTATATACCTTGCAGGAAGGGCAGCATGGTGGCATAGTGCTAAGCATGTCTGATTCACAGCAAGAAGGTCCTAGGTTTAAGTGCGGCATTTCCTAGGTTCGGTGTCAGGCATTTCTGTGTGGAGTTTGCATGTTCTTCCTGTGCATATGTGGGTTTACTCCAAGTACTCTGGTTGCTTCCCCAGTGTCCAAACACATGCACGTTAGGCTAATTGGCTGTTCCAAATTGCCCCCAGGTGTGAGTGTGAATGGTTGTGTGTATGCACTGGCGAGCTGTTCAGGGTGTACCCCGCCTTCGTCCCGGTGTCGACCGAAATAGGCTCCAGCCTCCTCGAGACCCTAATAGGATTAAGCAGTTTGGCAAATGAGTTAGTGAGTGAGATATCTTAAAGGAAGACCCACACACCCCATTCCCCTTGTCTAATATTAACTGTTGACAGCTGGAAAAAAGAGATGAGCAAAGATGCAAAAATCCATCAGAACAAGGTTCTAAAGCTGTGTTTTGAGCAACTCGGTGGAATCCTGCAGCTAAAATCTGAAAAGGGTTTTCCCAAATGGAAAAGTTTAAGTGTGGACCCAGTGCCTAAAAAGCAGCAGGCAAAAGTTCTAAATTACTTTTGGTCAGTACCCCTAAACATTACTCATACTTAAGTCCCTGAAATGATTGGTGGCTCACCTTTGGTCACTGTTCAGAGCTGCACAAGAAGCACTACAGTATACTTACCATGATTGCATTGGTGTGGTTGATGTAATTATCTATCTGCTGAACAGGATGTACTCCTACATGGACATCTCTGCGGTGCATTCAAAATTATACAGCACGAACTAGTTAAATCTTGGGGGAAAGAAAATAGTTGAATCTTTGAATTTTTTTTTTTTTTTTTTTTTTTTTTTTTTTTTTAATCTGTACACAGTGAATTTTAGGTACCACATACCTGTAGAACTATGCCATCTCTAATAGCAGGGTCATAGTGGGTGCATCAGAGATGAGCAGGAGAATGGGTACAAGTCTTTGGTAGTGAACTTAACAAACTGTGGCAGAATATCGGCAAGACAAAATAAACGGTGATGGATTTCAGGAGGTCCAGCCCTCTGGCACAAAGAGGATGTTGAGGTAATGAGCACATATACAGAAGGTATCTGGGCAAGAATTTGAACAATAGACTGGATTTGACTATCAATACAGGCTCAGTATAGAAGACAGGCAAATTTGGGTCTAATTTCTGAGATCCTTTAGTGTCCATGTCACCCCTGTGGGTGTCCGAGCAGTCATTTGTGGTTTTTATCTAGACTGTTGTATTTCTGGACAAGTTTTATCATTGCAAAGGCTGGAAAAGAAATTGATTAGGAAGACCAGTTCGGTGATTGGAATCCAGTTGGATCCACTGAAGGCCGTTTGTGAAGAAAGTGTAAACTGGTGGTGATTATTAGACTGCCACACACCACCGGTATATCACACACCTGATAAACGAACAAGCACCTTCAGTAACAGACTAATCATTCTGTCCCACAGCAAAAAGACTGTTTAATGAGTCGACCTATCTTTGCAACATTACTCAACTCCCATGATTATTATTATTATTATTATTATTATTATTATTATTATTATTACAAAGTTTCATTTAGAATGGTTGTCCTGTGTCTGTGTATTGTTGAACTGATGCTGATTGGCTGTACAGTATCACTGAGTTGCATGACGACAAATGTCAAGGACTGAAACCAGTCAATCCATAACAATAAACAAACACCACTTGCAAAAACCTTGTGGGAAGCTCCACCTTTAGGCACTCCCTAAATCAGTTTATGTTCTGGCGAACTGTTCATGGTATACCCCACCTTCACCCGGTGTCACCTGAGACAGACTCCGGTCTTAGTGTTAGTCTCGACATGTAAAGTTCGCCATTTAGAAACTGTAGGTTTTGGGAATGTTTCAATAACACAAGAATATCATTAGTTGTTTATTTAGTCACACCACGTGACCTGAGAATTATACGCCTCTTGTGCTCTATATTAATCTCTCCCAGAAACATTTTCTTACATGTTTTCTATTTCGAGATATTAATTTTTTAAAGAATAACACAGGGTTCCCATGTGTACACACACGCCGGAAGGACGGAGGGATGGATGGACGTATGCTATAGGCTTAAAAGAACCAATTCATATCTCAGGAAGAGAACCTCCTATTGCAACCAGACTTGAGAACATACATACAATTACATAAGGGAAATTAATAGAAATCTCTTGACACTCCAGAAGCAACTCGATGTTTAGACGCTTTTTCCTTTTCAATGGGAGCTCCGCTAAAATATACTTTTCCAGATATGGGAGACAAATTCTTCTTTTTCAGCTGACACAGCGCTCAGACCAGATATGAATAAAACTCACCTGGTGGAATTCACTGAAGGGGAAAAGGACATGGGCTTTAAATTATTTTTTTTTCTTCTGTAAAGTGAATTTTTCACTTTGGACTGACTTTATCTCCATGAACTTTGACCTGTAAATACACAAGCCTCAGTTTTCTAAAGCAGTAAAAACCAAGTGGGATTTTTTCATCGGCAAAAAATGGAAGCACCTTAATTATTAAGTAGTGGTCACGCCAGATATACCCTTGTTGTTTTCTTACTGTTTCTTGAGGGTAAAAAGAAGCAAGCCCTGTATCTGCTCCAAAATCACACCCAACAACTGGACAGTGTTATGTGATTGGTTAGCATATGTCCTACCAAAAGGAGGTGGGGTGGGGGATCTAGCTGGATCTTAGTGGATACAATACAAAGTAAAAATAAAAAGTTAACTATTTGCAAAAAGAGTGGAATATAAGCTACTGATTAACTGTGCACAAGGTCCGTACAGAGAAATATTAGCCTAGTTAAGTACAGACCAAGCCGAAGGTGAGTTCTGTGCAGAAAGATCTGGAGTTGAGATTTCACTGTACATACCGAGTAAATGAGGCTGATAAGTTTATTATATGGCATTTTAAAACAGTGACCTTTTTAATCCACTTCAGGTGTTGTTCAATTTTCATTCTAGCTTGGGCGCTATCTCGAACCTACTTGGTTCTGAACAAGGCATCTTCATCCATGTCTGTGAGGGCTCTGGTAGCTTTTAACTTGTGTCCCCTCTCGTGATGAGCATGTGCTTTCCGATTAGCAGTGAGTACTTCGTGGGACTTCAAGAACTCTTTATCACTCAGGATATTTCCTGTAAACATTTTCTGTCTTCAAGAAAACACTGAATGCTTCTCTGGAAGGTCGCTAAAGACCACATGCGCAGTACAGCAAGTTAATTGGATACGCCACGGTCCATACACGATTTATTGCCCGCTCAACAGCCAATTCATTTGTACATACTGCTGTTGCCGTGTAATAATAGACTTTCTTTTACTGTTAGTATCAAAATGCTAATTTGCATTCATTAACAAATTCAGGATAAGATTTGCTTACAAATTTCTCTCAATAGCCTACATACACACATCCTAATTTTGTTCATTACATATGATTTTACTTTACATACTTGTTTGGGCAAATAAGTTTAAGAGTTATAATATTTTTTTATGTTTTTTATTTATTTATCAGTATTAAAAAATGTACTAATGTGTGGATGTTGGTTGATCTTTTTGAATGTATAGTAAAAAGTCAGCTCAGACAGCAGTTATAAATTAGTTCAGCCGGGCTTCCGAGTGGCGCATCGACAAGATCGCAACTTCGAATCCAGGTTGATGCCATAGCCATCCGCGACCGGGAGTCCACGGGAGGGAGGGATGGCATAGGCTCAATTCCCTGTCACTTACAGTGATCACCAGGCAGTCATGGGTGTCTGTAAGCTCATTTGTGCAAGGGAGTGGATAGCGCTTTTCCTCCGAGTGTGTTAGACCGCCCCTAAATACACATGCACAGCAGTTCGTAAAGAGGTGGGTGGCAGCAGTGCATGTCACGGAGGGGCATGTGCATGCTTATGCCCCTGCCTGGTTGGTAGTGGTTGTGCGATTATGGAAGAAAATACTTGAAATGTGGGAATTGGATATGACTAAAATTAGGGAGAAAAAAAAATCTGGGAGGGATGGGGGGGGGGGGGGGGTTGTTTAGCCAGCTTTTTTGTTTTTATTCCCCCTTTATGAAGTTAGCATGGAGTTGACTTGTTCACTAAAAACATTTTTGTGGTAAAATGACAGCGAATGAGTTTTTGTTAGCAATGTTGGCATCCCTGAGCTTATACTCTTCTTAGAGGTGGAACTGACAACAGTATACTATACTCCATATAGGATCAGTGGCAGCAATATATTTACTCAGTATGGGATCAGTGTTAAAATAGCTTCATGCTCTGAGCTCAATTATCATATCATATCAAAAATATACAAAGAGAAAGAAAAAAAAAATCTTTGCTTTTGCAATATGTGACCACATGAAAATGCAAAACCATCAATCTTAAGCAATAATATAAACAAGCTAAACCACATTTGGGAAAACTGTACACGTCTTCATGTGGTCCTACTTGGCTAGCAATCGATACAGTGTAAGACTTTGCTGAAATCTTTGTACAAACAATTCAGCTGAAATAATAACATTGAGTGGGGCGGGTGATGTAGTGTTTAGGGTACAGCGCTCGCAACCAGAAGGTCGTGGGTTCGAATCCCTGTTAGACCAGTACTGTGCTAAGACCCCTGGGCAAAGTTTTAACCACTAGTGTGCCTCTGTCCACCCAGCAGTATAAATGGGTACCGGTAAAAATACTGGAAGGGTAACCTGCGATGGACTAGTGTCTTCTATTTGGGAAAAGTTGAATTCCTAGTCACTTCACTCAACAGAAACTGGGATACATGCTGGCCCGATGAGCCACTAGGCTCAGGTGTATAATCCCAACAGACTTTTTTTTTTCTTTTTTTTGCCTAATAACATTGTGTCAGTATATTTTCCCCTGTGTTTGTACAATCTTGTGTCTTAAAACTTTACTTCATTTCTAGTATGAATGATGATTATTTATTGGAATGTTCCCCGTCCTGTTCTTGTCTAAAAGTTTTCACAAGTTTGTTAGGTCTCTTTATGGAGTGCAGAAGTTCAAAGTTATGCACTCAGGGTGAATTTCTGCTCCACTCAGCGTTATTGTGTGTGTGTGTGTGTGTGTGTGTGTGCCACAGGACTTTACACTGTATGTGAAGCAATTTCATCATGATGAATGATCTCGAGGTCCTAGCAGATGTGCAAAGTGTGTCACACTTTTTCTTCATGTCCACATGCACTGTTTTTCTCAGCACTTTACTCTGCATGTGTGTGTGTGTGTGTGTGTGTGTATGTGTGTGTGTGTGTGTGTGTGTGTGTGTGTGTGTGTGTGTTTATTTATTATTATTTTTTTATACCCCAAACAACCACACAAACACACACACACAAACACACACACACACACTTAATTAACAAATAGTTTGCTCAGGAGGGGAAAAGCACTTGCATATGGGAGACAATTAAGTGGGCAAAATCGCTGTCGAGTCCAATCTTGTTTTGAAAGTGATTCTCACCTGCTCTCCTCCCTCATACCATTAAAGCGAGAGAACAACAATGAAGCTGTACGTTGGAGAATGTGCCCCTGGAGTGGATTTCAATTTTAATTTTAAATGAATTTGCTTATGCTAGCAGAGTCTCCATACGAAAAGATATGATTGGTTAAGGTTAAGCTGAGGGTGAGCAGCTCTGGCTTTTCAAACAAACTAATTCTAAACCAGGGTGACACGGTGGCGTAATGGTTTAGCACATTTGCCTCACAGCAAGAAGGTCTTGGGCTCGAGTCCTGGGCATGGGTGAAATTTCTGGTATCCCGGATTCCTTCCACTGTCAAGACATGCACATTAGACCGATTGGCTGTTCCAAATTGCCCCAAGTGTGGATTCGAGTGCGATGGTGTGGTGAGCTGTTCTGGGTGTACCCTGCCTTAGCCTTGTGTCCGCTGATATAGGCTCCAGCCTCCCTGTGACCATTTAATAGTAGGATTAAGCGGTTTGGCAAATCAGTAAGAGAGATAAATTTGCTTATGCTAGCAGAGTATCCGTACAAAAGATTTGATTGGTTAAGGTCAAGCTGAGGGTTAGAGGCTCTGGCTTTTCTTTACATACCACAAAAATAAAATCGCTCTCAGGCTCCACGGTACAAAGGCGTGCACATTAGCCTAATTGGGTGTTTCAAATTGGTCCTAGGTGTGGATGTGAGTGTGAATGGTTGTGTATGTGTTGCTCAGCGATGGTCTGGTGAGCTGTTCAGGGTGTACCTACCTTCGCCCAGAGACAGCTAAGAGGAATTAAGTAGAATTAAACGGTTCAGCAGATGAGTGTGTTAAGTTTAAACTTTTAAGAAAAACATTCTCCTGGGTGAATCATAGAATATGTTCTTGGAATGATGATCTTGCAGAGCCTTGCATTGATTGCAACAAAAAAAAGCAATTTAATATCATTTTCTCTGTACCTTTGTTTGAAAAGCTATGCATCCAGCAGGGGCATCCTCATTGCTCTTTTGCTAGACATGCCCTTTTCTCTAGTGTAAATAATCAGACCCTCAAATTTCCTTTAATACATCTACCTGGAGAAAATAAAAAGTTGTGGTGAGGTTAAACCTTATTTGGGACACCTGTTCATTAAATCTATCCTAATGGCAGTGTTTGTGTATGTTTTCTCTGATAAACCGATAGCTAATGTACTTCTCCTGTTTTTATTAGATATGGCAGAAAACACACCAGTGCCTGAAAAGGCAGTAATATGAAAACGATAGTGATTTGAGTCATGTTTATTATTTTGTTTTTATTAACACTATTCCTGAAGCTGTGACAGCAAAAGCATAGAAAAAAAAGTTAGGTTTGTTAGGTTTGTGAAGTGTTGTAAGTGCAGAATTTCACAATAGGAAGCATTCATTCATTCATTCATTCATTTTCTGAACCGCTTATTCCTAATTAGGGTCGCGGGGAGGATGGCGCCCATCTCAGCCGAC
>JAQMYF010000012.1:47875038-47888617 GCA_030014195.1 Neosilurus mollespiculum | reverse complement strand
AAAAAAAATCAACAGTCCAAATTTTTGTTTAATTTTGTTTGCCTCATGGTATTTTACCAGCACGTACAACAGTATGAGTGAAAATAAAGTGCAAAATGAAACAAATTTTCTCAATCCTGCAGCTTGTTTACATGCATATAGCCTAGTTGTCTAGACTTTGGCATGTTCCGAATGTATGTGATATACTGATTAGCGCCAATCTTGTGTTTAAGTCTATAATGGTAACAAATTAGCAAAAATGTTTCGTAATATGCTTTGCCAGATCAGATGGATGTCTAGCCTTAAGCAGATGTGTATGCTAGTCTCTGCTTCCTGTTGAACCCTGAAACATCTTACTGAGGTAGGGTAAGGCAGCTCATCCTCAAAACTTTGACATCCTTATTCAGATGCAGATGGATGTATATAGCACTAACCATAGTACATTCTGCAGTGCAGTAGTTAGTGCTATAGTGCTATATAGAACCTGCAATTAGGTAAAAATGGTAATATTAAAAGGGTGTTATGGCGGTGTAGTGGTTAGCATGTGTGATTTACAGCAAGGTTGTACAGGGTTCGAGTCCCGGGCCTGGGTCTTTCTATGTGGAGTTTGTATGTTCTCCCTGCACTTGTGTGGGTTTTCTCAGGGTACTCCGGTTTCTTCCCACAGTCCAAAAAAAATTGCCCCTAGGTGTGAGTGGGTATGGTTGTGTGTATTTGCTCTCTGATGGTTTGGTGAGCTGTTAAGCTGCCTTCGCCCAGTACCGGCTGAGATAGGCTCCAGCCTCCTTGTGCCTCTAAAAGGAATAAGCAGTTTTGCAAATAATTAAATGGTGATGTTACATTTTTTAATAACACCTGAATAGGAGGAAAATACCACAAGATAGTTCCTAAACCCAGTATAAAAAACCTAAGTGATGCAGGTTTTTTCAAGACCTCCATCTCCCTGGTGTGTGCGTGTGTAGTCAAATGAAGTGGCCCCTGTCCTCCTCCTCCTGTTTATTAAGGCGCTCACAGGGGCGAACAGATTCTTACCATAAATCCCAGCACCAATATATTGCTTTGTAAATAATTGAATAACGGAGATTGCTCTTTTGCAAGAGCAGAAGGAAGACGAGCAGAAAGAGATTAGGAGAAGGCGAAGCCCGAGGCGGGTTGAGATGTCGCGGGGCGAATCTCCTCTCCGATAACGGATAACGACTCTGTTATTAATTTGGAGCTTGGGAAAGATAGATGACTGAATATTCCCTAATCTACTTGTGCAGAGTCGTGAGAGAGACAGCAGGGTGGAAAGAAAAGGGAACATTTGCAAGAGAGAAAACAAAACTATGTGTATTTATGATCAGTGGTGTGGTATCAGAAGTGCTTTTCTCTTCTTTTCTGTTCCCTTATCATCATCTTTCTTTGATTTATGTCTCTCTGTCTCACTTTTATTTTTTTCTGTTAGTTATTTTCACTTTGATCTCTTCTTTTGTGAATTATTTGACCTTCTTGCTTCCGTCCTGTCTTCCTATCTTCTAGTGCATCATTCACTCAGTCCTCATACATCTTAATTCATTCTTGTGTCTTATACAGGTTCAATGCCACACCCATCTTTTTCCATTTATTATTTTGCCTTTACCTAATTGAAACGACTCTATCAAATACAGTATTGACAGAGCCTAAGTTTAATTCATTCAATTTGTCTAATGATCTACAAGCATGCATTCAATACCAAGGCTATTTTCACTTATGGAGCACTTTATTCATAACAATAAAAATAATTCCAAATGGAAATGGAACAGTAGTACTCAGTTTGTTTTGTATTTTTTTTTTCCAAAACAATATACAATAAATCAGAAAGAGGACAGGGCATGACAGAAAGACAAAGTACATGCAAAAACAAGAGGATTGAACAATAAAAAACATGAAATTTATACACAATGCTATTTATATTTACAGATATACAGCAATAGATCAGTAATCAATGTGAGCAGTAACCAAGGTAACAGCAACAGTCATAACAACAATGTTAACAACAGCAGCAAAAGCCACAGCAGTAAAAATAGTAAAAACATTAGCAAGTAACAGTCGCGATAACTGTAACCATAGCAACAACAGTACCAGTAGCAGAAAAAGTATACGTACACTTGCGTAAAGGTGTTAGCAAATGGTTTCAGATAAATAACTGTGGCTGATTCTGCTTTTTTCCAAGACATAACACTGTATTGCATCTTTATTTATTTATGTCTGATAAGTGAATCAACCCTGTCAAGTCTGTTGTTAAAAATTGGGATGCAAATTAAATTGTATAAAAAAATAATAATAATGTTTCTGATTTAGCAATATAAACTGTGATTGTCATCCTGAAGGTTGTTGCCAGAAAAGTGTTTAAAAAGCATGCTTGACCGAGAACACCAATAACAGCAACAACAGTAACACCATTACTAACTACAGTGGAACCAACAGTAAATACACCATCAATAAAAACAGTAACAGTATCACCACCAACAGTTTTAATATGTTGAGCTTATTTATTGATTTTGTACTTAATTCCAATGAACACCATTGGTCTCTCTCTCTCTCTCTCTCCCTCTCTCTCTCTCTCTCTCTCTCTCTCTTTCTCTGCCCCTTACACACCTTCAGCAGGTAGGCACAAAGCTCGGCAGTGCATTTTGTATTTTAGACTCGGGAGCTATAAACTGTGTTATGGTGGATGTAAAAGCACTGACTCGCACAGAATTTACAACTGACAGCTGATTCTTATTCAAGGTAATGCAATGCTTTAAAACGCACTGATTCGACACACTTTGCATTTCACTTGGCATAAGACTATTCACAAGTCTCTTACAAACGCATACGAATACACTCCACTGCCAAATGGGATTTGGACTAGTGTTTGAGATAAAGCACTGGTTAGAACATTTCATTCGGAGCATGCTTTTACTAAAGCCAATGCACACTGTAGATTTTTATTGCACTTTTTTTTTTTTTCTTCATGGTACTTTCTTATCCTAGGCCTTATCTTATCCTCTTTCTTTATATTTCATGAGTGGTATGGAGAGGAGGAGATGAAAAGGATAGTGCTGGATTTAACAGCAAGTGACAGAGAGGAATCCGGCTGAATTGAGTGTCACCTGTGGTCCAGCTCGCCAGAACAAAGTGAGGGAGAGAGAAAGAAGGACAGATAGAGTAAAGCAGGCTTCACGCAGGGGTGATCCTGATGGCAGTTCAGCACGGCTACAAACCATGTTGGACTGCGGTGACATTGTCTTGACACTGCAATGGTGTTCGATGTCAACTGGCACTGGCTGCTATAAACCGGGAGATTTTCAGAAGAGACGCCCCGTATGACACTGTTTTGCCACACTGCCGTCATATTCTGTCGATTCAGCACTATTTTGAACCGCACTGAACCCCATCAGAACCACCCCCGTGTGAGGCCTCCTTAAATAAGTGAGGTGTAGAGTAAGAAATACAGTTGAAGGCTGGAGAACAATAGGAAAGCAGAAAAACAGAACTTAAATGATGAAGCGAAAAATTGAAGATATACACCAATCGCAAATAACAATAAAATCATCCATCTAATATTGTGAAGGTCCCTGTTGTGCCACTGAAACTACTGATTTGTTGAGGCATGGGCTACTCAAGACCTCGGAAAGTGCGCTGTGTTATCTGGCACCAAGACATGAGCAGTAGAACCTTTAAATCCTGTAACTTGCAAGGTGGGACCTTCATGGATCAAACGTGTTTGCACAGCATATCCCACACATGCTCATTGCAGAGAGCGCATTATCCTGCTGTACGAAAACACTCCTATTAGGGAATACAGTTGTCATGAAGACTTGGTTTGTAGCAATATTTAAGTAGGAGGTACAATTCCTAAATAACCAATAACGTCCACATGAATACAAGCACCCACAATTTTCTAGAAGAGCATTGTGCAGACCATCACACTGCTTCTGCTAGGTGCCTTTTTTCCATAGTGCTTCCTGGTGCCATATTTTTTTTTTTCCAGGTAACGGATGCACACGCACCAAGACGTCCACATGATGAAAAAGAAAACATGATTCGTCAGACCAGGCCACTTTATTTGACTGCTTTATGGTCCAGTTCTGCCGCTTACCTGCCAATTGTATGTTTTCTACAGGACACAGGGATCAGCCTGAGCACTCAGAACAGTCTGTGGCTATGCGGGCTAATCGCCAGCAAGGTTCAATGCACTTGAAAGTTTTCAGTAATTTGTTTTACGATACATAGCTTTCTGTACGTAGCTCTTCTCTGGCTTTAGACTACAAGGTCTAGCCTTTGCTTCCTGCATGTACCACTGAGCTTTGGTTGGCAATGACGTTTTGGCTGGTTCTCTGATTGCTCTTCCTTGAGCTAGTTTTGGTAGGTATTAACCACTGCATATTTAGAGTAGCACATAAGACATCCCATGTACTATTCTAATAAGAAAATCAATGGTATTCACTGCATGTCAGTGGTTTTAATGTTATGTCTCATAGTGCAAGTTAGAATAGAGGCAGTGAAAGACGTAGAAAATAGGCATGAGACAGAAACTGATAAACAAGGGAATGAAGTAGAATGGAAAGGAAAAGTACAAAGATTGGAAAAGAGTGAATGACATACCCGAAAAAAGGAGTGAGGGAATAGAGAGTCAGTCCTCCATCTTTCATTTGGGTAGAGATTTGATGACTGCAACCACAACATGCACTGATCAGCCAACATTAACACCATCTGACGGGTCTGCAGCCGCAATGTACTGTGTGTTCTGACACCTCTGTATCATACCCAGCGTTAACTCTTTCAGTAGCTTTTCTGTGGGATCAGACCAGACGTACTCGATTCACTAGCTCCCCACATGCATCAGTGAGCCTTGGACACCCATGATACATCACTCAGATCATTATGCATGCTCATTTTTTCGGCTTTCAACACATTGACTTTGTTCACTTGCTGCGTAATACGTCTGACACTATTTACCTCATTTAATTACACGGTTGCTTTTTTTTTTTTTTTACCTGCTCACCTGATCGGTGTATGAATTGTGTATGAACCATTTTCATACTCATCAGTCAGTTCATTGTCCTGTGGATGGTGGTGCGGTCATCGAACAGACCACATACATGAGGCTAAAGATATATAATGTGCATGGCACCTTGGTTAACCTCTGCCAAGAAACACTTTTTATACCATATCATGTGGCTGACCTGTTGTCAATTAACCAAATTACTTGTAAAATATTCTTTAAGGTGTTTCTTATTGGTAGAACTTGCATTTTCTAACATTTTGTTGCCCCATCTCAACTTTTTTTTAAAAGTTGTGTTGCTGTCATTCAATCATTCTGTCAGTCAATTCGAAGTGAGCTAATATATTTCATAAAATATTAAAATGTCTCACTTTCACCCAAATGAGGATGGGATTCCCTTTTGAATCTGGTTCCTCTCAAGGTTTCTTCGTCGTGTCGTGTGAGGGAGTTTTTCCTTGCCACCGTCGCCGCTGGCTTGCTCACTGCTCATTGATATGTAAGGTTTGTAGAAGAAATGTTTAAACAAATTCGTTTTACTATGTATAGCTGCATTGCTGTACAAAGTGCTATACAAATAAAACTGAATGGACCTGAATTGAACGTTAAACATTTCATGTTTTTTTTTTTTTTTTTTTTTTAATATTCATTTGTAAATAGAAGAATGTGGGTTAAAATGTAAGTTCATGAAGATTTGCCCAGAATCCCAACTTTTTTTGGAGTTGGGGATGTTCTTTAAAGTCTTATAGGATGATATGAGAACTTTGTATAGACTTTTTTGAGATGCCCTTGTTAAAGCTATGGTAACTAATCTCTTAGTTGGGAGGAAAAACACTACAGGTAAGTGTGTCCCAACATCTCAATTTGGACTGCTAGTAGTAGCAAAGCAACAAAGTGAGGAAGTTTAATGAGAAGGAGATTGTGAATACAGTTGGAGACTGGGATGAATGCTGTATTTTTAGAACATCATTTTTAATTCTTCATCCTCATCAATTTTAAATCTCAACTAGTTTCACCCTTCTATGACCCACTTGGAAACTTTGTGAACTAGTGCATACACACACACACACACACACACACACACACACACACACACACACACACACACACACAGGAATAAAATTATAAAGAAAGAACACCCACCCACCCCATGGTGTAAAAGAAAATCTTAATATTGAAATGCTAGAAATTTTAAAATGTTTAAATCCGTTCATTTGCCTTTTGCTTTACTTTGTCCCAGAATGTGTATATGTTTGCATGTGGGTATATGTGTGCAATGCTTTTTTTATGAGATCACAAGATTAGATAGAGGTTCTAAGAGGTTGTTTGTGTGTGTGTGTGTGTGTGTGTGTGTGTGTGTGTGTGTGTGAGATGGATGGTCTGCTAAGAATAGCTAATTTCCTATGGGAAATTTGGGTTGCTGTTATTAAAGCAAAAAGGAAGGAAGAGGAGCAAACAGATATCAGACGTGCCTGAGAGAGTAAAAACCCTCTGGACACAGAGAGAGGCAAAAAGCTGATATGATGTAATCATCCTCATCATCATTTCTAAAAATGACACAACGGAAACGTGTTTTTTTTTTTTTTTTTCATCCTTCCCCTAAAGGCTTTTAGAGGTTAGAGGGCTGTAATCTTTGCTGCCACTGCCCTTTTAATCTTCTGTCACTTTGTCTAACAGTGCAACCTAACTTACCCCACCCTCCCTCCCCGCCAGACAAGAAGACACTAAAAAAATAAATAGAAGTGTATATATGTATATACAGGGTGACCTAAAAAAAAAAACCTACATTTCAAAGGTTAAATAATAAAAAATGGTTAGATATAATCAAATTATTATTTGCACACATAAAACATTATTCAATATTTAATGAATTCCTCTGGATACTCCGGTTTCCTCCCACCGCCCAAAGAAATATACATTACATCAACTGGCTACCCTAAATGACTAACAGGTGTGAATGGATTTCTGAATATGTGTGTGTGTGTGTGTGTGTGTGTGTGTGTGTGTTTGTGTTAGCCCTGCGATAGACTGGCAATCTGTCCAGGGTGTACCCTGCTTTCTTACCCAAGGTCAGCTGGGATAGCATAGGATAGGATACAGAGGTCCGTAATGAATCAGCAGTATAGAGAATTAATATATCCAAAACAGTGGGCACTAAAAATTCCTCTCATCTGAGCATGCTAAGACTTTTTTTGGTTTTGTTTGTTTGTTTTTACTGTCAAGTTTGGTGTAAATACTGCAATACCACACTGTAACCACATAAGACAAAATTACAGGTTTAGGCAAAAAACAGCAAAAAGGGCCTTGGACTATTAGCCTGAAGTGTCTTACTGTGTGTATCATTTTAATATCAGAGACAGTGTAAATGTTTAGTTACATACCAGACCTCAAACACAACTCATTTGAACTCAGACTGACTTAATTTTGTATATATTACAGCTCTTTATCCTGGACCTCACATGAATTCTTAAATTCTGATTAATCAGAAGCTCAGCACAGACCTGACAGCACTCCAGGCTGCAAAGCAAATCAAAGCTATATACAGTAATTTTTTCACCCAACAGTTTCTATAGTAACAACAAAGACCAAAGAGGCTTGTATTATGATTTATCAGTAACATACGTTGATATTTTTGTCTTGTTAAAGGACCTAATCGCCAATTCTGGAAAAAAAGAACAGCCACACTTCATCAGAAGCTCTGACTTCCAAATTCATGGGCGTGGCATACATTTTCAAGGCACGTTCAACTTCAAGATCAAATAAATGTAGAATGTTGAGAGTAAGAGAACGTACTGTTAAAGGAAAACGATAAGCTGTGGAGGATGTCACACCCTGTCATTGATTATTATCCTAGAGTTGCATAGCAGCTTATTAGCATTTTGTGAGCACAAATTTTAACAATGCAGTTTTAAGACCTATGCAAGCAAATAAAGAAAACCAGGAGACCCATCTATCTTCTCGTATATGAAAAATTGCCAGTCAATTGTTGTTAAATAGGATGCATTACTTTCTATAAACTCTGCTGCTGTAAGGTTACACACTGTGTGATTCCCATTCAGTTTCACACCTTGTCCATGTGTTACACCACATGAATGTTAGCTTCTTAGCAGCTTGTATCCTTTCCTTTCTTCTGTTATGATGGTTTATAATGTAATGCTATTTATTAATTGTTTCTTTAAACTTGATCTGTTTACAGCACTATTTACCAATCGTTTTCCATATCAAGTTAATTCCCGTTTGGAGTTCTACTTGTCCTCACCAGATATCCTCTCTGTTAACTGACCACGAGGTGTATTGTCTAGATGCTATTAGCATGGTTGAGTGATTATCCACTACTTTTGTATTGTTTAGCAGTATTAATAGTAATAATTAACTTAGAATCTAATTATATTTTCCCTTCATTCTTGGTAAATATAGTTCTTTCCCTTGGGATATCTGCTTAGAATATTCCCCATACCTAGCTATTCTCTCAACTAGCAGACCTGGGGTTATGTTCCACTAGCATGCTTGATTAGATTACTATAACCGTACCACTCTCTTCCTGGTTTATTCTGCTAAATTAGCTTAATTTCGGCTAAATCTCAATTTTAAAGTTATTGTTTATTCTGTTACACATATTGTATCCTTTGTGTTTTGTTGTTACCGCCACCTAAAACCTCCAGGTATTTTAATTGCCAGCATTTGTAAGTCAGTTTGTCTGGGAATTAAATCCTGACCACACCCCTGCAAGGATTTTCACCAAACTTGGTGGGAACACTACCCTACCTGAGTCTTTGAAATGATGTGATTTTGGAATGTCTAGGTCAAAGGTGAAGGTTAGATCAAGGTCTCATTCTTCAAAAGGAGAGTTTTTTTTTTTTTTTTTTTTTTTTTTTTTTTGCCACATCCCCATAATATAGAACATATCATAAGATAAGCAAATAAGTAATTAAAACCAGTTCCCATATAAGGCTTGTTTGTTGCATTTTCTGTGCTGCAGGGTGGAGGCACCTTGATCTCTGAATGCCCCTCTAGTTTTTCTTTTTCTTTTTTTTTTTTCCCTGCCCACACTACACTGAGTGGTTCACTAAGTCATGCTGCTAAATCCCTCAGAAGCCTTAGACAGACACTACAACATCATTAGCGATCTTACCAGATAAAGCCTACAGCCAGACACACACTGCCCTACCGCTGTATGGCATTATGGCGATGAACTGGTGACGATACTCTACACTAGCCATTTTACTGTTGAAGTTGAATAACTTGATCCCTTTATTGAAGATCTGATCTATACTTGGTTTTAGTGGCAGGATACATATTGTAGGCCTGAACATGGAAAGACTCTACCATATATATTAACATGCCTTGTAATAATGACCTAGCCTCAAGTCATTCCTGTTAGCGATTATATAAATGAACTCTCATGGGTTACTGGACTCTACCTTACTGGTCATCTCTTCCAGACATAAGCAGTGTGTCATCTGATGTCTAGTGTAATTAATATATCCAGCCAATGAAATGCCTTACAGAGGATAAAAACAATATGGTTGCTACTGAATGTGTTTCACAATGATCCTTTGCTACATAGCAGAATGTCTCACAGAAATGACAGAGCTTCACAACTGACAGTGTAGGTATGTGAATATTTCTGTGTTTGCACAGCACAAGGTATTGTTAAGTAGGTAAACCATGATACAGATCATAATCTCCCTCTGAGAAATCAAACTGGTGCTTGGCTGGACATATTTGCTTAGCGAAATGAAATTCTTGTACCTAATGTAAGAGAGATGGAGAATGACAGGAGATAAAATGAGACCAGATCAGCCATCTGATCATACACTTGATCATGCCCAAAGGATGCCTGTGTGGCACTCATCACGCCAATGAGGAGAATTGATTAGCCATGGCTCATGAGCTTGTTAAGCTTTTGAATGAGGAGGAGCTACTTTATAATTGAACTCAGCGGATGGTTTATTAAAGGTCAAGTGGCAAGGATAGCAGAACATTATCTGCATATGTACAATTGATCACAGATAACTTGGTTTTTGGTGGACAAATGTAGGGGAATATGCTACAGAGGCAGAAAGGAAAGGATGTTATTGTGGCAAAGTGTCTAGGTCATGAAGCAAGAGATCCAAGTTCATTTTTAGGTGTTTATTTATCCTTTAGAAAAAGAAAACCATGTAATCAATCACACAAAAGAAGTTGTGAGAGAAAAATCTCGGACCTCTTCTACCAGTTGCACTGGCTTATAAAGTTCCCATTCCACTCTGATTGGTCTACCATAACATCATGTCTCTACTTGACCTTGTTCTGATTGGTCCCTCATGGCATCATATCTCAACATGTCTCAACATGTATCGAGTTGACCTTGACAGGTCTACACTCGATGCCCCTTATCGCTTAGGATGGACATTTTGTTTCTTTTCAAGGTCCGACATTTTGTTCCGTGTTCAAGGTCAGCCGAGCAATACTTGTACAGAGAGGAATTGCCTGAAAATAAAATAATAAAATAATCTTCAGTGAATAAACTCCTCATACAATAGTCACATAAATCATCCAATAATGAAATAGCGCAGTAATCATACACTTGCTCTTCTATAGGTATAATAGTTAACAATTTAAATATATATTTCATTAGAGATGACTTCATTGGACAGTTCTCCATTTCAGGAATACAATTGTCTTTAAATGATTTATATCATCCAAAGATATTTGGAATTGATCACTCATTCCAAAGATATTACACTTTATGTATTCATATTTATGTTGATGCTGTTAATGATCAATAATTCATTTGAGTATGTGATAGGAAAGTCCAGCAATTTGCATAAGATTTATAGAGGAACAAATATGTGACATTATGACATTTCAGACCGGCAGGCCATAGGCCATCCACAGATCATGGGTCCAAAACCACACAGCTCTTCGAGTGGCACCTGATACCCCTGATTTTTTCTTCCACAATGTCAGAATGACAGAAAGGAATCTGAGATTTGCGGATATCTGAGGAGCATGCACACTAAATGGGAAAAGATAACAGGTAAGGTGAGGAAGCAGGTGAACAAGGCTGAAAAAAAAGATTTGCACTTATTGCAGAAAAAATGGAAAAGACTCTGTGTTTGGGCTACTGCACTTTTACAGAGTAATACAAATCTATGGTAAAATTCTTGTATGCAGTCGTTTATTCCTACCTGTGATAAAGAATGGCAGTGCATCATGGGCTGTCTATATTTAAACATCTAGCATTTGCAGTTTTGGTTAAAATAGCCCAAATTCATTCATACATTCATTTATTTCCAAACTGCTTTATTCTACAAGGGTCTCAGGGAGGCTGGAGCCAACTCAGCCAACTATGAGTGAAGGGTGGGGGGTAACATCCTGAACAGCTCCAGTCCATTGCAGCGCCAACACATGCACAACCAGTCACAACTAGGGGCAATTTGGATCAGCCAACTGAAATAATGTGCGTGTCTTTGGACTGTGGGAGAAAACTTAAATACACAGAGGAAACCTATGCAAGCACAGGGAGAACATGCAAACTTCTCTCAGAAATTCCCTTTCAGAGCTTGAAAACTGAACCCAGGACCTTCTGGAGGTGATGCGGATGTGCTAACCAGGAGGCCACTGTGCCACCCTGGCCCAAACACAGCAAACATTATACTCTAGTAAAGTAGCTTCCAGTAAGTTCTGGTCCTCATGATATGAGCCAATCATGGTTAAGTTGTAATTAGTTCTCTGCCATCATGCTGAATGAATTGCGGTAAGCAGTCCAGATTCACATCAAGTTCATCAGCCACTTTCTTTATTCTACCAATATGTTATTGATAAAATGCTGGCTGACCCAAGAACCCTTGTCTCTTCAGGCATCCTGCATGAGTGTGATATTAAGGGGTTTAACTCTCAGTGGCTAGCAAAGGCACTAATCAATAGCTGCTGGGTAAATATAAACAAAGAATGTGCCTCAGGTGGGATGCAAGCACATGATCTGCCATGAGGAACACCAGGGGAGAGATTGATTTCTAACTGTGTGGGTGATTTAAGTTTTGTGTGTTTGTAAGCAAATGAATGGCCTTGCATGTATTAGTCTCTCTGAGTGGTAGTATTGACAGCTTTAAAAAGAAACCTTGTACACAATATTTCAGATTTTTTTTTTTTTATATTTAAGGCTGCTATGAGAACATGACGCGTCAACGCTTAGAAGCTACATATCCTTTCATGCTCTTGCTTTGTGTTTCAACACTGTTATTGATTTTTTTTTTTTTTTTTAATGCCTCAGACTAATCAGGAATGGTCTTTGATATCCTCCTTTCTGACATCACAAGGTGCCAACATTGCCTGAGGAGGCTCATGTGCAAAACAAAGCACCTGACTCCTTTCTACATTGGGGGGTTAACCTCATGGCTGTTCTTTAATAATACATTTGCTGTGTGTGTGTGTGTGTGTGTGTGTGTGTGTGTTTAAGAGAGAACGGAAAATTGCAAAACCGTACATGTCCTACGAAAGAAGTAGGGAGTGACTTAAGGGATTTCTTCAATGTAGTCGATGGGTTTGAAATCAATACCATACTCTTGTTTAAACCAGATTAAGGCAGACGGTGGTAAATTCCCATCAGAGCAGGTTAGGGGGTGTGTGTGTGAGAGAGAGAGAGAGAGAGACCAAAATATTTGTTGCCTAGATTCCTGATCTGAGCTCTTTTGAACTTATACTGTATATATAATCCTGGTACTGGACTGGACTGCTTTAGGCATGGATTGAATCTAGACATGATTCCATTTTTACGCTACAACTAAAGAACCTGGTAAGATTTATCCTACCTGGAATTAATCATCAACAGTGGCATAGAAAACAGAAAATTAGCATCACTTTTGAATTGAAAAGTGTTAAACGCTTAAACATGACATGCACATATGTTGGTTTAATGTCAGACAACCAGTGTCCCATGTGGTCTTCAGGCGTTTGGGGTTTTTCATGACCATGGAATGTGCAAATTGGTTATTTGTTTCCCTGCTCATCTTACACTGAGGACAGATGGGAGGGGTGGCCATGGAAATAGTGACTTCCATGTAAAGTGCATGCTAAAGTGCTCTTTTCTTTACACAGTGCAATGCATGCAAGTGTGATATGAAGGTTAAGGTTGCAATCTGTATTTGGTTTTGCACAGATGGTCAAAATATCTAGCCAAAGCTTTGATGATATCTAGCCAGGGCACAGGTATCCCCTTTTTAATCTTCGCACGAAATTAAGTCCTCCAATGAAGTCTTTACATTGTGTGTGTGTGTGTGTGTGTATATATATATATATATATATATATACAAATATATATATATATATATATACACACACCTCACCGCAGTAAGACCTGGGTTCGATTCCAGTCTCGGGCATTTCTGTGAGGAGTTTGCATGTTCTCCCCGTGATTGTGTGGGTTTCCTCAGGGTACTCTGGTTTCTTCCCACAGTCCAAAAACATGCAGTGTTGGCTAATTGGCTGTTTCAAATCACCCCTAGGTTTGAGTGCAAGTGTGAATGGTTGTGCCTGTGTGTGTGTGTGTGTGTGTGTGTGTGTGTGTGTGTGTGTGTGTGTGTGTGTGTGTGTGTGTGTTAGCCCTGCGAT
>JAQMYF010000012.1:47831804-47855776 GCA_030014195.1 Neosilurus mollespiculum | reverse complement strand
ATAATACTTTACTTACCGTTTTGTTCCCTTAACTTCCTCTTTTTCTGTCTCTCCTCTGCGGCGCTGCTGTAAATAGCACTGGCGCGCGTGCATTCATAGAAAATGAGGGGAGGGTGTGGACAAAATTTGGATTTAGCTAGGTCTTATTTTTGGGGTAGGGTTTATTTTGGACCGTTCCGCAGAAGTAAGGGTAGGTCTTATTATCGGGGAAACACGGTATTACAGCTTGCATAGCATCCCTTTTTCATTTTTTTTCTTTTTTTTTGGAATTGGGGTTGTACCACATTTTTTAAAATAAACCCTCAACTTCTTCCTCTATATGGCACACTTTTAGACAATATAACATTTATGACTTCTCATTAGTATATGCCTGTCTCATTAGTTTTCCTATGATTATTTTACAAATATCTCTTTATCTCTTTCTCTTTTTGCTTTGCTAACCTCATTTCATTTCCACCGTAGTTTTATTATCTTTCTGTCTGCTATGGGTAGCAGATATCGGCCTATCCCACTCCGCTGTAAAGAAGAATGGTTAGGGAAAAAAAAATATATATATCAAATCCATTTATCGAAACGGTAAGTGTTGTGTTTCCGCATGTAACAGAGGTTGCTGGCCTGCATTAGTGAGTCCACAGAGACATTCCCTGAAATGGAGCTCCTCCATCAGCTAATTACTCCGGTATAACAAATTACGGTACCCTTTCTCAACCTCGGCAACACTTCCATGCATACCTTATGTTTGTGCTATCTGTTTACCCATCCTATTTACATATGCACAGACGAAAAACGTCAACCTTCATTACTTAGCACGCTAGTCAGAATGATTTTTTTTTCTCCCCACTTGTTGTGCGTCTATTGTTATTGGTGTTTATTTCACCCTCTCTACATAAAGGATCATAAAAATGCACAAATGAAGAAGTGCTTGTCATTGATTAGAAGAAATGAGTTTTCTGTACGAGTATTATTGCTTCCACATGAGAAAGCATACTATTATTGTCATCATCGCTCTCTTTCTTTCACACACACACACACACACACACACACACACACACACACACACACACACACGTTTTGCCATTTGCCCAACATGATTCTCCCAACTAAAGCTTGGATACTAATGATATCTATCAGGAAAGCCTAATGAGCTTTCAGGAGAGAGATGTACCAAGCACTTCTGTTCATTAGACTTCATGATGGCCTCATCAGGCATTACCACAACAGCGCTTGCAATTAGTTCCTTAACGTGTTTGACTCGACTATAAGATTAAATTAATACTTTGTTTTAATAGCTGCGTGGTCTGGGGAGCATTTCATTACATTTCTTGAAGCTGTATTGTTACAAACATTACAAACTAACACCGTAAGTTTCACAACCTTTTAAAGTAGGTGTTTGGGTGAAGCCAACAACCATATAAGGGGTGGGGCTACTGTTCATCCAATTACTAATCTGATGCCACAGTTTAGTTACTTAGAGGCTCCAGCTGCATTATGGGATAACACAGTGTGGTATGTATGTGTGGCAGTTAGGGGCTGGCTTTTTGAATGTGAACCCAACAGCAACACACAGGCCCATGACCCCTAAAACACACTGCAGTATATCCACTTAAAACCCAACCACAGCTGAAGAAGCTAAGCTAAGCGTCCTGCAGCATCACATCATTCAAGGTGAAGAGGCAAACTGTTGTTCCTGTATCCCGAATCGCTGATTTGGAATACTTATTTACTGCATGTGGCACGATAAAATCCTGGAGAGATTAATTAGGAGAGAGGCCCACCAGAACGAGTTACGAGCTGTAAACCCGGAGAGTGGCATGGTCCCCAGCAGACAGCTCGGCTACCAGGGTGAAAATCCATAGCAAGGAAATGGAGCGGCGAATCACGTGTTCATTTTATATTGGTGATTTGCAAAGGTTGATTGGCTAATAGCCATTTCACAATCACAAAAGCCAGCCCCCAACTAGATTAACACAGACTCTACAGATGAAGTCAATCAAGCATTACGGCACTCTCTGTATTAAATACTTTTCTGTATTAATTGTACAGAACTATACATAATCATATACAGCTGTAGTGTTCTAGGGATTTTTATTCATGCATCTATCCACAGTGGAAAGACTGGAAAGATATATCACGATAAATGATGGATTTATTTTCTTTCTCTTTTAGCATGCATACATGATAATCATGTCTTAATCAAACTTGCCGTGCTCTATGATTCCCACTGCTGGCGAAGCTTCTGATTAGTCAGAACACATTGATTTACATTTCCTCCTGTTCCTTATGACCGTGTCAGTTGATATCAGCGACCCACGGACCAAATAAGCAGGAATTTTAGCCTTTTCTGTGCTGCAGTAGTTAATGCTTTACTTGGAACGTCTCACACTCACCTCATGATTTATTCAGCACATTCTGTGGCCCATCTGACTCGCGAGCACAGATGGACACGCACGCACGCACGCACGCACAGGCGTTCAGTGAAGATCGCTTGGTCCTGATCATGCATTTATATCAAACCAGTTACACATAGTGAGTGTGACATTCAATTTGTAGCGTCCAAGGGTGATGAGTCGTAAACCCAGACAAATAATCTGCCTCGATCTGTACATACGGTGTGAAGATTCATCAGTTTGAAACGGTGCACTGATCTCAATATGTGCCATGTCACTTCACAAATATGGTTCAGTACAAGCACATTTCTGTTGTGTTGTTATAAGTGTCCATGGCCACATTTTCTCTCTCTCTCTCTCTCTCTCTCTCTCTCAATACTCTTAATCACTTAAAGAAGAATCGCTTCTACACTATGTTCATTGGGATCAGAGGCGGAGCATCATTGCGTATAATTCTGAAAGTCTCAGAGTACATCACATAACCCTTATTTGTTATTTCCTCGCTTCTCGGTCCTCACTTAAACCAGAAGTTCTTCTGGTCTTCTGGTTCTTCGCCATCTTTGCCGGCTGTTCCAGTTCTCTTATTTGTACATCGAGGAGAGAGGACTGAGAAATAATGAGCGAGGATACACAAGAGCAGCCTTCCCGGAATTGCTGCACACCAGTGTATAAATAACGCCCCTTACATGACGTCGGCTGCTTTCATGCAGAATGTCAGATGTGCCGCTGGTATTAAAAGTAGAAACATCTCATTCTCTTAAAACATATTTTGAGTCCATGCTCCTTGCATTGTTTCCTCCAGTCTCTCCATGTTTCCTTGGTGGGAGGGACTAAGACGCAAGGTTGCATGTAAGACGTAACCCCATTGTATCTGCATTTCACTCAGTAAAAGAGGCAAGTTCTGTGTCCATCAGTTCTAGTGAAAGAGGTATGACCTGTGTGTCCATCTTTCTTAATGAAGTAGGCGTGGCCTGTGTGTCTGTCAGTCCTTGTGAAGTGTTTTCTGTTCGTCTTAGTTTAGGAGGAGTGGTCTGTGAGCTCACCAGTCATAGTGAAGTAGGCATGGTCTATGTGCTTATGAGTTCTTGTGAAGGAGGCTTGGCCTCAGTGTCTATCAGACCTAGTAAAGGAGGTGTGGCCTGTATTTCCATCAGATCTAGTGAAGGTGTGGCCTCTGTGTCCATCAGACCTAGTAAATGAGGTGTGGCCTGTATTTCCATCAGATCTAGTAAAGGTGTGGCCTCTGTGTCCATCAGACCTAGTAAAGGAGGTGTGGCCTGTATTTCCATCAGATCTAGTAAAGGTGTGGCCTCTGTGTTCATCAGACCTAGTAAAGGAGGTGTGGCCTGTGTATCTATCAGTTCTAGCTAAGGAAGTGTTGCCTGTATTTCCATCAGTCCTAGCAGTCCTAGTGAAGAGAACATAGCCTGTGCATGCTTATCAGTCCTTTTGAAGTCCATCTGTCCATGTGCTGGTAGTGCTGGCCTGTGTGTGTGTGTGTGTGTGTGTGTGTGTGTGCGCGTGCAAGTCCATATAAAATACTTTATTTGCTCAAGTGTATATCCGTGTGTGCTACACTATTTACCTTTTTCTGTGCGCGCACAAACACACACACACACACACACACACACACACACACACACACACACAAGCCTGCTTGTTACATTTTCTTCTTCATTATCTCTAGTTTGTGCGGCTTCTCCTACAGCTAATTAAAGCCTGTGTTGTTTTCCTGGTGTTGTCATGGCAACAGCACCAGGCCGTTACCACAGGACAGCTGAGGCCACCGACACGGATCCTTCATATCCTTTATGCTCTGGTATTATGTACCCTGTGATCTACCCTTCGATCTTAATGATGGGAAGGGAATCCAGTTAGCACATGCTTATAATAAAATTGCATCAGATAACTGCCACTGTAGTGATAAAGGGCACAACAAAAAGTTTCATTTTTTTAAATTTTTATCCAGATTATATGATGTGTAGCAGCTGTAGCACGTCTGTAGCTGGTCTTGTCAGTGAAGCAATATTATTTTTGCATTACAGTTTGTCATTACGCAATCTGTGTGTATCTCCTACTCAGTTTGAACCACACATATGTACAGAATTATATTTGGCAAGGCTGTTCTCTTGTTTATTTGGCACTAATGCACCATAAAATATCCACATTAGCTGAAAGTAGCATATAATCAAAACCACCAGGGGCAGTAACACCTGGTTGTACTCTTGGGTGTGTTCACATGCATGCCAGGACTTATAATGAAGTCACACAGTGACAGTGATGTTGTATTGTGATAAATACTTTTACACAATGTCACTCTCCACTCTGTTCTATCCTGTACCGCTTGTGGCAATGCTCAGAGCTGTGGCTTTTTTCTTTAATGCAGTGAAAGACTCTTGTTTTGGGATGGCACATGTAATGGGCAGACCCCTTAGTGGTGCACTTGGTGGTCAGACTCCATGTTCCATTGTGTCTCTTGATGTCCCACCATGACCTTTGTGCACTTAAGTTGTAGCTCCACAACCACTTATGACAGAGACTTGATATTAGGTTCATATGAAAGGTCTTTGGACAAGCTTTTAGGGGAAAAAAAGTTTGATTGGTTGCTATGGAAACATTCTTAAAAAAAAAAAAAAAAACATCTCCACAAATGCATAGAATAAAGACTTGATGTTGAGCTCATATGGCTGCTTGGAATTTTTTTTTTTTATGTTGCAAAAGGATTTTTAACATCCTGGGGCATCTCACTTACAGTGTTGTACAATGTGTGAAAGCTTTTAACTTTCATCTACTTCTCTCCACTAAAATTATTCCATCCATTTTATTATTTGTTCGATTATTGAACTGTGTCGTGCTATTTTAGTGTGCTCTCTTGTAACTTACTTATAAACTTAGCAAGAGGCATGTGGTGGGTCAGGTAGCTCATTCATTCATTTTCTAAGCGGCTTAATCGTACTTAAAGTCGCGGGGAGGCTGGCGCCCATCTCAGCCGACTCCGGGTAAAGGCGGGGTCCATCCTGAACAGCTCGCCAGACCATCGCAGGGCAACATGCATACAACCATTCACTTTCACACCAAGGAGAGATTTGGAACATCCAACTAGCCTACTGTGCATGTTTTTGGATTGTGGGAGGAAACCAGAGTACCCAGAGGAAACCCACCCAAGCACGGGGGGAACATGCAAACTCCTCACAGAAACGCCCAAGCCCAGGAATCGAACCCAGGGCTTCTTACTGTGTGCTAACAATGCTGCCAGGTCAGGTAGCTATTGTTCAAAATTTTAGCAGCTCACTCTGGATCATGGAACAGAAATGTCTTTTCTACTGCTTCACCAACCACATTCCTAATGAACAGCTCATTCTCATAGTCAAACATGTTTGTATTTTTTTTTATTGTTATAATGCTCAATATGAAATATTTTTTCTCGATAATGTACATACTGCTACATATCACTTATGAACCAAGAGTAGCAGGCAGTTTCCCTACTCCATCATTGCTTGAAGCCATGCTTCTGTTGAAAAAAAAAGAAAAATAAAAAATACAGGCAAAGCACCTCTAAAAAGTTTGCCCTGTGTACCTGGGCTTCACTTTGGGCTTGCTGTCAAAGACGTACTAGATGCACTAACAGAACAGCACCAACTGGCCACAGTGCACCAGTAGGCTACCTTTAAACACTCTAATGCTCCTGCAACCTTCAAAGGCAAAATATACAGAACCATGCACCCAGGGCTTAAAAAAACAAGCATTGCCCTGATACACCCTGTGGGTTGGCCCTGAGCAGCACCCCTATTTTGAAAGGATCCCTTTAGGGACCACCACTGAATGGCAGCGGCTGCCTATGGGATGCTGTGTGGTGGAAAATATCGCCTACTGAGGAACTACATCAGATCACTGTGTCCTAATAAACATGCTGCAAGTGTACCATCTCTGGCTTGTACTACGGAATTCGGGCTATGACAAAAAAAAAAAAAAAAAATCCATTCTGACACAAAACATTTGCTCCTTCGTGCATAGCGGTGTAAAAGAAAGAATAGATTATACAATTCAAAAGAAGGGGTTCCTATTTTCTTTTTTAGGAAAGAGACAGTTACAAAACGTTCAAATCCAGCAAAACATAGGCTGCTGCATCTGATACCTGCACCAATGGTTGATGCTGGGATTGCTGTAGTCCTTCTTGGACGGTTGAACTAAGGTACTGTCTGCCTGTAGCTGAACCTCAGGCTTAGTCAGTAGTGACACTCTCTCATATCAGATCCTGACCTACTCAATGGACTAAGCCTTTTTCATGTAAAAGGTATGCCTTGGAGAAGGTCCTCATTAGAGAGAGAGAGTTACTCACCATGGGTGAGATAGAGAGCAGTATGGAGTCACAGAGCCAGGGGTTACATATATAACTTGCAATATAAGATCAGAACACGTCATTGTTCTAGAATTGCGGGTGGCCTGGCTGGCACTCTTCATACCTGTTCTGAGACACCATCTCATCTTGGTACACTCAGACAACATAGTGACATTCAGATATATGAATCACCAAGGCAATATCACTAACGCATTCTTTTGCCAAATCCTATAATCCTATTAGGGTCACCAGGAGGCTGGAGCCTATCTCCGGCGATACCGGGCAAAGACGGGGTACACCCTGAACAGCTTGGCAGATCATCGCAGGACCAACACTCACACCTACAGGCAATTTGGAGCAGCCAATTAGGCTGATCTGCATGTCTTCGGACTGTGGGATGAGACTGGAGTACCTGGAAGAAACCCATGCAAGCACAGAGGGAACATGCAAAATCTACACAGCAATGCCCGAGCCCGGGACTCGAACCCAGGACCTTCTTGCTGTGAGGCAGACATGCCAACCACTACAGCGCTGTGCCACCCAACCAAGGCTACATTAGGTTGTAAAATGCTTGACAGCTAAAAGGCAGTGATGTCACTGATGTCCTCCTTCACTCAGAACAAAATGCTTACTGGGTCAGCACAATGATTTAGTGGCCACACTATTAAGGCAGTGCATGTGCACAGGTGATGGTTCTTGCACCAAAAGGTCTTTGTAAGATTCATCAAGGCACAGGAGGACCACCCTTCCAATACTACTCTTTTTAGTGTAGTCAGTTTGCCAATAACACATTCACTCGGGAGGCTATCCGGGTGTTAGTGACCATCCTGGGGCATGTCTGGTGTTCACAGAACCACATTTAGATCAGTGGTTAATGTTTTGGTGATTTAAAATGCATTAAAATCACTACTATAGAAATGTACATTAACTCAACACTTTATTAGGAACATTATGCTAATACTAGGTAGAAAATAAAAAATACATCCTTACCATCAAATACTTTACTTGCATATTGTGTTGCTTTTTGTGGAGTCTCTCCGGAATGAATCAGCATTAGCAAAATAGCATGCAACATTAAATTTTTAAATATTTTATTTTAAATAAACTATTAAACAAGTAAGTCGTCACGGTGGCATAGTGTTTAGCACGTCCACCTCACAGATAGAAGGTCCTGGGTTTGACTCCCGAGTTTGGGCATTTGTGCGTGGAGTTCCTGTGTTTTCCCCATGCATGCACGGACTTCCTCTGGGTACTCTGGTTTCCTCCCGCAGTTCAAAGACCTGTACACTAGGCTCACTGGCTGTTTCAAATGTAATGTAATGTGTGAATGTAAATGGTTGTGTGTCTGTTGTCCTGCAGTGGTTTGGTGAGATGTTGCAGGGTGAACCCCGCACAGTGTTGGCTGAGACAGACACAAGCCTCCCTGTGTCACTAGTGGTGATAAAACAATGAATAAGTTTAGCTTTTGTATGATATGGAAAATTATTCAGATTTCAGGGGGATACACTCCTTCGATCGAATAATTCTCTATGCTATACTTCGCCTTGTTCAATGATTGCTTTATACTGTATTGTACTGGTATTGTTTTTAAAGGAATAATCAACCTGTTACTACATAACGTCTACCAGTAAAAGGATTGGTTCCCTTTTGAATATCATGTTTTTTTTTTTTTCTCAAGTAGTCTCATGGAGTCTTTCCTTGTCACCATTCCTTCTGGCTTGCTCTTACTGGTGTTCATCAAGAAGCTGCTTTGAGACAATGTCTCTTCTTACAATTACTACACAAATAAAATGAGATGAACTGAATTAGTTTAGACTCCAAGAAAATTACTTAGAAAATGCTGTTTCTAAGCTGCAAGCTGCTGTTCACATGATTATTAAGGCCTGTATGAGCTGGGTGTGATGTGTTGTATTTTGTAGATTAAGGTTGAAGCTAAACCCTGCAGGAAGTGTATGCATGATCATGGACACTTTGTGTGCAAATCATGAAGCAGAGGCTGTGGGTGTATACAGTTCTGTCAGATTGGCATCATACACTCTGTGTGAAAGAGAAAATAACAGCCAATTTATTCTTACTTCCCAGTTTCAACCAATCGGATGCTACCAAGTACAAAAAAAAAAATAAACAAATAAAAAATATTGTGTTGGTTTTATATACAGTATACACCGCTCAGTTATTAGTTCTCTTTAGACATGTGTTGTTGAAAAGGAAGTTGTTATTTAAATGCCAAGCATTTTCTTCCAACACAAAACAGGTTTTAAATTCGAAAAAGCTTTTAAGTGCAAAATTAAATGTCAGGACTAAATAGTGTCCTAAGGGTCCATTTGTTTGTTTTTTTTTTTTTTTTCCTTTCACTCTTCTTCTTTTGATTTTAAACATCCTGAGAAAAATGTGTGACTTCCACAAGAAGATGGACGGTGTGTCACTGACACACAGATTGAGCCACTGCCACTCAGTCATGACTGGTGCTGTTTAGACTCCAATTAAAACTGTCAGAGCCTTTGATCCAATCTTGAAGTGTGTGTCTCTGAGCCTGTGTATCTCTACAAATGTAACATATATTTCTGTTACCATTAAACCTAACTGATCCGATTTTATTGTATGTGTTTTTCCTGTCCTAATCACTTTCTTAATGTGTGTGTGTGTGTGTGTGTGTGTGTGTGTGTGTGTGTGTGTGTGTGCTACATGAACAGGGTTGCACTGTCTTACACTGGCCTCGGGCAAGTTTGACGGACAGATGGACAGTCAGTTTGAGACAAAACTCCTTTTCAGCCAATCGGAGCAGAGGAACCCCGCTGTGACCACAGTGACAGTTGCCATGAGTGATTGCATCCGGACCTCCCCCATGATGTTCTGGGACTGAACTGGAGCAGTTAAAAAAAAAAAAAAATCTAAAAAACAAGGTGAGAGGTTGAGTGTCCCATTCTGCTCAGATACCATTCACTTCGCAATCAGGACTCCATCTGGTATTGGTTCTCTAAGCCTCATTTTCACACGAAGTATTGTTTTAATGCTGTGCCCTCACACATACATACATTGCAACTAAGTACCCTTTCTTTAATCAAACGATTTTTTTCAAAGATATTTATATCATAAACTTATCATCCACTAGCTTCTGCTAATAAATAATGCCAATATTGTGCACAGTGCATAAATGAGGCCTGATTTTCAGTAAAACATGGCACACTCTGACATATATTTGTAATACTGTGAATATATTATTCTTATGTATGTGGATAACCATTCAACCAACCATATAACACTGAGTGCCTTCATGCCATGTCAACAATGATGTCATCCATCATCATCATCAGCAGCAGCAGCAGCAGCTATCTAGATCATGATGAATGAGTGCCGTTCAATTCGAGGTAGAACACAGTCCAATCCAAATATAGGAAGTGCTAAGCAGTATGGGTCTGTCTGTTCAAATTGCATTAGCGAGGATAATTGTAGCATGCTCACACGATGCAGCATGAGTCGTCAGTTGAACGGCGGTGGTGACATGGTTTGCTGCTTGCTGAATATTTTGGCTGATCACAATATAATCCAGGTTTATAAATTACTGCAGGTGCTAGAAACTAGCACATCATCCTCTAATCATCAACAATTACAATGGTATTAATTGCAGTAGTCGAGTAGTGAGTCAGGAAGTGCTTGTAGAAAATCTCATGCAGTGCTGTAATATATTTTAATAAGGGGACGTGCCTTTCATTTTATGGAGCTAATTATGACTGAAATGTAAAGATATTTTGTCATTTCTAGCAATACCTTTGAATACTGGTTTGGTGTAGAAACCCAGGTGGCACAGTGGCGTAGCAGTTAGCACGTCCGCCTCAAAACAATAAGGTCCTGCACTCGGCAGGGGTGCTTCTCAGTGGAATATGCATGTTCTCCCTGTGCTTGCCTTGGTTTCCTCCAGATACTCAGGCTTCCTCCTACAGTTCAAAGGCATGCACATTAGGCTAAATGGCTGTTCCAGATTGTTCCTAGGTGTGAATGTAAGTGTGAATGGTTTTGTGTGTGATGACCCTGCAATGGACTGGTGAGCTGTCGCTGCTTTTGCCCAGTATCGGCTGAGATAGGCTCCGGCCTCCCTGTGGCCCTAGTAGGATTAAGTGGTTCGGCAAATAAGTGAGTGAAAGTGAGTATATGAAGCCTGTTTGTACTGTGTATTGTTGTAATTTTGTACCTAAATACAAACCAGGTATGAAAATTCTTTCTGGCAGAGGTGCCACCATCCACAGATTAGCTGTAACATTTATGACCTCCTGTTAAAGGAATATTCTGGATGTTTGAAAACTACTCTTCTCTCTCTCTCTCTCTCTCTCTCTCTCTCTCTCTCTCTCTTTCTCTCTCTCTCTCTCTCTCCCTCTGTGTGTGTGTGTGTGTGTGTGTGTGCATGTGTTTTTATAAAGTCAGAGCAAACATGAATAACATTTGCCAGCACAAAAGCCAGGCACAACATAAAAGACCAATGTGCTGCTGGCTGCAGTTATTTTCATTTGTGCTGACTTTACATGACTTAACTTTGACCTGGGAATTTGTGTATCTCGATTTTTTTAAACCAACAGAAAACAAGAAGGTGGGGCTGATGCAGGCTGCTGAAACCATAGGGTAGAATGTATTGTTAACACCGACACTGTTAGCATGGGGTCATCTTGTCACCTAACACGTGCTAGGATTTTTTTTTTTCTCCCTGGATTTTCTTGTTAGCGGTGTTGGCACCACTGATCTGCTGTTCTTTTTACTTAAAAACATAAATCGTGGTGTCACCAACACACACTGCAAACTTCTCCCCCCATAGATGGGGAATTTGGAAGCCAGTTTTCCTCAAACCATTCCTGAACAGTTTTTGCAGCATGGCAGGGCATATTATCCAGCTGAAAGAGGCTACTGCCATTACAGAGCACTACCGCCAGAAAGGAGAAGGTAATTCGTCTGCAGCAATGTTTAGGTAGATATGTAGATACGTCTCTAAGTAACATCTACATGCAACACTCTAGGACCCAAAGTTTTCCAGCAGAACATTGCCCAGAACATCACTCTGTACATGGGATGTTTTGATTTCTGTGTTTGTTTTTGTTGTTGTTTTTTTTTTGTTCAAAATCCCCAGAGATGAAATCCCCAGAGATGAGCAGTTTCAGAAATGCTCATCGATCATTGTGTACACTAGCTGCTGTGTCGGCTTTTTTTCCTGCCCCATGATTGGCTGTTTAGATGTCTGCATAAATATGTAAATATACAAGTGTTCCTATTAAAGTTAATATGACTGTCTAGTGTGGTGGCACTGTGGTGCGATGGTTAGCATGTCCACCTCACAACAAGAAGGCCCTGGGTTTGATTCCCGGGCTCGGGTGTTTCTCTGTGGAGTTTGTGTGTTTGCCTCATGTTTGCATAGGTTTCCTCCCCATGTTTGCGTGGTTTTCTTCTACAGTCCAAAGAAGGGGTCTCAAACTCGCGGACGATAGTTTGTGGCCCCCACCTTAAAATGAAAGTTTAATGTTACTGCGGCCCACGAGTTTGATATGTATGGCACTTTACAGTGTTGTGGGCGGAGTTGAACGAACCTACCAATCACGGTGGGGTATATGGCTCTCGGGGGCGGGACATCAGCTGGGTTTGATGCAAGCAGAGACACATTTTTCAATGAGTGAAAGTTACACCAGCGTTGCCATGGAGAGGTTTCTTCCGTGCCTGGCTGGCTGCCTCGTTTCTATTGAGCTCACGTGGACATTCATCCAAACGCGCTGCATTTACAACACTTCAAAATAAAAGTGTTTTTAAGTTGCTGCCCAGTGGGACATTATACATATATAAATAAATATATATGTTTATACACACAGGTCAGTGGCACTTAGAGAGTTAATATGAGGTCTCTCTTTCTCTGATAAAATAAATCAAAGTGATGCGCACGCGGCGGGATGAAAGAAAAGTAAGGAACTCAATGCAGCCGAATGTAGAGTCTGCAGTCACATAACGACACCATCGGCAATAACAGTCCCCGGTAACCCGGAACAATTATAGGGTCACCTTTTCCTGTAACAGCAGCACGCTGTCATTTCCGCTTCCTTCTCCTGTAACCACAGCACGGTAAATAACAGTCTGTGAACAGTCGCCTTTTTTGCGCTCGCTATCCCGGTATTTTCTACCATCTACAAATGCCATGGTGTTCATATCATCATGAAAGACATGAACATTGAGCGTAAAAACAAAGGAGACTCCTACCAGGCTTTTATCCGCCGACCGCCGTGCTGCGGTTACAAGAAAAAAGAAGCGGAAATGACGTTCTCCGTGCGTCGGCTAAACACTTGATTGAAACTTCAAGGCAGGAGAAGCCATGTTCAGAAGAAGGTTAAAGGTTAAAGAACTGTTAATACAGACATTAAAATCTGAATACAGCAGATATAGAAGACTGAAGAAACCTCATATAGTCGCTGACCAGAGAAATCTAATTATTATTATTATTATTATTATTAAGATTATTATTTTTTTTCATTATTTTATTTATTTATTACTGATTGTTTTATTTATTTTCTTATTAATTCATAATTTGTTTATTTATTTTTTCATCTTATTTTGTGTTAAAAATAAAAATAAAGCGATTTGAGAAGATTGAAAATTTAAAAACAAAGCTTTGCTTGTGGAAAACCTGATGTGGCCCAGCCTCACCCAGACTCTGCCTCCAGCAGCCCCCGGGTAAATTGAGTTTGAGACCCCTAGTCCAAAGTCTTGCACATTATGCTAATTGGCTGTTCCAGATTTCCCCTTGGTATGAGTGAATAGTTGTCTGTGTGTGTTGGCCCCATGATGGACTGGTGAGCTGTTCACTGTGTACCCCACCTTCACCCAGTGTCGGCTGAGATGGGCTCCAGCCTCCCGTGAGCCTGATAGGATTAAGTGGTTTGGCAAATAAGTGACAGTGAGAAAGGCTGTGCAGTACATCTGTGAGTATACATATTGTCCAGTAAATATTGGGTTTCCTGGATCTTCTACATGCTGAAACATAACAATAGCTAATAAACACAGCGCTGAACGACTTTACACATTTTTTGAGTAAAATGGTTATGTACACAACCCAAACAGCAGCTGTGGGTGAAGGACCGTCTTGCACTATAGTGCATATTTACATCATATGGAATGAATGCGTCATTGTATGAATCAGTGGATGTGTATGGAGATCTCCAGTGAGCCCATCTGTGCTTTCTAATGTTGAACACATTTCCCGTTTCTGCTCCGCAGTCCTCTGTCAATCCATTAATCACACACATCTGCTGCCTTCATCTACCATCCTTTGAGAGATCTGTGCTTCTGGACCTAATTTTATCACAATACATCATTAGTTCTACTTCAAGGCAGTCTCTGGATATCCAAAGTACAGTAGCATCGACTACATCAGGGCTGTTTTGGAACCGTCGGCGGGAGGATCTCTGTTCACATCGGTCTTCATAGCTCTTCCAAGTTTGATGTGTGGTTGCTCACATCACTTTTACTTGTCCTTTAAAATAACTTAATTTGCTTTGATAAATGATGTCAGTGCTTGTGTGAAATTCTATTCGCAGACCAGGCAGGAGTGTTGTGAAGTGAGGATGGGGCGTCGCTCCTTCTCTTTGCTCATTTTGTTCTTTATTTGCTGTTGAAATCCCCCATTTTTCTTGCAATACCTCACTCCGGAGAAGTTTAATTTTAACAGCATTAGACCTATGGAAGAATTCTGATTCATCTGAAGTGTGTGAAGTCAGAAACAGCACCTTTTCAGACTTTCTAGCATGCACCGTTGATGAGAAGATCAGTGTGAAAACCTAGCATAAGGCAAAGATCCACAGAGCTTATATAAGACCTAACGTTAGTTTATTTCATGCTAAGATCTCTGAAATATTGACAGGAGCTGACAGCCATATCGAACAATCTACATGCTAACATTAGCCAAGCTTCTACAAGAGCCATAAGCCATTTTGCTGAACCGTCCTGCTAATATTTCAGATATTTTTCCAAGTTCTGATTATACACTGCTAATATTTCTATAACTTCTATGAAAGCTAATGGCTATACAGACTACTCATGCCACTTAATGCAGTTAGGGTCATGGGGAAGCTGGCGCCCATCTCAGCTGACACTGGGCAAAGGCGGAGTACACCCGGAACAGCCCGACAGACCTTCACAGGGCCAACATACACACAGCTACTCACACCTAGGGACTTTATGAAACAGCCAATTAGCGTAATGTGCACGTCTTTGGACTGTTGGAGAAAACCAGAGTACCAGGAGTAAACTCATGCAAGCACGAGGAGAATATGCAAACTTCACACAGAAATACCATCAAGACTCGAGCCCAGGACCTTCTTGCTGTGAGGCAGACATCCTAAACGTTGCGCCACCGTGCCACCTATACAGACTAGCATTTGTTTATTTTTTTAAATTGTATAATGTGTTTGAGTTATCAGGCATTTTGCTATCACCCCAGGTTGTTTTTACTAAGTGTAAGGCACAAAGTAGCATAAAGATACCTGTAAAGGGTAGGAAAAAAATAGAAATTGCATAAAGAAGAAAGTTTTCAGCAGATGATTCAACCAGCACTTCCTAAATGACTTTAATTATGAAAAATCACTGCTGATTGAAGCCTCAATGTGAACTGATATTTCATCATGTAGGTATTGATATTTATCATATCGTTTCTGTAAAACGGTTAAAAACTGAATTATTTATTTGATGCATTTACATAAATCCTTTATATTCTGTGTAGCTACAATTTTAAATACGTGTGCTTATTTATGCAGTCAGACTCTTTAGCCAGCTAAATTTTACTTGCTTTATTGCCATAAGTAAAATGTAAAGGAAGTTCATTTAAAGAGGAAAGTGTGATGGACTGTGTATTTTTATTCATTTGCCAAACTGCTTAATTCCTACTAGGGTTGCTTATCTTACTTGGCTAACTCTGGGTAAAGGTGCAGTACACCATGAACATCTTACCAGTCTATCGCCGGACCAACACACACACACACACACACACACACACACACACATTTCCACTCACCCTCACACCATGTGTTTGGATTGTGGGCGGAATCAAGAATACCTGGAGGAAACCCACACAACATGGGGAGAACGTGTGATAGCCACAAAGAGACACCCTTGCCATGCCTGGGACTCGAATTCAGGACTTAGGAGTCTCAGGAGGTAGACGTGTTTACGGTGTGATCTGCCTCTGCACGTGCTCTTTATATCTCCATTTTGTGTCTGTGATGGCAGGAAAGGACATCAAGACAACACAAGAACTTGGAGAGCGCAAACCAAGCAATCCCCCATATGAACCAAAAGTACTAGGAGAGCACAAATCACTGGCAAGCAATCCCCCCATATAGACCAAAATGTTAAATAATCTTATTAAAAATTCCTGGATCATGATAATTCATGAAAATCTGTACATAACTTTTTGCCTAATCCTGCTGACAAACAAACACAAACTGAGGGGAAAAACATGAGCTCCTTGGTGCAGGTAATTACACATGATTTGCTCACAAATCACTCTTAAAGTAGTTGTTTCTCAGATATCTTTAAGGATTTAGGGATTTGGAAGTAAGTCAGGAAAACATTTTGTGTTTGTGATTGACACTGAACATGTGAGGAAACATGTACTATACATACTGTTGGTGGGGGGGGGTGTTTAAAAAGAAATAGGAGATTAAAAGTATCTTTTGAAAATTAAAAGGATCAGTCAGGTGTAATTAAGGGAACTGGATTCCACTGTGGGTTCTGTTGCTGTAAGCGCTGCTCACAAAGTCATGTTCAGTGTCAGTATCGGTTACTTTAATGCAATGCAATACATTTCAAATAGTTTTGTGCGCAATGGAATTCATCCACAAACATAGTGATCAACACCAGTGGGACGTGATGTACACTGGCAGTGTTGCATGTGTGTGTCCTGTGATGAACACTGTAATTAACCCCATATGAGACTCAGTGGGACGCTGTGGGTGACGGTGATTGATGATATTTTGAAAAAGTGAAAACGGAGGTTAGCTGTCTGAGATGCATACCAGAGAGGATGAAGGAAGCCATTGTAAAGCTTAATGCACACTCCAGGGCTTTGACCCACCCTGCTGTCTTTTTGTGTGTGAGATTGTGTGTGTGTGAGGTTATGGATGGTTGTATGTCAGAGTATATTCAGACTTTCCATGCAAGGCTTCTTGATGTGTGTTGTAGTGTGTATAGTGCAACATTAGTGCGCATGGTGCCATGAGTTTATGCCAGCTTTGCTAACTGGCTCTCTATGTGGGTCAGAATGGTGTGTGTGCGTGTGTGTGTGTGTGTGTGTGTGTGTGTGTGTGTGTGTGTGTGTGTGTGCGCGTGCGTGTGTGTGTGTGTGTGTGTGGCAGGGGCAGAAAGAGGAGTGCAAATATGTGTTGTGATGTATAGAATGTATGACACGACTGCTTAATACATAATATTAATTACAGTAGTGTGCAGTGAAGATTATACACCGTATAATTTGTGTATATACGATATACAAGTATATACTTCACTCACTATTCCATGTGGTTTGAAGTTCATTCATGCTATGCAAAAGTAAAACAATAAAAGTTGTGACACTTTTAATTTTTTTCTGAAAAATTGGAATTTTCAGTGTTTTTGTATTAGCCATACTTTTACCTCAATATACTTGTCGGAATTATTTTTTTGGTTCTGTTTGCCGACAATAGCACTGTTTGATACATTTCCACCAAAAATTTTGTATTCTTTTTATTAGGAGCCCTTTTAGACAAAAGTGATGGTGAATAATCTTCACTGCACACTACTGAATGTACAGCATTTTTGTATGTTTGTAATGCCGTCGGTGGGCAGCATGGTGGGGTAGCAGTTAACAAGTCTGCCTCACAGCAAAAAGGTCTTTAATTTAAGTACCGAGCTCCGAAAAGGGTGTTTCTGTGCTGCTTGTGTGGTGTCCTTTGGGTACTCCGGTTTCCACCTGCAGTCCAAAGACATGCACATTAAGCTAATTAACTGTTCTAAATTGCCCCTAGGTGTGAGTTGGAGTGTGAATGGTTGTGTGTGTGTTGGCCCTGCGATGGTTGTTCAGGGTGTACCCTGACTTCATCCAGAGTTGGGTGACATAGGCTCCAGCCTCCCTATGACCTTAGTAGGATTAGTCAGATTGGTGAATGAATGAATGAATGAATGCCATCAGCATTACAATGTGTCAAAATCCCACTTGTCGTGTGCGTTTTGAATTTTATTTATGAGTAGGTGTTTGGATGTTTGGCATTTTTACAAATATATAAATTGCCATTTAATCACATTCAAGCTTGGTAGGGAGATTTTGAAGATTGTGTTGCCCTGTGATGGTCCGTCGAGTTGTTCAGTGTGTACCCGGCTTTGTCCATGGTTGGCTGAGATAGGCCCCGGTCTCCCCGAAAGGCTTATTTACACTGTGTATTTGTGTTAATAAAATGTGATTTATTTGTGACTTCTCCATCATGTCTTCATAAAAGATAAGAACCTCACCTCAAATTAAAACAAACCAATCCTAAAAAAAACACAACAAAAAACCCCCAGTGAAATCTTGCATGACAGCTCCAAGTGCTTATTCATGGGTGATTAACACATCCTACACACTACACAGTTAATTCCTACATATTTAACCGCCCCAGATGTCAAAAGAATGTGTCCCTTAATTAGTTTCTTTGCATGTTATTGGCTGCCAGTCACTATGGTAACCAACAGGATTAGCTGATCGAGTAATACATTTTTCCCCAAGTTAGTAGTCGGCTATAGAGAGATGCTCGTGACTATACAGTATATTAAAGAAGATCCATCTTGAATTTAGAGAAAGAGGTCTGAAATAGAGAATGCTGTGTGACCTGAGGAACCAAAAGTCTTCAGCTGGACTTCTCAGAAACGCTGGTGTGTGTTCTGATACTTTGAATATGCTTTACTAAACAACAGGAAAGGAATTAAAAATGAATACACACACAGTGTTTACCGATGTGACATAACACCTTTATTTGGATATCCTCTGCCTGTAATGAAAGTTTTCAGCAGACCTGGCTAAGCCAATATGCTTGGTTAGTTTATACTGTGATAATAATTAGGAAAGGGGTGGGGGGGGAGGGGGTGTATACCAATGCTGCTTCCACTACTGTCTGGAATCCAGCCAGTGTGAATGAATGTGTCACACTCATCAGTTTAATTTTACAGATCACGCTTTTATTTCCCATATTTCCTAATCCATCCTGCAATTAATTTCTGGATATGGTGTGTGACAGCTTGTGTGTGTACTGTATTTGTGTACATATGAAGGGTATGTTTGTGTGTGGGTGGGTGGGTGTACGCTAAAAGCTGCTAAAAGCCTCGCTATACTCCCAATGGTAAAGGCCTGTATTGTGTCAGTCAAACGCCAGTCACCGAGGAGGGACACTCCAGCAGAGTCATTGACTGATGAGGAAGAATTCTCTCTCTCTTTCTCGCTCTCTGTCCTGAAACCCGTAATGTGAGGAGGTGAGAGTGGCACTCTAACCTGATGCCTCGTGTGTGGGAACGCCATTGTGCCTCAAATGCAGACGGCGAGCGAGAAGAGGCGAAAGAAGAACGAGGGACAGAGGAAAAAGGGGGAGAAACAGAACGAGGGAGCTAAGGTGTCTCATCCACCCTGGCATGCTCGATAAAGCAAGTCAGCTCGTCTTACTGCGACTGAATGGAACGGATGTGTGTGAGTGTGAGTGAGTGAGAGCGAGGAACCAGTAAACAAAGTCGAGACTAAGAGATGGACACAATAGCTAAGAGCTAATGGAGAGGTCGAGTATTAAAAGACGGGTCAACCTGAGACACACCATCGCTGGAGTGCAGTGAATATGTTCTGTGCACTACTTAGCAGTGAATGTCCTATTGACCGAGGCCACTTATTTAGATTTTTTTAAGGTCACTAAATGATTGTAATTCTATATTGTAATTTGTACTATGCTTAGGCTCATCCTGATAGCAGAGACGACAATGATGTCAAACATTTTTATTTAACTCTGTTAAACCATAATCTGGAATATTAAAAAGGATTATTCTTTTCTCTTTTGGTTTATCAAATTACACAGCTAAACACTTTAGTTGTAAATCACAATGCCATTTTTTCCCACAAACACGGCCCGTGGTGAGACAGATGTTGAAAAGCTGCTGCCAGAAGTCATTGTCTCATTAGGGGTTTTTTTTTTCTTTCTTTCTTTTTTTTAACCGTCCTGCAATCTACTCCATATTCATTTTATTAATATGACAGGACACCATTCATTTTAAACCCTGCTGATGGAAATTCATTTAAATCCTGGAAAGTGCTGTGAAGAACGAGCCTTCGTTCATTTTTAATTAAGTTAGAGATCTAAATCTAGGAGAAATACACAGGAGAAACAACAGACGGGTTTCCACTGCAGCTTATAGCAAAACAGAAGTGATACTTTATAAAACTGACTAAAATAAAAAAAAAAAACAGTTGCGAACGGTTTGTGTTTTCATTAAGTGACGTTATGTCTTAAATCTGAATTTCTTCTCTTGCAATAGCTTTTTCATGCACTTTTTTTAAATAAGAAGTAGTTTCCATTTGGTACCTATGCCATGTCATGTGACTTAAATATGAAAAGCCTGTTTCCAGTACAGTTTTTGGAACCTTGCGTGACTTTATCGATTTGTCTGAAAAAACAGCTCATTTCAGTAATATTTTAATTTACATTTCCATTACACATTAGAGGGCGGTGTAATGGTTAACACGTCCTTCTCACGCTGGAAGGTCCTGGGTTGGAGTCCCTGGCTCGGGCGTTTCTGTATGAAGTTTGCATGTTCTCTTGTGCTTGCGTGGATTGCTTTTGGGTGTTTCAGTTTCCTCCCACAGTCCAAAAAAATGCTAGGCTAACTGGCTGTTTCTAAATGCACCTAGGTGTGGGTGAGAGTGTGAATAGGTGTGTTGGCCCTGCAATGATCTAACGAGCTGTTCAGGGTGTAGGATTAAGCAGTTTAGCAAATGACTAAATTAATACTTTTTTTTACTTCATCAGCGACAAGGCAAGAAGGTCCTGGGTTCAGGTCTTAGGCTCGGGCATCTGTATGCTGAGTTTACATGCTCTCCCCGTACTTGCGTGGGTTTCCTCCGGATGCTCTGTATTCTCACAATCCAAAGACACGCACGTTAGATTAATTGGCTGTTCCAAATTGCCACTAGGTGTGAATGGTTGTGTGTGTTTGCCATACAATGGTCTCACCAGCTATTCAGGGTGTACCCCGCCTTCGGCCAGTGTCACTTGAGATAGGTTCCAGCTTTCCCCAAGTCTAATAGGATTAAGTGGTTCGGCAAATGAGTGAATTGAGATTATATAAGATTATATAAACCTACACCTATGACTACCGGCACATCAGCATGCATAGCTGGGATATTCATGATGTCATAGAAACAATAATCAACGGCGCTGGGGTGTAATGTGAAACAGACTAACAAGTAATAAGACGAACAGACCCCAGCTTTTCATGTTACAGAGACACTGGAAAAATCCTCTATCCAGGAAATTTTCCCATGTAAAAAAGATTACTTACCGTTACAACGGGTACTGCCACTCGAGACTCCTTCCATATAAACTAAATAAACAAAAAGCTTCACTGACTCACAACTGCACGTTTCCCATGTGAAATAAAAACATATTTTCTTAATCCATTTCTTATTTGCCTTCAGTGAAGCATCTGCCTTATAAAAGCTTATGTCAGCTGTTACTATGGAAACAATAACCTATTGGAATCAGTAAACTCGCATAATCCTGTGTGACAGAGGGCACAGATTTGTCAGGTTGTCATGTTAATGTTTTTATGTTAATTACAGAGGTAGTAATCACAGACGATCTGGTACAGCATTAAATTAATGCTTAAAAATAATAATAATAATAATAATAATAATAATAATAATAATAATAATAATAATAAAAAACTGAAAAATTCCTGAAGAAATGCTGAGATGTGGCTGCAACTGCTACCAGAAAATACATGAAAACTGGCGTGCTGAACTGTAGAACACCGAAAAATTCCTCACAGTTTACACAGGTTTCTAACTAGCTGTGGCAAAACAGGTGGTGATAAGTCAAAGAATCAAAGCATATATGCTTTAACTGTAACCATTATTGTGGGGTTTAAGCCAAGCTCTATACCAGGGTTATTCAATTAATTTGGAATGAGGGCTGGGTCATAAAAACAATCCCAAATGAGGGGAGGAGAGCGGATACCTCAAAAGGTGATTGGTCCACTATAGCAGGTTGTGACACAGTGAGACGGAGCAAGCGAATTTGAATTTTTTTAGTTGAGAGTGTTCAAACCAATTTAACTAAAGCATTAATACAAAGAACAAAGGTGCTGTCAAAATACTGGTAAGTCTTAAAAAAATCTTATTTTTCTTGAAACAATAGAAATGAATTTATGAATTTTGGAAAAGACCTCTTCAAATATTGTATTTTGTAAATGCATAATAACATCAGTACATTGTATTATATCAAGACATATAGGTCTGAAGCATTTCTACATTCAAATGAAAAAAAAAAATAAAAATAAAAATACACCAGGCTGAGTAATCAATCCAGGTGAGCCGTATCACTGACATTTAGAATTTATAACTAACATTAAACACTTCGCACAACTGTACCAACAAAAACAACAGGAGTGTAGTATGGTATTAAATACAACTATAACAACATATGCATAAGTAGTAATATTAATATTCAGAATAGTGAACAATAATAATAATATTAAGAAGAAAAGAATTAGGTAAATATCAAGAAAGAAAAGCAAGGCATTAATACTAAGAGAAAGAGGAAAAAAGGAAAAAAAGTTTGCTTATTTTATGGGTATGGAAGGGGCGCATTGACTGTAAAAAGAAATGGACGGAGCATTGGAGGGGCGGCAGAGAGCAAACGTGTGTGTCTGTGTGTGAGAGTGAGAAAGAGAGAGGAGAACACGTGTCGCTCCGAGCAGACACATAAAACACTTCTCTGAATGTTCAGTATTATACCGCCTGTTGACCCTATCAGTTTCGTGGTTTGTTAAAGTAGAAAAAGACATTTTGTCCAAGTTTCCGTGCTACTGTAGAATGGGTGGGAAAAGTGTCCCACGGGCTGCGTGTGTATGTGTGCGTATAAGAGAGAGAGAGACGATGAGTATCGGTAGGGCGCACTTTTCAAAATGCCAGCACACTGCATTTGTGTGTGTGTGTGTGTGTGTGTGTGTGTGTGTGTGTGTGTGTGTGTGTGTGTGTGTGTGTGTGCACGCGCAAACAGATCAAACTGGCAGTTACTGACAGTTTTAAACTGCCTTTTAAACTGAAGTAATGGATTAGGCACACGTCTGGTTTTGGTCTTCTAATTTAAAAATCCGTATTTCCCATAGCAGTGAGGTTCACAGCGTTTGAGACCTAAGAATTTGATGAACACTATGATATCAATTTTTTCGCTGTAATGTAAAAAGTGTTTAAAGAGTCACAATTTGAAAATGACCCTCACAATAAATGTAAATGATTTTAAAAGCTTTATTTTGTATTGACCTCTATTGAGTAATTTAGGGTACAGCTGTTAGTCAGAGACTCGCCATTTAAAACTGCTGTTTACTCGAAAGTAACATGGTTTAGAACCTTCACACATTTTCCTCTGTTTTGATGTCAAATTTATTGGTATACAGTGAAAATTATGGGAGTAGGAGCGAGTTAAAAAACTTTTTCCAAGATAATCTTCTGTTCTGTGCCACTCTGCTGATGACCCAGAACATTCCGTGCAAGAGACACCCATTATAAATACACAAACAGACTCAGAAATCCTTATGACATTTGATCAAAGATTAAGACAAAACCTTAAAAGGTAGCAAAAAGCCATTTTGACCATCGAAATGTCGACTTCAACCAAGCTTCTATGTGATCGTATGGCTTTTTGGTGAGGCGTCAAAGTAAGGTGAGTTCCATGAGAGTCGACCTCTCCCCATTTATTTCAATAAGATTTTTTGTTGTGGTTTTTGGCTAATTGTGTTGCCATGGTAATGTGAAATGCTAACTAAAGTAATATCACACTTCACGGCGCTGAGACGCATGTTATGATATATACATTGAGTGGGTGCACTTTGCCGTACTAGCTGCATTAAGTGTGATGGAATAATAATAATAATAATAATAATAATAATAATAATAATAATAAAATAGAAAAATAAAGTGTCCCATTTTTGTAGGGTGAATAGTAATATGTGTCACATAATATATA
>JAQMYF010000012.1:47661714-47672560 GCA_030014195.1 Neosilurus mollespiculum | reverse complement strand
TGGGCCCCCCCCCCCCCCCCCCCGTCCCAGTGCAGCTAACTGGGTTATTAAATGCCAGCCATGTCTCTCTCACTGTCTGTGGTGAGAGGCATGTAAAAGAACCATTGCTTATTTTCGTCAAGAGTAGGCTGCATAGCCGTGAGCGTGTTTCTGCCCTTCAGTGGCCTGGTGAGCTCTCCAGGGTGTACTCTGCCCTTACCTAGAGTTGGCCAAGATGGGCGCCAGCCTCCCCGTGACCCTAATTAGGATTAAGTGGTTCAGAAATCAAATGGATGAATAAATCAACAAAATCTGTAAAATATTCACATCATTGTTTAAACCCTTAGCCCCTTTTCCCTTGCTAGGACAGCATTTTTGCTGTTAGTCATAAAGTTTGAGAACAAATTCTTTATAAAATTCTTTAGCGCTGTTGTGCCTTAAATTCTGCAGGTGACTGTAATTATTATATTTTTTTTTTTTCTCACACTGCAAATTTTTCTTCAGTAACCTTTAAGGCTTTGTAGAAACCAGTCGGCATCGTTTCAGATTTCTACACACCAACCTTGACAGTGTCCTCTTGAATCATCAGTTTTCTGAGTCTGGAAGCAATGCGGAAGAATAAAAGCATGGCTGCTGATGGAAAAGCCTCGATGAATGGAGCGTAATCTTCTTAATGCATGGCAAAATGTTTCAGAATACAAAGTGGCAGCTTGTAGTTGTAGAAATATTTAACATTTCAGCATAACAAATGATTAGTTTTGATCGGCAGTGTCTGCCTGCCTGTACCTATTAAAGTTCTGTGAGGTGGCTGACTGATTCTAGCTATATACAATATGTTAGTATGGTAGATAGCTGAGTGCTGGCTCATGGTATGTGTACAACACAGCACAGTTATAATGATAAGAACTAAATAAGAATTATTTAGAATGACTAGATACTGTAATAGAAGTTTTCTTTCCAGATATATGAGATGCACTGTTATATTATTATTATTATTATTATTATTATTATTATTATTATTATTATTATTATTATCATTATTATTATTAATATTAATATTATTATTTTCCCGCTTACCTTTGGAATGGTTTCAATCTGATTTTTATTTCAAATTGGAAGATCATCTACCACAGGTCACTGAGACTAGTGGTTATGCATCTGGACTGGCAGATCTTGCATGATGCAACAAAAATGTTGTGTGAGCTTTTGTGTAAATTAGGCTTCTACTTTGTTTATGTTTTGAGAAAAGGAAGGGGAAAAAAGTCAATTTCAGCTTTAATTTAAATATTAAACATATTTGCATGTCCACCTCACAGCCAGAAGGTCCTAGGTTCGAGTCCCAGGCTCAGCGAGGCTATTTCTCTGTGGAGTTTGCATGTTCTCCTCTGCTTATCTGGGTTTCATCTGGTTACGCTGGTTTCCTCCCACAATCCAAAAACATGCAGATTGGGCTAATTGGATGTTGCAACTTGCCCCTAGGTGTGAGTGTAAATGTTTTTTTTTGTGTGCGTGTTCAGGGTGTACCCAGAGTCGAGTAAGATAGGGTCCGGCCTCCCCGCGACCCTAGCAGGATAAGCAGTTTGGCAAATGAATGAACGAACATAACAGCATTGCATTATACCCCCACAATACAAAAGGCAGTTGCACAATATGTCTTACAGGCAGTTAAACAGAGTACAAGCAAGTGTACATTATGATATTTAACAGTGCAGTTAAGAAAGCTTTCATTAACTACCATATTATATAAAAAATATAGTAAATACTCTGCCATATCATGGTAAGAAAAATTAAGATGTAGCTTTAAGTCTGGCCAGGGTTACATTACAGAAATTCAATCAAAGTCAACCAGCAAATGATTTGTGAATACATTTGGAGCAAGAAAAGAATTTGCACATATTTTAAGTACTCGATGATTTCTAGCATCACTACTGATTCCTCATTAAAACGAAACAATACCCATATCCCTACCTTCACTGTGTAATCCACAGACTATTATCTATTCATGTACCATTTGTGGTATTGTTATTACTGAAGGAATTGTTACCACTCTTCCTAGAGTAATGAATCGAAATCTTTTATGGCTTAACCCTAAGCGATTTTCTCCGGCACGATGAGGCTGATTGTGCACGTCACCCCGTCACACAGAGGATGTAATTAGTTAGGAAAGGTTCAATAACGGGGTGTGTAAAAGGCCTGTCACGCTACATCGCGTTATCCCCCCAACCTCAGACATGGGACTAATCTTCATTACCGAAGTGTTCGAAGAGTCCTTCCCTAGTCACCAGAGCTTATCAAGACTGAAAATAGATTTAGGTGAAAGTCCATGATGGTCAAACATGCAATTTTCAGGTATTGACTTTTTTTTGGCATGTGTAAAAGATTGATTCTGTTTGTGCATGCTGTGACTTGAGCCAAAAGTACCGGCTCTTGAAAGTTTCAGTTTTTTTCCCAGAACTGGCATATTATGGTGTGATAAACGTTTGGTTTAAAAATGAAGTTGAAAGACTTTGTTTATATTTATTTATCCATTCTGTCTCTATCAATGCAGAAAGTAATCATAACCATCTGCTACGAACATGTGGGATTTGTGTTGGTGATTGTGCTTTGACATTATACATAATGAAAAGTATTTACTTAAGCATAATGACTCAGTGAAGTGGATTTAAGCCTTGTAACAGACCCAGTCAGGGCTCACAATCAAGATCTCATGACTTTAAAGCGCATTTAAATGATTGTTATAATAGTACTAATAAAATCATTTTATTACTTGATGTTATTAATGAAAAAGGTGAGAGTTGGGTTGATGTTGATGGGAATGAAAAGATGATGTTTAAATGAAAGAGATATGGGAAGATTGTTAGGATAATATATTGCTATTGCAGTTTCTAACATAACCATAACATAACCATTACTGATTATGGTTTCCGTAAATTAAAGTTCAGATATCAGTTTGATCATATGTTTAATTTTCTATTACTGACTGTATGCTGAGTTCATTTTTGTTCTGAAGTTGGATCAAATGTCACATTAAGCATTGAATGGTATCAAATCTCCTGACACAACATCTAGACTCAGTTTCATTGTTAATCTGGTCATTCTATTCTTCAGATTTGTATTTTGGGTGAAAAAAAAAAAAAAAGATATTTAACCTCCAGTGTATCTACATATGATACCTGTTAACCTGTTTTTTTGTAGATTATTATGATAAATCTTCATCAGTTGTTCGAGCCGGGGGAAAAAGAAAGGGAAGAAAGCACTGGGTGAAAGAAAAACTAGAAGCAGTGTGTAAAGCTCTGCTGTCCTCTCACTGTGACATCACCACGTAATTTGTTGATCATGTGATGACATTTCAATTTTGATAATATCATAGAGTGTGCGAGTTATATAACATGCTGGCAGAACATTGTGACAGAGTGGCACGAGAGAGACACCGGTGAAGTACCGCAAAGTGGTCTTCTCCTTACATGGGACATCCCATAATACATTTACATTTACAGCATTTGGCAGATGCTCTTATCCAGAACGACTTACAATTATCATTTTTCATACAACTGAGCAACTGAGGGCCTTGCTCAAGGGCCAAACAGTGGTGATAATGGGGATTGAACTACTGACCTTTGGCTCTGTAACCCATTGCCTTAACCACTAAGCCACCACTGCCCTTATAATCCATAATAACCGTCAAAAATTCATCATCATCCTAGTTAGGGTCGCGGGGAGGCTGGCGCCTATCTCAGCCGACTCTAGGCCATGGAGCGGTAAACCCTGAGCAGTTCGCCAGACCATTGCAGGCCAACGCTCATACAACCAGTGCATGTCTTTGGGCTGTGGGAGGAACCTGGAGTACCCGGAGAAAACAAACAAGCACGGGGAGAACATGCAAACTCCACACAGAAACACCCCAAGCCAGGTCTTCTTGCTGTGAGGCGGACGTGCTAACCACTACACCACCATGCCGCCCCATCAAAAGTTGACTATTGAAACTGGGGGTGGAAGTTTAGTAAAAGAAAGTCCACAGTTTGGATTTATGGCAGTAAAAGATCTGGCCCTTCCGATATTGGTTTGGTCTTAGACCTTATCCGTAGATATTGGTGAATTCGAAAGGCTTGATGTAAAGCTATAGGAGCTTAGAGAGATAAGGCATGACCAGACCTTGCATTGCTGTAATTACAGGGTTTAATTAAAAGAGAAAAGATACTGTAATTAAAAGAAAAAGAAACAGTACAGTCAGTTAATGAGATGGGTGGAGAGAAGAGCTGAGAGTGAAAACGAGTACCATGGGCTTTTGTAGTAGATAATAAATAGAAGGAATTGATAGTAATGTGAAATATTGTTTTACATTATATACTTGAGTTTATTCTAGTATAATTTAATCTATAGACTCAGAAGCACTTTTTCTCTGATAGTACTATGATTTGCCTTCATGAACCAGTTGGTTGAATGCACATCCTCCGTTTGATTGCAAGTGCAGTGGAATCATTGTAGCCCAGAAGAGACATTCCCCAGTTTCACTGGCAGTGCTCTTTATGGAATCCTAAATTGAGCATAGACCTATATTCGTCATGCCGTGGTGGGATTATTTTGAGTGGATCATAATGGAAATATATTTCCCAGGTCTTGTACGCTGGCTGAAATCAAAGCTTGAAGTGATGATGGTGGCTGCAATATCACAGAGGCTGCAATATCGCTGAGACGGTCTCATCCTACACGAGGGCTGGAGGTAGTGATGTGTGGATTACACGCAGGACCTAAAATGATTGAATCGCGTGTGTGCAAATCCATTTATGAGAGATGGATGCGAGAGGAGGGATGAAATAAAGGAATCTGAAGGGAGGAAAGGGGGGGAGGTAGGCATGATGAGAGGGGAGGAACTAAATGGAGGCAGGAATGTGAAAGAGGCTGTCACACACACTAATGCAGTATGAAGATACATGTATGTTTTACAGTTTAAAGATGGATATGTTGGATATTCGGATGTATTAGATACAAATTTGATGTCCTTTTAATCGGTCTCAGTATTTCCTACACAAACACGTCCACACTGTTTGCGAAATATATTTGATTTGGTTGAGCTTAAGCTTTATTACATCCTTATTGTAAGCAGACTGTATCAAATGCATAAAATAAAAGCCAGCAACTGATGATCATCTTCATATATTGGATCATTCAAGACCACATGCTTTGCTCATCCAGAGCTGTCTCATGCTTTAAGATTGATTGGCTATTTGAAAGACGATCACATCCAACCCCTGCTGTTTAATAGAAACATATTGCCGATGTGCGTGGCCAGCTTTTTTATTTATTTATTTTTTTTCCCTTGTTTTTTTTTTTTTTTTTTTTTTTTCCCTTTTCTGCACTGACAGGAAATACAGTCAGTCGTATGTTTTGGGTCAGCTTTCTGTTTTTCCTGATGAACTGAATGGAAATTACTGCTGACAATGGTATAATTATGGCATGAATGTAGTCCATTGGCCAACTCATAAATATGAAATACATCACTGAATAGTTTTCAAAGGGATGTAGCACAGCTTGAGTCAGACCCAGACAGCATGAGGCCGACTTTGGCAGCAATTGTGTGCGTGCGCGTGTGTGCATTTGTGCATGAGTGCGTGTCCGTGATAGAGGAAAGATGAGGTTGTTTTTGGCAGTCTCTTGTCACTGTAGTTACTGAAGGACCATGATGTCTTGATCTTGTATTGAGACTCATTTCAGTTCACCCCATCAATAAGCTGGAATCTGTATGATCTTATCTCAGCCTGACTGTTTCATCTTTTCGTGGTTTAATACTGGTAGCAATTTTGGCACCTTAAATTACAGGTATAAATATATATATATATATATATATATATTATTCGGGGCTGTATGAGGGCATTTCTCTGTGGAGTTTGCATTTACAACCAGTGCTTGAGAGGGTTTCCTCCGGGTACTCTGGTTTCCTCCCACAGTCTAAAGACATGTATAGTAGGCTTATTGGCTGTTCAGAGTGTACCTTGTTTTCACCTGGCGTTGGCTGAGGTAGGCTCCACCCTCTATGCAACCCCTATAGGATAAAGTGGTTTGGAATATGAATATATGAATAAATGTTATAACCGTGATAGATGACATGTTGAAATCCCTAGACCATTTCAACTGTGTTTTTATTTAAATTTAGTCATCCATTTATTTATTTTCTGAACCGCTTTATCCATTATTGGGGTCGTAGGGAGGCTGGTGCCTGTCTCAGCCGACTCCGAGCGAAGGTCGGGTACACCCTGAACTGCTCACCAGACCATTGCAGGGCCAACACACATACAGCCATTCACACTCACTCTCACACAATTTGGAGGGAATTTTTGGAGTGATTTGGAACAGCTAAATAGCCTAATGTTCATGGCTTTGGACTGTGGGAGGAAACCGGAGCACCTGGAGGAAACCAATGCAAGCACGGGAGAACATGCAAGCTCCACACAGAAACGCTCGAGCCATCTTCTCTTCTTACTGTGAGGCAGACGTGCTAACTGCTGCACCACCGTGCCGCCCTATTTTAGTTTATTATTCGATTTTATTTTATTTAGTGAGTATAGGGATTTTGGTGATTATTTTTATTGCCTAATTTTAGCAGTTTGGATTGGCTGTAAATCTGAAAGCTAACTTGATGCATGTGTCAAGTTCAAATACCTGACGCTTGAATGCAAGCATAGCTCTTATTTTACCCTTGAGAAATTTTAAGAATCTGAGGTGAACTGTTGCTAATTCATCCTCCCTCCCAAACAGATCCATGTTTAAATGGACGAGTGAAATGCCAGTATCATTATGGATATGAATCTAGTGTGCTGGCATGTATATATTTTACTTGTCTGAATAATTACTAGCTGTGCATATTACTGTTTTATAAAGCTGTAATCATCTAGGTATTAAAAGTAGACTGAGATTTGAACGTGTTAGGTTTTCTCGCTCAGTCTGTTGCACAGGCACTCCGACGTTTCAAAAGGTGTGAACCATGGATTTGTTACTCTCTTGCTCAACATGTTATATAAGCAAGAGTCCATTCATTTTGTGTTTTTTTCTAACGTGTATAATTTGGGAATGATATCAATATGTTTTGGCAGCATTCTGAAGCTGAAATTTGGTACCGTGCTCTGATTATTCAACACAGAAATACACCATAGGGCAAGTGGTATCCAGCAGAAACAGAAAAGATGAGGAATGAATACAAAATGAAGAAAATAAGTCCATATAAAGATGAGAAGTCAAGCATCAAAACAGTCGTATTGATCCTTTTCAACAAAAATGACAAATGAGACTGAGGAGTAACAACTGGACAAATGAAAGCTCATGTCCCTTTCAATACCTCAAGGACCACTGGTGTTAATTGGGTCGATGCAGCATACACAAACACATTCACACACCCCAGTAATGTCCTTCTTAACCCTCCCATAGGAGCCAGTTGCTCATTAGTCCCACTGTCACTGTGGCAGGACCACAGATAAAAGCAAAGACAAAAGCAGTGTCGCAAAACAATGCTGTTCTCACTAACAAGTTCTTTCTGGTTTCATCATGGGTGGTTTGTTTCCTGGGGCACTTAGGCAATGCATCACCCACCAATGAATAATGGGAATGGGAGGGAATTTTTTGATCACACATAATTTCGAAATTACTGTGTTGTGCTAGCTGTGATTGTTGTAGGCCGTTGTTTCCTGCTTCTAAATATCATGGTCCAATCAGTGTCAAGTCTTGATCTATGGAATAGCAAGCCTTTAGGAGCAATTTCAGTCTGGTTAAAAATCACCCAAGATTGATCTGATAGACTCTCATGTTAAGACATTTATTATTTTTTTTTTTTAAAGAGTGCACAAAGCCATACAATATGGTTTGAATGAAGAACAATGAAGCCAAATTAGGACTGCATCCTAGTAAGCCAACTAAGCAGCAGAAGTTTTAATTTTAACCAAGTCCGGCAATGCAAAGTGACAGGGAGCTGCCATACGGTCTGTCTTAGCTGCACCCCAAAGGTTCTTCTGGCTCGCTGTCTAAATTTAAATGTCATTATGACTTAGTCTTTCCCAGTGCAGCTGATTTTGCTATGTGTTTTGATTCACTGAGCTCTTTATACTACTTTTGGTTCAGTTCATCAAACTGAATATTTATAGATTTTCCCAGGAGCTTCTTATTCAGACTGTACCGTGTGACTGGATTGTGATGTCCAGATGTTGTACAGTTATGCACAGGCTTGTGATCTCATTTTTAGCAAAGTGAGTTACCACACTGTAGAGCAGTCATACAGTACTGTGTCTCTCTAAAAAGAAAAAAAAAACATTCAAGTTATATGAAGGGACGTACTGATTGTGGGGGTGGCACGGTAGCGTATTGCTTAGCACTTCTGCCTCACAGCTAGAAGGTCCTGGGTTCAAGACCCCTATCCTGGCGAGGATGTTTCTGTTGAGCATGTTTTCCCTTTGAATGCATGGGGTTCCTCTGAGCACTCTAGTTTCCTTCCACAGTCCAAAGACATTTACATTGATTGCCCCTAGGTGGGAATAAGCTCTGGTTATTGTTAATAGAGAAAAAGTGAGTAAGCAAGCTGAATTAATTCAAATAATTGTTCAGTCAAGTAATTATATTTGATGTTGATGAAAATATATAACCTCCAAACGTAAGTCTGTTGGGCTTTTTACACCAGAGCCTACAGGTTTATCATACTAGAGCTTATCCCCAGTTTCCGTACCATGAAGTGACTAGGAGTTCAACTCCTCGTGAATGGGATGCTAGTCCATTGCAGGTTATTTTTACTGGTACCCATTTTTACTGCTGAATGGACAGAGGCACACTTGTGGTTAAGACCTTGGATTATGAGCCCAGCACCCTAACCTCTACATCACTCGCCCACATAATCTCCATGTTACATTATAAATGTTAAGTCCAAAGAAACAAAAGAAAGCCTTTATTGCATCATATATAGCAGTACAGTTTATTTATTTATTTTTTACATATTCAGCTTGATAGGATACCAAACATTGTCTAGCCTTTAGAGCAAATTGGCCCTTTTATTATTTTTAATTAAAAAAGAATCGCACCTGAAATTCTGTAGCCTTGGATTATTTTGTACTGGAACATGTGCAACAACAACAATTACAACACACACTCCTGCACACATTTGTATCCTTTATGCATAAAACCCCCATCACACAAAGCCACATTTACACTTCATTTAAAAAAAAACATTGGTGGGCAATAAAATAGGTAATAGGACGCAGTAAGAACTTGTACAATGTAATAGAAATGTGGTAAAAGCCAATAAGGATGTAGTATGGTCTCAGCGGACATAGGGGAAGTTAAAAAAAAAATAAATAAATGTAGTGAGGACGTGGTCAAACCAGTACATAGTAATAAGGATGTAGTAACAACTTCATTGACATAGTAATGATGTAACCAAAACCTAATAGGGATTTCAGTGACAGAGTGCAAGTGTGGCATGGAATTGTTGAATGTAGACATAGAAAAGAATGTTTTAATGAAAGAAAAAGCACAGTGCATGGTGCAGTATATATAAGGACAGGATGGACACAGTAAGATCGTGGTAAGTGCATGGTATGATATGACTGGTCATAATAAAAACAACCAAAAAAAATATGGTGTGCACCTTACCTTACTTACCTATAACGGTGTGCACATATGTTAAAGGTAGGTAGGTAAGTCTGTTGCTCTTTTTACACCCAAACCTTATCAGGCTTATCAGATCGGAGCTTACTCTGTTTTCTGTAGCGTGAAGCAACTAGGAGTTCCACTCCTCCTGGATAGACACTAGCAAATCGCATTTGTTGATTACAGTTACCTTCCCAGTATTTTTACTGGTACCCATTTATACTGCTGGGCGGACCCCCTTGTCCAGGGGTTTGAGAACGGTGTGGGTCTAACGGGGATTCGAACCTATGACCTCTCGATCATGAGCTCAGCGCCCTAACCACTATGCCACCCGTCCCACTGACACCGTATTGCCAAAAGTATTTGGTCACCCATCCAGCTAATTGAATTCTGGTGTTCCAATCACCTCTATGGCAACACGAAGAATATGAGCATGTCTGTAGTAGAACTGTTCGGTTTTGACCACGTCGCTGTTGTTGAAATGTTTAGATGCAGTGCAGTCTTCATGGTCTTTGTCCTAGTGTGATGATGCTCTAATCTTATAAACAGTTGAAAATGTACTTGAAAACAGGTGAGTTTTGGTAAATATTAATTTTTAATTCAAATTCATGTAAAAGATACAATTTAGGGGCAGTGGTGGCCTGGTGGTAGGGTGCTGGATTGCTGATCCCAAGGTCGGGGGTTCAAGCCCCACTTTCAGTGGGTTGTCACTGCTGTCCTCCCAGTGCAGCTAACTGGGTTATCAAAGACCGGCCATGTCTCTCACTGTCTGTGGTGAGAGGCATGTAAAAGATCCATTGCTGATTGTCATCAAGAGTAGGCTGCATAGCCGTCAGCAGCAGCAGTTTCTGCCCTGCGATGGCCTGGCGAGCTGTCCAGGGTGTCCTCTGCCCTCGCTCAGAGTCGGCTGTGATGGGCACCAGCCTCCCCGCGACCCTAACTAGGATTAAGCGGTTCAGAAAATGAATGAATGAATTAATGATACAATTAAGGCAGTAGAAAGAACTTATATCGTAAGACGGGAACAAGTCCTGAGGTTCTGAGCATCTGCAGTCATGATTAGAAGGATTAAGGAGAGGGCTCATGTTACTCCGATCTGCATGTTCCAGAGAACCACCACTTCCAGTTACTAAATTGAGTGTAAGCTGCCTTTTTTACTAGTAGTATGTATGTGTGTGTGTGTGTGTGTGTGTGTGTGTGTGTGTGTGTGTGTGTGTGTGTGTGTGTGAGTGTGTGTGTGTGTGTG
>JAQMYF010000012.1:47651336-47661614 GCA_030014195.1 Neosilurus mollespiculum | reverse complement strand
AACAACAACAACAACAATAATAATAATAATAATAATAATAATAATAATAATAATAATAATAATAATAATAATAACAATAATAGGTGCAGTGGTGGCCCGGTGGTAGAGTGCTGGCTTACTGATCCGAAGGTCTGGGGTTCAAGCCCCACTATCACCAGGTTGTCACTGCTGTCCCCCAAGTGCAGCTAACTGGGTTATCAAAGGCCAGCCATGTCTCTGTAAAAGAACTATTGCTGTCATTTGTAGAGTAGCCTATCTGGCTTGTCATCAGCATGTTTCTGCCTTGCAATGGCCTGGCGAGCCCAGAGTCAGCTGAGATGGGCGCCAGCCTCCCCGCAAACCTTAATTAGGATTAAGCAGTTCAGAAAATGAATGAATAATAATAATAATAAAATAATAATAATAATAATAATAACAATAACAATAATAGTAATAATAATGATAAGGCCTTCTTTCTCCCACCAGTGATAATAATAAGACCTTCTTGCACCAACTGATGTTTGATGTAAACATAAACTGAAAAAGATTATCTTGCCACGTATCTGCATAATTTTTTGCACTTCAACGCTGCCACATAATTGACACACTGTGTGTTCAGACTCCTTTTTATCATAGTCAGCATTAACAGTTTTAGCAGTTTGCGCTACGGTAGCTCTCAGAACAAATATACTACCCTCAACGTCTCACACACATCAGTGATTAGATAAATGCATGAAAGTGCAGCTCCACAAGTGTTCCTAATAAAGTGGGCACTAAGGATACACATAAATATTAAATATGTTTTGACAGCATTGGAATGTTCAGGTGCCTCACCTTTTCAGGTCTGAACAATAGTTTACATCATCTTCAGCCAGTGTGGTTGGATGTGCTAGGAATTCAATACTCAGGTAAATGAATTTCAAAAGTGGTTTCTTGAGATACTACCTTTCATTATATATTTAGTATCTCTTTTCTGAAGAAAAAGAACCGAACTCTGCTGGGGGACTTAGACAGAAGACAGGATGTGAGGTGTTATTAAGAACAACAAACAGATACTCTCAGTCCGGCACTGTCGGGAATTTGAGCTCTGTAAGACGACCGGCTTTTCAGCAGGGTGTCGACGATCAAAAAGAAGGACGTCACACAGAAAAACCCTTAGTTTTCCAAAATTGACAGTAACAATCAAAGTTAGGAAGTTGTTTGGAAACCATAGAAGTTTAAGTATATACACAGTGATCAGCCATAAAATGGGGCTGGTCAGCTGCATATGCTGCAAAGCTGCAATACACTGTGTGTTCAGACTCCTTTTTATCGTAGTCAGCATTAACAGTTGTAGCTCTCACACCAAATGTACTAACCTTAACTTCTCACACGCATCAGTGATCCTTGTGCACCCATGACACTCTTGGAAATTCACTGGTTGCCCTTCCTTGGACCACCTTTGGTAGGTACTTACCTCAGCATACCAGGAACGCCACTCAAGACCTGCTGTTTTGGAGATAAATAGACCCAGTTGTTTAGCCATCACAATGTGGCATTTGTCAAAATCACTCAGATCTTGCTCAATTTTCCTGCTTCCAACACATCAAGTTCAAGAACTGATTGTTCACTTTCTGTTTCACATCCCACATCTTTTTGACAGGAGCCACTGTAATGAGATCATCACTGTTATTTATATCATCTCTTAGCTTTTAATGTTATGGATAACCTGAGTCCATCTCCAGAACAGGAGGTCTTGTGGGCTGCTCCTGGTAGTCAGTGGTACGTGTGTGTGTGTGTGTGTGTGTGTGTGTGTGTGTGTGTGTGTGTGTGTGTGTTAGTGGGTGGGTCTACCAAAAGAATGTAAAACCAGTACTCACACAGGGCTTATTTGCTACATTATCCATGGTGTGTGGGAGAGGTACTGTACCTTGTACTCTATGAGAGACTCTCTACTTCTTTAATGTACTTTACTGCTCCCCACAATGCCATTTTGAGTCTGTGTGGGTGTTTGATGAGAATAAAGATGAGGGCTTAAGAAGATTTTTAACTCGTCTGACCCCACCCCAAAAATTAGAGCTTCTATTAAAAGAACTAAACTTTGTGTGAGTGTTGGTGGGTGGATATGGGCCCACATGTGCACCTGTGTGGCAGATAAGGTCATATCCTATTCCCACAAGTGTCTTCTAGATTCAGCCCTGATGGTAGCATAGGCAAGAACTAAAATTAAACTTAGTATATCCCATATGTGCTATTAGAGCTAATGAATGTGACAATGATGAGCTGAAAGTCAGCTCTTTGGAAGGAAATGAGTCTTAGTGATGGAGAATGAAAATAGGAAAATGATATTGGTGTTAGTATCAGTTTGTCAAATGAAGAGGAAAAACTGCAGTGTTCTAGATTTCACACTTAATTCAGAATACTTCAGCATGCTAGATGAAACTTTCTTTTTACTAAGTGTTATGTAAGGGCAACTGCTTTAGCTATCCCAATCACAAAATCACACAAATCAGTGTAAAACAGTCTGCTATGATTTCAGTATGTGGTATACCGATATGTTCTTAGTTGCCAAGCTGTTCAAAATATATTAAGCTTCAAAACACAAGATGATAGTCAAAAATGAGGGCGGCATGGTGGCGTGGTATAAATGGGAATGGTTGTAGTGTGTGTTGGACCTGTAAAGGTCTGGTGAGATATTAATGGTGTACTCCGCCTTTGCCCAGTGTCAGCTGAGATGGGCTTCAGCCTCCCTGTGATCCTAATTATTGATGCAGTGGTTCGACATATCAAATGAAAATGAGATAAAATGATAAACACAGGGTGGTGTTCAAGTATCGAAAGGGGATGGTACCAGCATGATGTATGAATTTAAGAACCAGAACATTACTTTCTAAACTTTTCATGAATATAATATGAAGTTAGTTCTCTTGTTATAGGAGACAAAGCCAAAACTCTTATCAAAGCACTAACTCATGAACCTCGCCTTATCCATTCATACAGTACCATAACATTATTTACAGATTTTAATGCAGTTTTTTTTTTCTTTCTCTGTTTAATTCATGACTGTTTCTCACTAGTAAACATGAGGAGCATGAGGAATCATTTTCACGTATGCATTTGCACTCCATAGTCCTGACCTTCACCATATTGAAAGTTTTCGGAATGTGCTGGAGAAGATTTTATGGAGTGGTAAAATTTTTCCCTCATCAATTCAAGATGTCGGTGAAAAATAAACCAGGCACTGGATGGAAATAAATGTTATGTTGCTTAAATTTGTTGAAACAATGGCATGACGATTTCGTGCTGTTTTCAAGAAAATATTAGAGTGTGCGACTTTATTTTGCCCAGGCAGTGTGCAATAGACATGTAGATTGTGTGAGTGCAAGCAGGTCTAAAATTGCTAACTTAGATCTACTCACTCAATCAGTCATTTACTGAACCGCTTAATCCTTCTAGGGTCACGGGGAGGCTGGAGCATATCTCATCTAACTCTGGAGAAAGGCGGGATACATCCCAAACAGCTCGCCAGACCATCACAGGACCAACACTCTCTCAATCATTTACATTCACACTTAGGGAACAGCCAGTTAACCTAACGTGCATGCCATTGGTCTGTGGGAGGAAACCGGAGTACCTGGAGGAAAAACCATGCAAGTATCGAGGAGAACATGCAAACTTCACATAGAAACGCCCTCACTGAGCCTGGGACTCAAACTCAAGACCTTCTTGCAGTGAGGCGGATGTGTTAACCACTACAACACCATGCTGCCCATCATGGCAGTATCTTTTATAGAAATCAGCTCAAATGCAGTTGGCAGCGATTATTATGAATACCTTAACACTAGAGGAGAGAGAAGTAGAGATGTGAGTTAATGCACAATGCTGAGAGTGTTTATCTGCAGTATTTAAGTGGTAAATTATGTGTGCAAAGGCGAAGCGAGTCCATCTATCTCTGATTCCAGACAACTCAGAGGAAACTGCTCTGTCGTCTGCGCCGGACTTGTTTGTGAAATATGGGAGCCGAGTGGCGATGGTTGATTACATTACTGCAGGGAGGATCTGTGAAGTGTGTTTATGTGTATTGCAGAGGAAAGAGAGAGACAATGTAATATTCTGACTGTTTATCACCTGTCTACCTTTTCTGCATTGTCTTGATTTCACCACCTGCCATTAAAAAGGCAGATGCAACAGTGTCAGATAATTGATTGTCGCAGCAACACTGCTGCTCCCCGACTGACGCAGAACACAAAAATCCATAAAAAATACACACTGCACCAGCACTGTTACCCAAGGAGGCACATGTGAGTCCCCACTTTGTACTTGGAACTAATGTAATAAAACCTGCTGTATCTCCAGCTTCTCGGTGGAAAGAGTGAGATTTCACCCGGGACGGATATGAAGCTATCCATACAATTTCTCCCACCTTCAAACCTCAGAGCGTTTGTTGTTTATTTTGTATCGGCTCCGGTTTGAACTCAAGCCATTATGAAGGATATTGTGTTTCCCCTCAAGTCACTTTCAACATTTCATTCATCTTGTTTCGAGAGTGTGTTGGGACAATTTTCTTTTTCTTTTCTCAAAGAGATTCTCTGTAAATGGCACACTGTGATTTCTTTGATTAGATGGAGGAAGGTTTGTGCTTGTCTGGAACTCCTTATACTACCAGTGTTATTTCTGTTTTCTATCAGCTGATTTATGAAATCAAGCTGAGCTTTAGGGCAGGAATGAGCAAATGTGGCAGTGATAGATAGATAGATAGATAGATAAAAAGACAGACAAAAGGATAGATCGATAGATAGATAGATAGATAGATAGATAGATAGATAGATAGATAGATAGATAAATGGTATATAAATATATATGTACATCTATATGCACATATGATACTGATTTGATGTACGACCGCCATATGTACGTTACATGATATGCATATGTAACATTCTTATATGTTGTACAATACTCATGGATATATATATATATATATATATATATATATATATATATATAAGGAGGTCCTAGGTTGAATATAGAGCAAAATAGGACTATTGTATGGAAATGGTATAATTCCAAGTGCATTATATAAAATTTATATGTCTATCATAACACAGCCATAGGATGTCATAGGGAATTGAACAACATATATACCATGTGGACCTGATGTTCAAAACTTAAAGACAAAGGTCTACAACTGTGTTTTCTGTTGCACAACAGGTGAGTTTCGTACAACACACCCACAATGATCCAAAGGTCTATTCTGTCATGAACCTGCTGTATACCTGTTGTGTGAGATATGTGACATGGGGCTTTACTGAGGTCTATCATGCACCTGCTTCGACTGGTCTCTACTGTTTAACAGGTGCACTTGTGATGTTGTTGAAGAACTGCAGTTCAGGAGCTGAATAAAATCATATACTTTTGTTTTGTTTTTGGAATTCTTTTCTCTTTTAATTTGATTTATTTATTTTTTTTATCAGTTCTGAAGAGGTTCTAAAGCTTTAAAGGTTCTAAAGTTAAAAATTTAAAGTGTAAATAAAAGGGATAAAAAAATAATTATTTAAAAAAAAAAAAAAAAAACTTGTGCCTTTCAAACAATGTCCAAGTAAAGACCTTTACAGATATTTTTAGCAGGGCGGCACAGTGGTGTAGTGGTGAGCATGTTCACCTCACAGCAAGAAGGTCCTGGGTTCGAGTCCTGGGCTCGGGTATTCCTGTGTGGGAGTTTGCATGTTCTCCCCATGCTTGCTCGGGTTTTCTCTGGGCACCCTGGTTTTCTCCCGCAGTCCAGAGACCCGCGCATTAGGCAAACTGGCTGTTCCATATTGTCCTTAGATGTGGATGTGAGTGTGAATGGTTGTGTGTGTTGACCCTGAAATGGTCTTGAGAGCTGTTCATGGTGTATCCGGCCTTCCTCCAGTGTTGGCTGAGATAAGCTCCAGCCTCCCTATGACCCTAATGGGATTAAGTGGTTATGCAAATGAGTGAGTGAGTGATATTTGTAGCAAACAGCACTAGGTAGCTATTTGGGCTAGGCTGAAGAGGGTTTGGTTAAGTGTAGGGCAATATTGAGTAAAGTAAGAGCGGAGTTGTATCGTAAAAAGGTATTGTTAGCAATATACATTATAGATTATGGACATTATAAATATCTGCTACATGCATATAATACATGAAAAGTATATTTGTAATGCATTAATAATGATAGATTCAAAGGGGCTGTTCCTATATATAGTGAGTACTCAAGTGCTCACATGTAATTTAATTAGTCTTCTGAAGTGAAGAGTTTCTATGTTCCAGTCTTTCAGTAACATGATATACTGTTTTTATTTTTCATTCTTTCTTTCTTTCTTTCTTTTTTTAATGTATTTATTTATTTATTTGTTTGTTTGTTTGTTTGTTTGTTTGTTTGTTTGTTTGTTTGTTTGTAGAAAATGAGTTACTGCATGGAGAAAAGTCCAGGCTGATAATTCTGTCTTTTACCATATGGCTTGATATTCTTATTAGGGAAATGCTTTTATTTGTTGAGCCATGTTAGAATGAAATAGTTTCCTTGTGTTAGCAGTTTAGTATCAGTCAAACTTTTCAGAGCTTTCTCGAATGTATCAAACTGAAACAAACCACAAAAAAAGCTAATTTAACTATATTAAATATGATAATTAGAATCCACTGAGGGAAAGGGAGTAAATCTGTGATCAGTCAGATTAAAGACAATTATGTACATTTTTTTTTTTTTTTTTTGTGTGTGTGTGTGTGAGATTTCTCATCAAAATGTTTCATTGCTCATGCTAAACTTTAATAGGTTTATAATTAGAAGATGGAGAGATGTTAGATACAGGGTAGATATCAATGTAAACTGATTGCATTATGATAAATCACGAGGATGTTAGCTTTGAAAAAAAAAAAAAAAAACATGGCTGTATGAAAACAAATTATTTTAATGTAACTTTTAATCACATCCCAGTGGCTGTTTTAAAAGATCTGAGCTTACTCAGCCAAATTACACATGGTTGAAACAAGTTATGAACTTGTAATGAAGCTGTAGGTCAGACGTCAGCTCCTAAAGTAATGTTCTGGAACATTATTATTATTATTATTATTATTATTATTATTATTATTATTATTATTAATAATAATAATAATTAATTTATTTATTTAAAAAAAAATGGGGGGGTCATATTTTCTGAGTAAAAAGTTATTGTTGTAATGTTTCTACCAGTGCTAGAAGATTTGCTGTGTTTGTGGGGGGAAATTTTCAATAAATACGAAACAAAATTTGGAGAGAAAAAAAATCTTTATAAGTCAGGTCCACTTCAGGTTGAATCTGAACTAAAAAGGGTAGGCTGAGGAGGTCAGTGGGTCTTGGGTAAGTGTTGAACAGGGTCAGGTCGTGTATAGGGGAGGTAATAGTATCATAGTCTATGCAATATATACTATTTATGAGCAAGAATGACAGGCAGTTCTTTTCTTGGAATTATAAAGTTCTATTTGTTCATCATTAGTATGGGGAAAAGTGTGATCTCTGTAACTTTAACCATAGTGTGGTTGTTGGTATCAGATGCATTGAGTTGGGCATTTCAGAAACAGTATGTGTACATACATATAATAGAAATGTAGTATTTATTTATTGATTGATTGATTGATTGATTGATTGATTGATTGATTGATTGAAGCAGAGTTGAGCCATGTGAGTGGAGCCCCATAAAAGGCAAAAGCGACTTCTTGGAATGTCAAGAAGTGTCCGTCCATCCATCCCTCCAGCGTACGTGTACATATGGGAACCCTGTGGTGATATTTCTCATGCTGGTATATAACCGTCGTAATGGGAAGTTGTGGTAACTTCTTGTACTCTGTCCCTCCAAACTGTTACTTGCTTCAAGCCATGAAATAAAATACACTTTTTTTAATAAAATAAAATAAAATAAAATACAATTTTTAAATGAAATAAAATGCACTTTTTTAATAAAATATAATAAAATACACTTTTTAAATAAAATAAAATAAAATACACTTAAAAAAAATACCTTTGTTTTTTTAGGTGGCCAAATAAGCTATTACGGCCATGCAGTGAATTACTCATTTGAATAGAAAGGCTTTTAACGTAATCACATTAAGGAATCACATGACGTTTCTGACACGTAGAACGCGGTTCAGAAAATGAATGAATGAATATGTAGGACACATACTTGTCAAGTAATCGAAATCATATGGGAGTTCCCCTTTTATGCAGTGCCTAAATCTATATATTATGTGTTGATTATACACCTGCATGATTTGAAATTTGTTGATTATTTCCTGTGTGATTTATATGTGCCTTATATTGAAATATGTAAATTACATACCGTTTGATTTGATATATGATGATTATTGACTGGGGTGGCATGCTGTTGTCATGGTTAGCACTGCACAAAGGTCCTGGGCTTAACAAGTGGAGTTATGTACTCGCATGTACACAACCTGCTTGTGTGGGTTCATCCAGGCACCCTGGTTTTCTCCTACAGTCCAAAGGCATGCACATAAGGCCAACTGGATGTTCCTAATTGCCCCTGGGTGTTAGTATCATTGTGAATGTTTGTGTGTGTTGGCCTTGTAATAGTCTGGTGAGCTGTTTAGGATTTACCCCACCGTCACCCAGAGTCGGCCACAACCCTAATAGGATTAAGCAATTCAATTAATTAATGCATAATTATATATTGTTTAATATAAAATGGCTATTTCATTGTAAATTATAAGTTGTAAAGATTGTTTTTTTTTGTAGAAATCATTAAAATTAAATCTCAAAATTAACACTAGAAATCAGTTTGTTGTGACACAGTTATGCATTAAAATAAATAAATAAATAAATAAATAAATAAATAAATAAATAAATTTGGGTTGTTTGGGTTGTTTGGGTGAAAAGTTATATTTTAACCCCTGCATATGGCAGCCATTTTGGATTTATACAAATTAGCTCATTTGCTTCATGTTGCTACTCTGGCAACCAAGCCAGTTTTTCTTTTTATTCCCACGTGAGTATGAGTCCATCATAAACACATACACTTTTCACAACAACGAGATCCACTATGAAACAATTTTATATGTATAATATAACTCTCTGACTGTGTCATGAGCACTTACCCTGATATAATGATGTTACTCCATGATCCCACCATTCTCCCACCAATCTTTAATTATCCACTTGATAAATGCTGACATGGGCTTCCTAAAGGTGGGCTGTGACCCTGAAATATACAAGGCTAAAGGAATGAGCACATGCAACATACTTCTACATATATACCTACACACAGCCAATTAGCCTAACGTGCATGTCTTTGAACTGTTTGATGGAACCACAGTACCCAGAGCAAAGCCCCACAAGCACGTAGAGAACGTGCAAACTCCACACAGAAACTCCATTTGCTGAGCCCAGAAATCAAACCCAGGACATTCTTGCAGTGAATAGGATGCGCTTACGACTACCCCACTATGCTTCCCTAATTTCCTGAAGTGCCCTTGAGCAAGGCACCTAACCCCCAACTGCTCTCCGGTGCCCTCAGTGTGTGTGTGTCAGCCCAGTGCTCCGAGTGTGTGCTCACTGTTTACGTGAAGTGTGTGCTCACTTTGGATAGGTTAAATGAAGAGGTAATAATTTCTCTTAGGGGATTAATACAGTATAGCATAAAAAAATAATAAAAAAAAAAAATCTAAATAAATGCGCAAACTGTGTAAATGTAAAATAAAAAATTCAAAAGAAATCTCAGTTTTTGTTCTGTTTTCTGTATGTAGTTTAGCCTCGGTTGAACTTTAAAACAGTTGGCCTTCTTGCTTTTATTGTTTTTATGTATTTTCCCACAGTATCTGTATCATTGTGTTTCAAATAGTGAGTAGCTGTTCCTCAAGACTCTCTTTGGAGGAAAACTTCCATCCATCAATCCATTTACTTTTGCTTATCCCAGGCATCCCTCTCCCCAGCAACACTCTCTAGCTCCTCCCGGAGTCTCCTGAGGCGTTCCCAGGCCAGACAGGATATATAATCCCTTCAGTGATTTCTGGATCTACCCTGGAGCCTCCTGCCAGTTGGATGTGCCTGGAACATCTCTAATGGGAGGCGACCAGGAAGCATTCTAAGTAGATGTCTGATCCACCGCAACTGACTTCAATCAGTGCGGAGGAGCAGAAGCTCTACTTTAAGTTCCCCTGGATGTCTGAGCTCCTCACCTTATCTCTAAGGCTAAGCCCAGACACTCTCAAGAAGAAACTAATTTTGGCTGCTTGTATCCGAGATCTCGTTCTTTCAGTTACTTCCTAAATCTCATGACCATAGGTGAAGGTTGGAATAGATGGCTATAT
>JAQMYF010000012.1:47615706-47629663 GCA_030014195.1 Neosilurus mollespiculum | reverse complement strand
GCGTAGTGGTTAACACGTTCGCCTCACAGCAAGAAGGCCAGGGTTTGATGACCAGCTCGGGCGTTTATGTGTGGAGTTTTCATGTTCTGCCCCCTGCTGGCATGGGTTTTCTCCGGGTACTCCGGTTTCCTCCCACAGTCCAAAAACATGCACAGTAGGCTAACTGGCTGTTTCAAATCGCCCTGCAATGGCCCAGTGAGCTGTCCAGGGTGTACCCCGCCCTTGCCCAGATGGGTGCTAGCCTCCCCGTGACCCTAATTAGGATTAAGCTGTTCAGAATATGAATGAATTAATATATATAGACATTTGTAATTTGTAATTTTTCTTATCGTTTTCTTTACTTGGTATGGAGCAACTGTGTGCACACAAATTCCTCTGGGAACAATAAAGTATTCTGATTCTGATTCTGATGATTACTGAAAGAGATCAGAGGAGAATAATAATTTTGATTTGAGTGGACAGGAAAGCGACTCTCTTCGACCAAGATAAACAGAAACGTTTTTTCAGTATGAGCAACACTCACTCATTTGCCAAACTGCTTAGTCCTATCAGGGTCGCAGTAAAGTTGGAGCCTATCTCAGCCAAAGCTGGGTGAAGGCAGGGTATCGCCAGATCACTCACACACAGGGTAAACACACACACACAACCATTCACACTCACACATAGGGGTAATTCGAACAGCCAATTAGCCTAATGTGAATGTCTTTGCATTGTGGAAGGAAATCGGTGTACCCAGAGGAAGCCCATTCAAGCACGTGGAGAACATTCTAACTCCACACAGAAACACCTTCACCAAGCCCAGGACTTAAACCCAGGGCCTTCTTGCTGATGTGGACATGCCATGCCTCCCGGATGAACAACATGTAAAACTGTAATGCAAATGGGTTACAACAGCATCCTACTCTTAGCCAAAACCAGGAAACTACAGTGTGCCCTGACTCACCAAAACCAGACAGTACAAGCTTAGACAATAACTAACACTGTCTTTTTTCTTTCTTCAACTGCTCAGTTTTGGTAAACCTGTAGTCTTAAATTCCTGTTTTTGCTTCTGTTATTATTTATATTATCATATACATTAACAGCAATTCGGCTAACAGGCTAAACCATAACTTAATGACCAGATCTAACAAGCTGAAACTACAGCCAGTGCCAAACAATTTACGTGATTGATAGCTATTAAGTTAACTTTTAGAAAACTACTAGCTCGTTAAAACTACATCACATCAGATAACCCTGAAATAATGCTCTAAAATGCTAAATTTGGCTGAGTATCAGTATAAATAAGCTAATGTTAGATTTCGAACTTGATTTCCAAACTAGAGAGAAAAGTGCTACCAGGCTGCTCTAGTGTAACCTTATGCTGAAAACATTGCTTGTAGTTTTGCAATATTGTGTTGTAGGAACATGAATCAGTCTACTGGATGTTTATGTTAATGGTGACTATAGACTGTGAGACAGTATAGACTGCAATTTAAATACATTCACCAAAAAATGGTTTTAAATGTGAACTACTTGCTAATACGTCTGCTCTACCTGACTGCTAATTACAAAACAAATATACTCCGATTAGCCATAACATTAACACCACCTGACTGGTCTGCAGCTAGGCAGCCCAATACACAGCATGCCCTGATATCTTTCTATCATAGTCAGCATTAACAGTTTCAGTTGTCTGTGTTACCATGGCTCTTCTGTGGGATCAGGCCAGACATTGAGAATTGGGCACCTATGACACTCTTGCTAGTTTACTGGTTGTCCTTCCTTAGACCACTTTTGGTAGGTACATTTAATTCAAAACCAGGAACACCCCACAAGACCTGCAGTTCTGGAGACAAATAGACCCAGTTGTTTAGCCATTACAATTTGGCTTTTGTCACTCAGATATTTAAGCTTGCTCATTTTCCCTGCTTCCCTACTCGACAGCTTCAGGTCTCTTTTGCATGTGTCTTTGAAGCAAAGGTAAGTTCTTCCAATGGGGCGTGTTCCTTGAGGCAGTTCTCTGTACTGTATATCCTTGGGAATGCACCCCTGAATCCTTGCAGTGCATGTAGCCTCTCCACCTAAGATGCCTTTGGATTTGCAAACTATGTATCCTGAATATGCCAGTATGTTCAAAGACCTCCATGTTGGTTAGTCTGTCCTGCCAGGAGATGTTCTGGATGCTCCTGAGACAGCAGAGGTGGTAGTCAGTTTTCTTGTCTGGCATATGTTGCCCAAGACCTTCTGTCGTACAGAAGAGTGGAAAGAACACAGGCTTGCCAAACACAAAATTTAAAGATAGCTGGTGGTAAGACCAAACCCTCTTGTTCAGTGTTGCTCTGACGCCTGTACCTTTGTGAATTCTCACTTCGGCATCGAGGGAGAGGGAGCTAGTGATTGTGGATCCCATATACATGAAGCTATTGACTACTTTCATGTAGTTGTCATCAACGTTAATAACAGGCATGGAGTCAGTACCATGCATAAGGATTTTAGTCTTCTTGATGCTAATTGTCAACCTGAACATTTTACAGGTATAGGTAAAGCAATCCTTTAGCTGTTGGAGAGCAGCCTCTGTGTAACAGAGCTCATGACTGAAGACATCCTTGACTTTCTTTTGAGCTTGGAGCCTAGCATTGTTAAAGAGCCTTCCATCGGCTCTGGTGCAGAGGTGAGTGCTCTAATCACAATCACCTCATGCGAAGTTGAGGAGCATGGAGAACAATATCCCAAAGAAAATTGGTGCCAAAACACAACCCTGCTTAACTACGGAAGGAGTGGATCAGAAATCGTTCCATTGAATGTATAATTTACAATATGGCATTTTAAAATGCCAACCCTTTTATTTTACTTCAGGTGCTGTTACTTTTTCATTCTAACTGGGATGATATCTCCAAAATGCCCAATTCTGAATAAGGTGTCTTTAGCCGTGTCTGTGAGGGGTTTAGAGGCTTTCATCTTATTTCCCTTCCCATGGCGAACAAGAGCTTTCCTACATGCAGCAAGGATTCTGTGGGACTTTTTAAACTCTTTATCCCTTAGAATATGTCCTGTATACATTTTCTTTGCAAATGTTTTCTCTGCAAGCTGCTAAAGACCATAGCGCACACTGCAGTTTCAAGCTAACGGTTAACTTGCAGGTCAGATATGCCCTGGCCTGGATACATGCTTTATTTCCTGCATGTCAACCAATCAGATTGTGTGTACATTTGTTGCCATATAACTGTCAATGTTATTCACTTTACCTGTCAGTGGTTATCATTTATTTAATGCTATGGCTTTTTTTACTTATTTTTTTCAGTATTTGAAATTTGTTGTGTCAACTTGACATTTAAGCACCTTAACATATTGTGGCAAGAGGAGGGTTACGTCTAGTAATATTATTATTGAGGTGGATAAAACCCCTCAACAATCCGACTACGCCACCCTGGGAATTTTACCCAGGGAATTTGGCTACCATTTACTGATAGACCAGACACACAGGTAAGTAACACCATTCAGGCAGACCAGGTTTCAATCCTCAAAATGATCTTCAATCCAAATTTTGATTTTGATTTTCAATCCAAACAACGTTCATGTGACATTCATACACTTTAAAACATTCACATTAAGAAGGGCAAACAAGACTAGCTATGGGGTCAGGTGTCCATAAGCACAGCAGTTACCATCACCCTGCCAGTCCCAAGCAACCATGGCAAAACTGAAGCGGCTATGAAGCAGCGACAACAGTCGGACAAACACAAATAAAGCAGCAGCCCACAGGAAACAAAACAGCAGCGGTCCCCATCAGAGCAGCTGTAACGGAAAATAATATACAAAACCCCCAGCCTAGTCCCAATCCAGCGGCATTTGACCGATCCAGGATCAGCAAGGCAACGACACAAATATGGCAGACAGACAACCATAAACATCCGGGGTAGAAGAATGTAGCGACCAAGCAGCAGCAACCAACCGCGTCTTCAATCGCGGCCAACAAACTGGAAACCGGAAGTTGACGATCATGGTAACAGCAACGTTCCCACTCAAAACAGCTGTAATAGGAAGCGATGTGCAAAACGCAGACTAGTCCCGATCCAGCAGCATTTAACAGGCCCAGGATCAACAAGACAAAAACGCTAATATGGTGCACAGCAACCATAAATGTCCAGGGTACAAAATGTAGCAATCAAGCAGCAGTAACTAACCGTGTCTCCTGTCACGGTCAACAACCGGAACCCGGAAGTTGACAACTACGGCAACCTCTTATTCAGGGTATAAAACTATAGCGATCAGGCAGCAGTAACTTACCCCATGTCCTGTCGCGTTCACACAACCAGAACCCAGAAGTTGACAACTACAGCAACCCGTATCCAGGGTATAAAACTATAGCGATCAGGCAGCGGTAACTAACCGCATGTCCTGTTGCGTTCACACAACCAGAACCCGGAAGTTGACAACTACGGCAACCCCCCCTGGGACAACAACCTGTTGGCCCTTTTTATAGTGTATGCACCAATGGCATTATTGGCTACCAGCCCATTGACAATTAGCAGGCGGAACAAACCTCATCCTGCTACAATCAGTAATCATTTGAAACCTAACAAAAGGCTTGTACTTCACTGCTTTACAAGTATACATGATTTCTCTCTTGGTAATGGTGCAGGCTCGTTAGATAAGGATATGACCATGTGACCAGTGTGCTCTTCCTGGGGTGGACCGTTGATATCCAACCAATAACAATAAAATGTATAATGTAATAAAAAAAACAACAACAATGCAATGCCTTAAAAAGAAATTAATTTTAGGAAACAGATCAATAATGCATAAACACAATACATCAACTCCACCCCCCCCCACCCCGGTTTCCTTTATGGGGTTGTTTAAACATAATAAAGGCATTCACTTTTAACATGCATTATCAGTCAGCTAGTTCATGTAGTCAGAAAAACATGCACTTGCAGATGCTGACATGCAATTTTTCTCACATTAGTCCTTTTGGCAGCTTGCAGTGACCTCTATTTTGGTACCCAGCAAGTTCTTTCCTGGCCCTCCTCTTTTCTGTCCTTCATGAGCTTTCTCAACACTGCATGCTCTTGACCTGCAAAGGATTCGGCTGTCCAATCCTGCTGAGCTTCTTTCTGGCTTGCCATTCAGCTCAGCTTTGCCAGTGTGCAGTTGAAGCTAAAGGGGACTTATCTGTGTTTCGCTCGAGGAATTACTACAGTTACAGATGGTGCTTAGCACCCGTTTGTTCGCTCTAAGGAAGAGCAGAGCAGAGGAGACGAATGGAAGCGAAGTGGATTTGGAATGCCTAAGCTAGGAAGGGCTTTAAGATTTGGAAAGTGAATTTGCAGGAAAGCTGGCTTGTAAAGGTGAATAATGATGGAAACAGATTTTTAATGGTAGCAGCTTGAGGAGAAGTCAAGGTGGGGGTTGATGGAGCCTCCCAAATGGTTAAATAGCCTCAGAGGCTCTTTGAACAGCTTGAAGATTTAACATGGAACATTTTTTTTAAAGAGCACAGCAGTGTTATGAGGTGTGATGTTTATTGTGTGTGAAGTGCTACAGAAGCAGTTCTGAATCTGTTTTCTGGCCGTAATGGGTTCTTATCTTCACCCTTCTTGAAAAAAAAACAAACAAAAACAAACAAACAAACAAAAAACAGTTCTTTTAAATGAAAGATGGTTAAGAAGAGATGGATGAACAGCAATATATCTCATTCATTTCAGTCAAGCTTTTATATGTGCAATATATCTGTAAAAAGTGATCTCTGTGTCTGAGTGAAAATCTGCTCATCTTTCTCTGTTACGCTCATCTCCCCATCCGCGTAGTAAAACAACAGCCTGGAAAAATGATAGACTACCTGTCATCTTCCCCAATGGCACTGAGGTGATTTAATTAATTGCTTTGCAGCAGGAGAAAACACACAACTGCCTGCTATGAGAAGGGAAAAAGACTGTTTTGAAGGTGTATGAAACTCTGTCAGTCTGTAACACGCCTCCTCTTCCTCAACTGAAGCACTGACTTTGTATGAGATGAGTGACCTTTCAACCTTTCTTTTTTAGGAATTCCCAGCATTGCAAACATATTACATCCTTTACATTTTACAGTCCTTCACATCTTCATAGCTTCAGGGTACCATATTTGATCCCAAGATTATCTGGTACAGTACACCCTACCATATGGATGGGTCTGCTGTGAATGAGTGTGAATGTGCAAGAAAAATGTGGCTGGAATAGTGTCTCATGTACTGCTAGTAGGGTGCATTCCTTTATCAGTGTCTGGTGTTCCCAGGATCTTAAAGTGAATGAATGAGTATCAGAATCAGAATACTTTATTGATCCCGGAGTAAGTGTATGTGAGTGTGTGAGTGACTGTGTAAGTGAAATTTTAGACAGCAGGTGACTTTCTTTTATTCCCAGTTTTCATGTCATCTTGGAGTTGCTTTATAAACCACTATACCACAGAAAAAAAAAATAATAATAAAAAAAAAAAAAATAAATAAAAAAAAAGCTCTTGGAGACTGCAAAGCTCCACCAAGCCACCAAATCACAGAATGTACACAGCATCCCCCTGCAGAGCCTGCTGTAATATCACACTTCCAAAAATAAATCAATAAATAAATACATTTAAAATGTGATATCCCAAAATGTTAAATACACTTCAAAAATCCCATGGTTGCAGCATTTCTTCTAGACCATTTCTAAAATTGAATTGGGTCTTACTTGCCCAAAGCCCCACTTCTGTTAAAATTTTGCACAAACCAAAGTGAAAACACAACCTCCTTTGCAAAGGTAATAATTCCAATTAGAACATTTCTAAAAATCATATAAGAAAGAAGCATAATGATAATCATAGTATCACTTCCTTACCTTAATTTATTAATCTTGCATGCTGCCTATCCACTGTGCTTGTCATCAGTGAGCTGAAGTCAATACCAGCTGGGTTTGGGCGAGGCGTGAGGTACACTGTGCACAGGTCACTAGACTTTCAAAATATAGCAGCGACAGAACTCACACCTTCGCACAATTTAAAGTAGCCAGTAGACTTGATCTGCATATATATTCTAAATTTGAGAGGAAACCAGAGAACCCAGATGAAACCCATGTAAGCACAAGGAGAGCAAACAAACCACCCACAGGAAAACCACAGTTGCCCCTGAGGCTCAAACCCAGAACCTTCATGCTGTGAGGTGGCACTGCACCACCATTTTAAACTGGATCAGTAATTTTATAGGAAGTGACCGACCTTACAGTGTATTTCATCATATTAACACTCTCATTTTTTCTTAGTTTTAAAATCCATCTTCCTATTAAACCTTTAGGTCAAGTACATTATCCTCAATATAAATCACTGTTAATGAGCTATTACTCTAGAAATTATAGCATATTAGAACTGATGCTGTCATTCAGTAAATTACTAGCAGAGCTATTGTTTAACAGAAAATCTGATTAATCAGAATCAAGAATTCAGCAGCACCTTCAAAACTGATTCAGCATAAATTTAGCAATCTTCAAAAAGTCCTTATTTGTTACTATTTCATTTCATTTGAAATTAACAAACCGTTTTATCCTTTTATAGTCACAGGAAGGCTAGAGCCCATCCCAGCTGTCTCTGGACAAAGGTTAGGTACACCCTGAACAGCTCGCCAGACCACCATAGGCAATCATTCACACTAACATTCACATCTAAGGGCAATCAAGAATATGCAGTTAGTCTAATGTGCATGTCTTTGAACTGTGGGAGGAAACTGGAGCACCCGGATGAAACCCACAGATGCATAGGGATAACACAGACTCCACACAGAAACACACTCGCTAAGAACAAGGCTCAAACCCAGGACCTTCTTGTTGTGAGGCGGAAGTCTTAACTGCCATGCCGCCCACAGTTATTACATTTACTGTGAAATACACAGCTGAAGAGATGACTAGTCCTGTAAAACTTGGACTGTGCCGGTGTTTTAATTTCTACTGATGACACCATCGCATCACCTTTACTTAAAATGAATTTAAAACAAACACATTTTATAGTTAAAGTTGCATGAATATATCTGCCCGCCTATGCAGGCATCGCCTCGTGTGCTTGTTGATTTGAGCTCACTTGGCTGAGATGAAGGCTCACCTTAATCCAGCTCACGTGCACATACATAAAACACAGGAAACTGAGCTTATCATCTAGACGTAATGGTTCTGTTCCTACACTGGCACTCATATGCACTGTGTCCTTTGCAAAAGAACATGTTAAGCCTACAGCTTTTACTGAAAGGTGAAGTTCAGCCATCTCTTTTCTCTTTAGATTTGCAGAAGTACTGAATCCACCCTACACTGACTGCTACAGACTGCAGGAATCCTCCATGTACCAAGCAGGAGGTCGAGCTGCAGGGCTCAGCATGTCAGAATCGAGTCATGCCCTCGACCCGTTCGCTCAGGGTGAGTTTCTCAAAGCCAAATTGTATTAATGATTACTACACGGATGAGGAACTTGCAACTCGAAGCATGAGCAGTTTCCTCCCATCTCTCCCTGTCTCACCCTCCTTCTCTTTTTTTCACCTCCATTGCTGCTCAATACCCCTAAGCTGTTCGTCCAAATGAACTGTTTATCCATGTCCAATTCCGGTCATCGATCCTGCTTCCTGCTGAATCGGAGAGGAAAGACCTGCTCTGCATTGAGATCCACTGATCTAAAACACTTATCTGGAATAATCTACCTCATTCGGATCAATCCGCTCGCCCTGATGCTTTTTTTTTAAAGAGAATGGATTAACAAGAATGTACCCTATGCCAACCATTCTAGCCAGCTCTTATTTGCCTGCTTATTCTTCCTATACTCTCATTTTATTCTGGCTCTCAGCGAGCCAACAGGCTTGTTCTCGCATGCTCCATTCGTGAATTAACCTCAGCTCTGTGTGTGCTCTGTTTTGTGAATAGCTACAGATGGCTGGCTTTTAATGTCTGGTTCTTCTGGGAAGAGTGAAATAGGAAACAAAAGGAGAAGGATTGAAAAGAAGGAACAAAGGGGTGAAAAGAAATTCTCGCTGTATTTGCTGCCTACATGTGAAAAGGGATCCACCTTACTTGGACTTCTTTCTTTTATTAAATTTGATTTGTGCTTCTAATAAACACATTCGATTGTTGTTATAGCTTCATAACTAGCCTCCATTGGACTGGATACATATGTGTATGCAAGTGTTCAGTGTGTGAATGTGCATGAGTACAGTCATGTGCCACAGGGCATCTTCTTTTAGGGGTACAGTACAGCTAACCCCTTGTCAGCATCACATATTTACTTTCTCCTTACCCGTGGATTTCCAATATAACTTGGCATAATTATAGATTATTGTTGCCATGGAGACTGGAGCCATGTGAAAAGGAGGGTTAACCTGGGCGGAGTTGGAGCAAAGAGCATACGGGGGCAATTGCCTTGGCAACGCACAACAGATGCCATGGCAACCTATGCATGCATCATCACTCTATTAAGATGCTAACATTATTAGCAGAGAGAGAGAGAGAGAAAGAGAAAGTGCTGGAAGCATTTTTTGAAAGAGGACAGGAATGGATTTCAGCTACAAAAAGGGGTTCCAAAATGGGGGGGGGGGTGAATTAATTAAATAAAAATGACAAACACAAGGATTAAAATGTGTGCACTGAAATCGAGCTGGAAGTACTTCTGAAAGGTCTTATCCGAAATCTCTGTTCTCAGTGCAGTTTGTACCGCCAGAGAAGTGGATTCAGGAGCAGTACAGCATGGATCATATTCTGGAGGCTGTAATAATAATGAAACAAAGTGAAATTACATCGAAAACACAATCAAATAAGAAATTACAGACCACAATATAACAGCCTGGACCACAGCCATGATAAACCAAGTTCAAGCAATTTCATAACACACACATAATGGCTGTTGCCTTAGCATTTTTTTTTCCAGCTCTACATGAATATGGAAACCCACTTCTATCACTTTAAAAAAAATATATGTTGTCTTATAATAAAGTTCTAATCATGAAATTCCATGTCAGAGATATCAGATACTGCAGCATAGTTATGAGATGCTACATCAGGGTGGCACAATGGCATAGCGGTTAATATGTCCACCTTACAGCAAGAAGGTCTTGGGTTCAAGTCCCGAGCACACTAAGGGAGTATGGAGTTTATATATTCAGCTTACAAGCATAAAACAAGTCTTATTTTTATCTGTTTATCATTATTTGTTCATTCCAACCACTCACTCTCACTCACTCAGTTGCCAAACCGCTTAATCCTGTTAGGGCCGTGTGTAGGCTAGAACCTATCTCAGCTGCCACTGGGCAAAGGTAGAGTAAACCTTGAATGACTCACCAGTCCAACGCAGGGCAACACACCCACAATTATTCACACTCATACTCACACCTAGGGGCAAATTGAAACAGCGTATTAGCCTGATGTGCATGTTTTTGGGCTGTGGAGGAAACCGAAGTACCCGGAGGAAACCCATGCAAACGCAGGGAGAACATTCACACCGAACTCCACAGTGAAATGCCTGAGGCTGGAACTAGAACTCAGGACTCTTTTACTGTTCAGCAGATGTGCTAACCATGATACCACCGTGCCGCCCTCATTCGGACCAGTAGATTCACATGTGGTTACATCCCTAACTCATTTAATCCAGCTTGTAAACAGATGCTTACTCCAAATGAAGAAAACACATGCATAATCACATGAAAGCACACTGTACAAAACTACAAAGATACTCTATATAAGAAAAGGAGGAGAGTCAACAAGGAAATCTCTTCCTAACCTTCCAACTTTCAATGCCAGCATGAGCCCGTTTTGACTCTTTGTATCACCTTTTCATTTTGTCAGGCTCCTGCTCTATCATTTTTTTCTCCCCTTACATGTACTAATTCTGATGATCTCTGATTCTCGTTCTTAATATTTTTTATTACATAAAATCCTTTCGTTAACCTTCTGTTTCCATTTATTTCTATAAACCTCCCTGACAGAACGTAACGGATTCAGCGGAAATCACTAAAGCTTCCGAACCTCAAAGAGAAATATGGGTGTGTTTGATTTTGAAATTCTCCAAATGTCATACTTTGGTGCCTCCAACTGTGCAAAGCCCCTTTTTCATAAGTAAGTGAAACAGCTTTCCTGTGAACTAATTGAAACGCATTGCTGAAATTAAAAACATGCTCCGTTAATTGATACTATTAAAGCAGTGATCTGCAGTAATTACTTGAACATGTTATTTTGTAATGTGTTTTTCATAATTAGGATCGACCTTTACAATACCCGTGTGTCCGTGTGTGTGTGTGTGTGTGTGTGTGTGTGTGTGTGTGTGTGTGTGCGCGCATGTCCTGGAGGACATATATCTGTTATCTTCTTCTCTCTTGAGTCACGCCAGGGCTGAATGAGTATGTGCGAGAAGATACGGTGCATTAGTATTAGTCTGACTGCAGCAATGTTTATGAGGATTACCGCAGGACCCTGAGGAGCTCTCTGTATCTCTGATGAGCTTTCTGCCCTTTCGCCTCTGAGAGTATGTGCATGCACGTGTGTGTATTTCTCCCAATGTCAGTGTTTGGAATGTTCTAGCTTAAATAGATACACAGTAAGTATGACTGTGCTCCCTTCTGACTCAGCACCTTTTGTTATTAAATAAACTGCTGAGAAGAGGTTTAACATTTTTCCTAAGTTTTTATCTGGTCCCTTTTCTCTCAAGCCACTAAATCCAAGCAATAAAGACAACAAACTATGGAACTTGGTTCGGTTGTGTAAAGGAGAGGGAAAAAATATGTGGACCCTGAGGACTAATACTCTAGTGCACAGCAACAAATAGCATCATGGAAATGTTTCGTCCTTGCTTGGCACAGCCTTACTCTGATCCGTATTCGGTACAGAGACTTACTTGAGCTTTCCCCTTGTACCCTTTGGGAAATATTGGCGCATTGAAGCCTGAATTCCACATTAATTAACACCCTTATTTTACTCAGACAACGAACGCATTGCACGGATCATGGAGCACGCAGGAGAGCTTGAACGCAGTCCTCTGTGAATGAATGATCATAGCCCTATAGTAATTGCCAGTGGGACTTGATGATTTGATTGTGTCGGAAGTGGCGGCAGATGCACACAAATGAATTAATGCATTGCTTAGCAAGAGGGCTTATGTTAACCTGGGAGATCAAAAACAGGTTCTTTTAATGATACTGATAAATTAAATACATCTCAGCACACATCAGCATAAACGGACTCAACATTGAATCAACACACACTGATTTTTTTCATGATCTTTGAACATAAGCAGAACTCGAGAAGTCATGAAGGTCTCAATAAAATTATTGGTTCTGACCATAGATATCTTATAATACTAGATAAGGCCACTAGCAACCAGATTCCTGTTTATAATTGGTCCTTGAGCATTGTGGCTATCCCTCAGGTTTGAAGATGATGATCTGCATATTGATTTGCGGGTATGAAGACGTCTGTGTGTGGATTTGTTTAGCGTGTACTTGATGTTGCACACTCAGGAATCACACGTGAACTTGACAGGCCACCAACTAGTCCAATGGTAACTAGGCCGAGACAATTGGGGCTGATAACGTGCTGCAGCCTTTGTCCGCCTTCACAGCCGCTGAGTTAGTTAGATAACCTCATCCCCCTGTTCCTTCACTGAGGACTTGGTGGCTTGGATCGTTCTTCACCTGGGTCCTCATCCTCAACCTTACTGCCATGAATGTCCCTACCAGAAGCAAGAGGTTCTCACGGCGCTGCTTGAGGGTTCATTGAGCCATGCAAGCACCACCACAAGGCATTGTGAGCAGTGCAATTTAAAGCAATGCAATCTATATGCATATGCTTCTAAGCAAAGACACTACCTGCTATTGTCATTTTAAAATGATGTGTTTCTGTGCAAAACAGATAATCACATCTAAATAAAATTAAGTTTCTTGTTAATACACAGGGGTGGCAGAGTGGTGTAGTGATTAGCATGTCCACCTAACAGCAAGAAGGTCCTGATTTGAGTCCCAGCCTCTGGGGTTTCTGTGTGGAGATCATTTGCGATCAAAACAACTTTGTGACCTTCTCACGACATGTGTGGACTGTTTGAGAAGAGTTTGAAAAGAGATTGAGACTACCCGGCATTAAAGCCTCGTTTTGAAACATTCGCAACCATTTCAAAAAACATATTTTTTTTTGCTATGCGTTCACAAACCATGAGGCCAAAATACGATTCCACGAATGCCGCAAGACAATCTTGAGAACCTTTTGAAAATCAAATTCTCACCTCTAGTGTGATCACCCCCTAACAGTGTGAAATTGTCCTTTATGAATATTATTGTGGACATGTGTTTGGTGTCATACTAACACAGTGAGCAGCAGTTCTCAGAATCTGGATTAATGTAGCGGTTCTTTTAACTGACATTATTTGGGATTGAGGACAACAGATGCTTGGAATTGTTCAATGACTGGATTTACAGGCTCAAATGCCAATTTAAATATTTACACCCTAAGTTAGAAAGTTATTAACATTTAAAAACTATGGTGTAAGACACTAGTGATTTAAGGTTGAATTAACATACGGACTTTAACAGAGCATAACCAACCTTGAGGCGCCATCGTGCCATCTTGATGAACTTGGGAACATGATTCCTTCAAGTTTCATCTGTTGGATTCACCCTCCCTCCTTTTTATACTCCAATCATGCTCCAAGCACACTAATGAAGCTCCATGAGATCGCAGCCATCATGCCTCAGTATAAACCGGTAAGGGTTTGATGGAATTATGGGATGGTATTGTTTGAGTTAATGAAATTTAGGTTAGTTTATTGTGCCTCACACACTGGGATAGAGAGGAAAACAAACCCAACCTTTTCCTGTGTTTACATTTGACTGTTCATCCATTATTTGAAAAGCAGCTAAAGACATTCTCACATAGATTTGTGCTGTGGGCTATTGCACATCTATGTCTCTGCAGGCAAAAGACAGCTAGGGCAGACATGACACACACACACACCTATATAT
>JAQMYF010000012.1:47571496-47584491 GCA_030014195.1 Neosilurus mollespiculum | reverse complement strand
TATATATATAAAGCTGATAATATAAATTGAATATATTATGGCTGTATTTAATCCAATATTTACGTTGTGTTTTCAGTAATATTTGTATTTGACACTTCCTTGCAATTTAGTTTGCTTGTAATTGTGTTCTCACACTGAGAGCACTCATATATAGCTCTCAGGGGAATGTTCCACCTGTTCTTTTTGGAATGTGTCAGTGCTACACTGATATTCAATCTGGTGCCTTGCATTTAAAATCCTAACATCTTATCCATACTTTGAAAAACTGCTGAAAGCTAACACACATAAAATAAAAATATAGCTTAGCAATATTTTAAAAAATAGTACTAGTTCTGTAAGTGTCCAGTCGTGTCATATTTTCCATTCCATGTTTGTGGGCATGCAGTGATATGACTTGGGACGTCTGAAAGAAATCAAGGTTTCCTTTCCCCTGATTTTCATAGATTAAAATACATCAATATAGTGTTTATTTTTTGCCAATCACATCATATTTACTTTGAATAAATCTCCAAGCCCTGATTATTTTACACTTTTAATGGCTGTAAGAAAGAAATACAGACTTGTCGTAAGAAATGAGATTAAGGCTGATTTTTGTTCTAGCCCAGACTGTAGACTGTCAGGTGATTTCATAAAGTTAAAAACTCATCAGATTTAATTCACAGGGGCTATTTTATTGCACATAACAATATTTAAAAAAACATAAAAAAATTAAAAATAGTATTCATTTTTTTGCCAGCAACCATATTTCACTCTTATCTTACCAAATGGCAATGAGGGTTCTTTCATCCTGAATGCTTTTTAACCCCAAAATGCTTTTGGGCATGAATCTAAAAGTAGAGTGACTGGGAACACGTTGTCCAATCAAATGACAAATTGCACAAAAGGACATATAATAGAACAATAAGTTTAGTGTTCATTTGGCTTTGATCAAAAGGCCTGTGACTTTTATGTTCTGAATTAGAAGAGAACACAGCTCAGACCCAGTAAAGCATTACTGTTACTGTAATAATAGGTTCCACATTATTCCTATTATGGCATTAATGAGGTCTTGAGTTTTAATGCTAAACACTAATAGTTTCAATATTTTATTTCATGACATAAATTAGATTAGGTTTTTTTTCATGAACAGACTTCACTGGAAAGGATTTAAGTTAAAATATGACCAGTACTAGTACTAGTACTTACTAGTATGTACAGTTACTAGTAACTGCATTGCTTTCTAGGCGACAATGTTTTCCTCACTCTCACTATCAGTTCAGTTCACGTGATTTCATGGGGCATGCACGCTGGACATGGAAATGGCCGACTGTGGGAGAATATGCATGCTAGCTCTGCTAAAATAATCTTTACTTTTTTATCTCTCAAACTTTCCATTAATATAAACTACATCTGAAGTCAGCCCCATCTTGCATAAGTTTTGTGGACGTTAACACTGTAAACATAAATAAAAGGATATCTCAGGGCTGGGTGTTTCACATCTTTGCTGTGTGACAAATTGTCACATTTTGACGCATAATATTTTTATTTATTTTTTTTTAAATACACTTTAACGCACTTGGATGTTACATGTAGCAGTCATCTCATTAAAGTATTCCAGTCACAAAATCAACTTTAATACCAAACTAAAAAATATTTATTACTGCCCAACCACTAACTGCTCCTGGAAAATGGTAAACTAAACTTTGAGTTGAAAATAGATCACATTCCAAAGGAAAAAAACATACAGATACATTTTTCAGGTTTGTGCACAATAAGTATGTATTTAGCCTCGTACACTCATAGCTTAATCATTTGGCTTGTCTGCTAAAGCACGAAGTTGTATATAGAGCTAAGAGCCCTGCATCAAAAACATGCCTAATGTGGGGATTACACACACAACATTCACACTCACACTCACTGCTAGGGGTGATTTGGAACAGCCAATTAGCCTATTGTGCATGTATTTGGACTGTCGGTGAAAACCAGAGTACTCGGAGAAAACCCAGCCAAGCACGGCGAGAACATGCAAACTCCACCCTAAAACGCCCTCAACCTCCCAGGAACTTCTTGTTGTGAGGCGGACGTTTTAACCATCATGCGACCGCACCGACAAAATGAAACATACTCCTGAAATCCCATCATGAACGCAGAGAAGTCTTTCTGCTGATCAAATTTTTGTTGTGTCAGTAATTGTGATTTCACTATCAAACAATGCAGTTTCCAGTTCCTTTATACCGTTCCCAGTTGAAATATTTTTCAAATATTTTATATGCTAATTATACAGAGATATGACCCAGCACACTGTATATTATTTGCCAGTTAATGGGCAAAACAAGAAGGTTAACACAATATATGCTTTATAAACATAAGACAGGATAAGTAGTACTTTAAAATAACTTTTAATTAGGAGACTGTGAGCATGATCAGTAGGCTGGATTCACTTCTGGCCATATAATGCTTTTTCAACGATATACTGAAGTGTGATACATATGCCATATGCTTGGCAGCAGAACCAGGCAATCTGTGGTGCCTTATTATTACTCAAAGTGAACACAGCAAGAATATGAAAAGCCCCATGTCACTTATTTATTGGGACAAATATAGACAGGAAGGAATCAAAATTCAGAGTAGAATGCAGCAAGACACACTGACAAGTAGAGAGCACACAGCTTGTTTGATATGTTGCTTACTTTTAATTGTATACTCTTTAAAACTACTGGGTGGGTGGGTGGATATTTATAGGATCTGAGATATCTAAAGCCGTTTTTTTTTTTTTTTCTTGTAAGAGTAGAGAATGAAAGAGAACACACACACACACACACACACCCACACACACACACCCACCCACCCACACACAGAGCTTGATCCTACTAGGGTTGTGATCAGGCTTATCTCAGCCAACTGAGGGTCCACCCTGAATAGTTTTCCAGTTGGCCACTCACACACACACCCACCCACCCACCCACACACACACACGCACACACACAACACACACACACACACACACACACACGCAGCAAGAAGATGAAATCACCACGGAGAAACACACTAGCAAAGCCCTTGGACCTTCTTTCTGTGAAGCAGATGAGCACCATATCATGCTTTCAGGTCAATCAAGATGTATATGGAGAACTACAAGATCAAGATGTTATGATGGCCAGCCCATTCTCTGGAGCAGAAGTCCATTGAAAACCTCTGGAATGTGATCAAGACGATGGATGGTCACAAGTCATAAAACAAAGCTGAGCTGATTGAATTTTTTGCACCAGGAGTGAAAATCCACCCAAGAGCAACATGAAAGATTGGTGGAGAGCATGCCAAGGCTCATCAAAGCTATGATTAAAATGTCTGAGTTATCCCACCAAATATTGATTTCTGAACACATCTGCACTACAAATATACATACTTTGTTATTATACCTCCATGCCGATGATAACCAGAACCAGCGGCATTGTTTTTGGGTTGTCCATCCATCTGTCATTCAGTCTTTGCCATCCTTGTGAGTGCAATACCTCAAGAACGCTTTAAGAGATTTTCATAAACCTTTGCAGTTTCCTTTGGTGGTTTCAAAGTTTAAAGGTCAAGCTTATTACTGCCTCATGTTTACACATTGCTTGTGAACACAGGATCCAGGAATGACTTGAAGGAGTTTGAATGGCTTGAGTATAAGTAAACAATTTTTTTTAAACATCAATTCGGAGTCAAGGATGAGCTGATTAGAATTCGAGGTTGAAGGTTAAAGGTCAAGGTTATTGCGGCTTTATGTTCATACCTTGCTTGTGAACACATATTTGTATGCTGCCCAGAGACATATAACCTCCAGTCAGGAGTTCTAGTTTAAAACCGAATGTGATCTTGATTTCCATGCATCTTTATAGGTTTGAAAACACTGCATCTCTTTTGTTATTTTGTTTGTTATTTAAAGGTTGACAGTTGTTTATGGAATAAAACAAAAAATGTTCATGTTCCTCAAACACAAACTTATAAATATTAAAACCTGAAAAACTGATAATTTTGCAGTGGTCTCATAAATTTTCCAAAGCTGTATACACACAGTAACACAGGACAGATTTAGATTTTCTGAATATATACCAGGAAGCACAGTGGCGTAGTGGTTAGCGTGTCCTCACAGCAAGAAGGTTCTGGGTTCGAGTCCCGGGCCTGTGTGGAGTTTGCATATTCTCGCCATGCTTGTGTGCAGTTTAGGCTACCTGGCTTTTTCAAATTGCCCCTATGTGTGGATATGAGTGTTAATGGTTGTGTATGATGCCCTGCAATGGTCTGGCATGGTCATGGTGTACCTCGCCCTCACCCAGTGTTGGCTAAGACAGGCGCAGGATTAGTAGGATTAAGCAGGATGGTCACATAGAGTTCATTCTTTAAAGATTTATTGAAGCATTTTAAAAAAAATGTGACCAGTTCTTAAAGTGAAACCTTCTGCTGTAGAACCTTTCTAAGTTCCTTTAGAAGTATATCAAAAGAACCCTTGTAATCAACTTGACTTACTGACAACACCTGAATGTTATAGTAAAATCATTCGTCATACGTACTTCACCTTTCACCCAGCCCATGGTTATAAGACATGCACAGATGAATGACACCTGCATAAGCCTTAATTGGATGAGCAGCTATTGAGTGTCAAGATAGATAGAGGGAGAAAATAGAGGAATGAGTGATGCAGGGCATGCTGGCTGGCTATGTTGATGAACGAAAGACAGAGGGAGGAAGGCAATAATACCAGCAAATACACCCATTCATCATATTAACTGTGTGACATTTTTCAGGGTCATCATCACCAGCTGCATGTTGTGACCATTCGTTTCTTCCCGACATCTGTTAAGCTGTGAAATCTGGTGAACTTTAGCTGTAATAAGCCTGGATTTGCTTTCCGTGGACACTAGCACATAGACGTACGTAATAAAACAGCTTTGTGATCCATACACTTCCCTTAATAATTTGATGCTCCTCTTTTCCCCAGCATTTTTACTACCCTTTTTTTTTTCTTCCAATCTTTATCTCTCCCTCACTGAACTTGTCACTGCTGATCCCTCAGAGGTGCTTATGAACAATTAAATATGTGCTGAAGGCAAGGTGGATGTCACCAAATAGTTCCTCAGGTTTGACATCGAAGGGACTGTTCTATACAGCGACGTCTACCAAGTTTCTTTCTGTGGTGCATAATTGTTTAGTATAGACTGCACAGGTTTGTCACGGTCGCTTTAGCAGGTGGCGTCATCACCGTGATGCATTAAAATGAACCATACAAATCTAATTTTAGTTTGCTTCTCTTTGTAGTATATGCTAAATCTTTATATGAGTATGTAAACACTAATATGAAGATGTCTTTATTTGTGTTCCCATGTGGTGTGTACTAAACTCCGATTAGGTTTAAATACCCTTAGCTACACAGCACTTAGCTCTGCACAGAGCACATGAAGCTTACCTAACCAGGCTTTGTCATGGTAAAAACAAATTAGGTAAAAATGTATCATATAAAATCATTTTGTTTACTTTTCTACATGTCTGTATAGTATATACTAAAACTCTGAATAAGTTTAAAAAAAAATTTTACTAGCTACAAAGCGCTTAGCTCTAACTTAGTTTTAGTAGACAGCAGACTGTGTGAGGGCAGGTTACACCCTGAACTGCTCACCAGGCTATCGCAGGGCTAACACACACAATCATTCACACTTACACTCACACCTAATGTAGCGATTTGGAACACCCAGTTAGCCAATTAGCCTACCTACTGTGATACTGTGCCGCCCTCCACAAGGATGTTGCCATTGTTAATCCGCAACTCCTCCAACATGTGCAAATGGATTTTTTTACGAAATGTTCACATAATCTTAATGACATGATACCATTGTGCACTGCCTTTTTAATTTTTATAATTTATCTATATTTTTGGGTTTCCCATAGCAAAACATGGATTTTGTCATTATTTTAATATTAGGTTCTTCCAATGCTAGTGGAAATAACTAATGCCAGTGACATGTCTTTCCTGGAAGACTCACATCTAAGTTAACATTTGAAATTAGTAATGTATAAATGTAGTGATTTCAAATGTTGTTTGGGGATTTTATCTGTATTGTATAAAAAATAAATCAATAAATAAATAATCTAAAGCCATGGCTTGTGGGGAAAAAAAAAAAAAAAAGTTTCTTGTGGGCTTCTGGGTCTGTGAAGTGGTTGAATGATTGAGTGGTAGGTAAGGACTACTGGTGGTTCCAGAAGATGAATACATCTTCCTTAATGGTGTGCAATTGTGAAAAATTATCAGTGCTGGTAGGGTGACAAATTACATTTGGGAATTTGCTTCAGGGTAAGACATGTTTGAGGCAAAACATAATTTCATTGTTAGTGCTCAGAAAAGTCATTATGCTGGACCTCAGTTTGGCAGCATCATCAGAACACCTGCACTACCCTCTTGCAATTCACAGACATTTTACTTTTTCAAGCAACTGTCTTTGTACACCTACACAATCTTGGCAGTTCTTTGACCCAAACCTGGATGGATCTCTTCTGGACCGGCTTTACCTACTTGTAATTGTGTGGATGGATAGGACCTGGGCTGAGCCAGTGCTTCCATCTACTGCCACAATTGCTGATGTTGTTGCTGAAAATCATGTTCTTTTTTTTTTTTTTTGCATGAGAAAAAAAGTAAAGGAATTGTGTCCAAAAAAAAAAACAAAAAAAAGGCCAAGTAGGAAGGATTATGTGTACCTCAAACCCACCTACCCACTAGGGATGACAGGCCAGGAACTGGTCTCACCCTCTTGTTTTTATTTTTAATACTTTTTTTTTTTCAAAATCTTTGTGTACTTTTTTTTCCCCACAAGACTTTCTGTGCTCTCTCTGTGTAAGTATTTTACATGGAAGCAGAGCCCTAAATCATGTGTAATTATGCTTCATCAGCCAGTTATCCTGAATTTATCATGCGCTAATCCCTCTAAGTGTCTCCCTGCTCATTTATGCCATCTTCTTTTGGTGCTTAATATGTCTCAGCAGGAGGGCAAGTTTATGCACTTTATACTGTATCTACTATTTATATTATACTGTATATTGTTACTTTTTCTTCCAAACCACAAAATCTATAAATATGCCTCTTTTTTTTTGGGCAGGGGAATTTTTTGACTGAGCATTGTTCTTATTCCTGTCTGGCTATAGTTGCTTTTGGTGTGTTTTGGAAAAGTATCTGGGTGCCTCGAAGGATTTTCATTGATAAAGACTCAATTCACAAGTCTGTTCCCTCCAGGCAACTCCCATCCACTTGGAACGATAGAGTCCGAGTGACAGTTGCACAGGATCTTATCTGGAAAAAGAGCAGAAGGGAATCTAGTTTTATGTCTTCCAAGAACCTGCTTTGCCCAAAAAAGGGGGGAAAAAGTTGGCATCTGCACCTGAGCTCACTCCACAAGAGATGGGCTGCGGCTGATGCCAACTTTATTCTTTCCAATATTTAATTGGCTTAATTGGAAATCCCCAAAAAAATTATAATGTAGAATTACCAGAAATCCCCAAGGAGAGTGGAACGGGAGTAAATGGAAAGACTTTTTGGGAGTAAAAATTAGGAAACAAGCTTTATTCATCTATTTGACATTATCCAAATGTTCTTGGCCCAAAGATCCTTTCACACTCTTAAGAAGACATGTGGTTCAAAACAAATGTTGGATTTTATCTGGGAGTATAATTGCCTAAAATTATTTCCTTTATTTGTCTGATTTAATTTTCAAAATTAGAATTAGAGGTCATTGGTTAGAGTAACAGAGAATAAATCATTCATTCTTTGCTTGACTGCAGTGAGAATTTTGGCTTGACTTCTGAAATTAGCTTCAAACATTGCACAGCATTTCCAAGCTCTTGATATCTAAACAACTTTGTATAGCTTATGCATTTTATTACCATCAGAGTCCATATTTTCATTGCACTGCTTGTGTAAAGGAAAATCACCTCTGTCGAAATGGCTGCCCCTGTTCTGTGTAAACAAAGGAAGGCAATCATGGCTAAATTGTCTGTGCACTGAAGATTTTTTTTCCCCCACCTTGCTGCTTAGTAATCAGATAATTCACTGAAACACGCAGCAACACTACGCAAACCTGCTAACCTTCCCACAGGGCCCAGCAAGAACAGTGGTGATTTTTCTCCTTTTTTTTTTTTTTTTTTTTTTTTTTTTTCCCAAGTAGGGATGTGTGTGGAATGTTGAAGTGACTTAAGAGCCACTGGGAAAGCAAGAGGATTGAATTACGGTTAGTGAATCAGGTGGAGAGAAAACAGAAGGAGAAGTAATGAGAGAAAATAAACTGCATTATTGGTCCACCTGCTAGGACAGGAGATGAGAGTGAGGATGGCAGGAGAAAAGAATGGTAGGTGGATGGGTATAGAATATCCAATCACATTTCTTTTTGTTCACAGTCAGTAGGGCATGGAGCAAAGGAAACAGCATTGATTAATTAAAACAGAAGTCACAGCACATGTATTACTAGCACTGAATTTCTTCTGAACTGCTGTCAGATCTGAGCAGCATATTTTTTTGGAATTGGTCCCAAACTGATTATTGTCACATTAGTGCTAGATAAAATTTGCCAGTTTAACAACTTGGATTACATTTTGTTCCAGCCAGTCAATGCCTAAGGGGTTACTCAGAGTAGAGCTTAGTCTCAGGAGTAAATTTTACAAATCGTTATCATTTAAGACATGATCTGAAGTTTGAACATCTGCTATTTTCCCTTGCTCCATAACACAGAGACTCTGCATGCCAATAAGCTGGCCGCTATTTGGGAGAACATGTAGAGCAGCGTCTGGGTGGGATTATCCATTTAAAGTGCACCTCTTGGACTTGATTTCAATCAGTTTGCGAAGTTAATCAGAAAGAGGCAGGATCGCAATGCATGAGCATGCCTCAGGTGCCTCTATGCGCCCTGTGCCTGCATTAGCTTAATCTCATTCATCAATCCACCAGCCAAAGAGTCTTGCTTCAGCCAGGACAGACAGAGAGAGAGAGAGAGAGAGAGAGAGAGAGAGAGAGAGAGATGAACAGATACTGTCTAAATGTCTAATGGAAACCCAGTGTAAGGTAATGGAAGAGTTCACATTATCTATACAGATATTGCTCCACATTCTGTGATGATAAACCTTCTCCACAATTTGACTTGCCAAGATGGTGAGGGGGTGGGGTGAGTGGGTAAGAGAGTGTGCATGAATCAGCCCTAGAATTATGGGTCAGGACAAAAAGGATGCTTGGCAGGAAGTAGAGCAGGGGGATATAATTGCTAGCGCACCATTTCTGAAAAGGCTATTGAAAATGCCATTCTGTGGTACGCTGATTGGCTTCCCCCCCGCAACGCACTCTTTTTGGTTGGCCGTATTCTAAAAGCATTGAGCACGGATGGCTTTTTAGCAGATGCTGTGAATAGTTTGCATGGCAAAATAACAAGGTAATTAGAGTGTTTGCAAGTCTGGAAGCTAGCTGCACTGAGAAACAGAGCACAGTGGCAACTAGCGCTACAGCCACAGTCACATCGGGTTTGTCCAAACCTGACAGCTTAATTGGCAAAGAAAAGAGATGGATGGGGAAGGATATCAATCCTTATTGTGTGTTTGATTACAGCAGAGTGCTTTAGTGATGCTTCCATCTCTGGAGGAGCCTGAGCTTTCTTTTCCTCCTGCTTGGTTCTTGGCCACTTGTGAAAATGGTTTGTGCAGAATGATGAAGGAAGGACAAAAAGTCTCTATATGCAGTACACATTATTTTCGAAAATAGTTCTCATTAAGATATGGTGACTATGTTATCACACCCCTTTGCAAGAAGTCATTCATTCATTCATTGATTCATTCATTCATTTGCTGAACTGCTTAATCCTTTTAGGGTCACGGAAAGACGGGCCTATCTCAGCCGACTGTGGGTGAAGGCGGGGTACACCCTGAACAGCTCGGCAGTCTGATGCAGGGCCAACACACACACACGCACACACACACACACACACACACACACACACACACACATGTATCGACAGTCTGAAACAAACAATTAGCTTAATGTGCATGTCTTTGGACTGTGGGAGGAAACTGGAGTACCCAGAGGAATCCCACTTAAGCACGGTTAGAACATCCAAACTCCACTCCCAATTGCCTCCACTAAGCCTGGAACTCAAACTAAGAACTCTCTTGCTGTGAGGTGGATGTGCTAACTACTACATCACCGTTCTGCGCTGGCATTAATAATGTCAGTAGTTTTATTAAGGCCAGTATCATGTACACAGGGTGATCAATAAATTGAGCATCTCTTATTTTATGATGCATCACTTGATTTTATGATTTGCCACTCAATGCCTAATAACTTAATTGGTATTGACGCTTTGCAGTGGATGCCTTTTTGCTAATATAGCCAGGGGCCAACATTTCAGACCCATAATTGTTCATTAGATGTCTGTTCCGGGTTTCATGCTAAGAGTCATATCCAGATTCTTAGCATATCAGCAGTCTGACTGTGTCTTTTTACGCAGGATCAGGTTCTGCTGATTGCAGTGTCTCTATATCTCCTCGTGCACCTCATCAAGTCATCAAGACATCTCTGTCTCCCTGCCAACTCATCTGTCAGATATCAGAAAGCATACTCTCTTCCTCAAGTGCGCACTCAGAGAGAACCTATTCACCTGGCCCTGCTGCTGAGAGAGCAGATATATTATTTACAATGCATTAGATGTTAGAACATTATGTTTTAATGGTCGCTATGAGGATCAGAGAGATACAGCATGCATCTGCATACTGCTGGTACAATGCAAGGTCTATTCTTTTTCTGTATGAAATCTTTCAGCTGAAGATCATAACAAAGAACTCTCATGTTTTAGGAGTTTTTACGGTGTTGTTCCATAATTTTCTGTACTTCTTCCCACTCCTATATATAGTGTTACAGTTCCGATTGTGGTTCAGAGTCGTGGTAGGTTCAGCTATGTACGTGATAATGGCAGTTCAGCATTCCAGTTTCCCTCAGTCTGTAATGATCTTGGCGACTGCTCATGAAGCTCAATGTCTGAAAAGAAACAGATGTTAAATGCTGGGTAATGTGGAGATTGGATAGCTCATAACAAATCATCATGGATTATGACACGGTTGCTTTTTGGAAAGCCTCAAGGATCAATGCTTCCTTGTAATGCTAGCCTCCGCTAATGGTCTGCGCCATTTTCACATTGTATCACGGCTTCTGTGCTTTATGTAAACAATGGGAGTGTCGCAAACACATGCATGTACTTCCATATTTTCTTCTGCCTTACAGATACCTCCTTTTTCACAAAAGGGAAAAAGTGAAAAAGAAGGAAAAGAAATTAGAGCGGCCTCTTTCAATCAGGCTCAGGTAGCGTGATTAGACCTGTCATGTTTTAATGCAGGGGGGGGGGGGGGTGTAGCCTGGTACTCATTAGGTCGCTGTTTTGATTCGGATTGAGACTCAAGCTCAGTTCTATTGTCCCTCCAGATCGTATGTCCTGCATAAACACGTCTAATCAGTGCACGGCACTGCAGCTAAACACGACATGGCATCCGCCTTGCACAAGAGTGTAACCAGAACCCAATGCTAACATTCCCTACTGATGCTGTGTGCTGGGTTGGGCCATGTCTCTATAACAACTGGTATACGTCAGTTCTCACTGCTAATTTCATTTCCTTTCACCTAAACCTTTTATAGCATTACGCTTTAAGGCAGCTTGTTGTTTTCTTATTTCACCTTTGAGGCAGTTAGTAAGCTTAGGACCACCCAATGAGGGGCCAAACTGGTTTTACTCCACTTTCTAACGCTGGGCAGACTTGTTCTCACACACTAGTCTTACATTTATGTTTTTACAACAGATCAAATCTCATCTAAGTTTCTTAAAACTAAAATAAGAACAATTTATTTTTATTATTTGGATTTTTTTTTAAATAAGATTGTCTCACTGGCCTGATCATTATTCCTTCATCTTTACTGAACAATTTATTCTGGCAGGGCTACCAATGATCCACAGCTCACTCGGGAATTTCCCATGGATGCAATGCCAGTTCAATGCAGGGTACACACGCATACACTCAGACACACACACACACACACACACACACACACACACACACACACACACACACACACACATTTATACCGCGGGGAAGTGTGTTTGAATAGCTAGAAGTTAGCAGTCCACTGACATCCACTTAGCCTGTGGCACATAATTGTTTTCGTATGTACTACTTGGGAACATCAGCACAAAAACTTACACTAAAACAAGATTTTAACTATTTATTAATAATAAACTCTTACATACATTTGTTCTAGAGTTATTCCATGAAGAGCAACACACTTTTGAATGAACATATTTGATGGTAAGAATGTAGTTTATTTATTTATTTATTATTATTTTTTTTTTTATTATTAATATTATTATTTTTTTGGTGATCTATACACACACACACTCACACACACACAGAGAGAGAGAGAGAGAGACACCAAATTTTTTTTTGGCTTTTTTTCATTTGAATGCCTTTAATGATGATGTCACCTGCTCTAAATGACCATGACAAATTTTAAGTGTCTGCCAGTTTGATTCAAGCACTGTCCACTCTAAATAATGTTTTTTAATCCCAAGGTAGCAGACCAATTAGGTCACACCATTCCCATAAAGTATATGTTAATAGTCTTAAGGCAAGCCATAAGGCAAGATAATGGCAACATTCACAGTATACAGGTAATAAACGGACAAATCAGATATAAGCTAGTGAAGAATATAACAAGGCACATCTGCACATAATACTGCATTATGTTTACATACCAGTGTTTTTCAACCTTTTTTGAGCCACGGCACATTTTTTTTTACATTGAACAAATCTCGCGGCACACCACAAACCAGAAATGTTACAAAACGGCACTCTGTAGCTTAATACTATATCTGTAATCACAATATAGATTACACTCAGTCAGTGTGAAACCTGGGCCTGTTTAGATGAACACACACGAAGCTCTTTCTCAGCGAGCATCTCGTTTACAGTGGCTT
>JAQMYF010000012.1:47556264-47567269 GCA_030014195.1 Neosilurus mollespiculum | reverse complement strand
TCCCTACTGCCCCTCTCTGACATGGAAGAGTATTACATTACTCTGCCAGTCACTACAGCACAGACACTCGACAATGGGCAATGTTAATTGGATAATTTCCCATGGCACACCTGTCGATCTCTCACGGCACACTAGTGTGCCGCGGCACAGCGGTTGAAAAACACTGCATTAGACAGGCGTCTGCTCGTATACAACAAATGTTATATAGCGAAGCGCATTCTAATGCAGACACTTTCTTGTTTTCAGCTTGTTCCACGTACATTGGCATCACTTGGTTTTATTACTTTCATAAATACGTTTTTATGAAGCATATCACATTTTAATAAGAACAGACATAAACTATGCATGCAAGCTGTTAATAAGTTTGGGTTTAATTTCCCTTTAATGTCTAATTTTTTTTGTTTGTTGTCTGTTTTTTGTATTACATCATGCAAAATCTAACTACTTTACCTTTCTCTGTTTAAATTCATACAAATTTACCATGACATGAGAGGTTAATGAGAGAGAGCTGATAAAAACATTTTAAAGCTGTAGACAAAAATACCAACTCTGCCAAGGATTTTTTATTTATTTTTTTTACTTTTAGTCCTTGTTAAAAAAACTGTATGATGGAGACTGTATAAGGAGTATGAAGCAGACCTGATGATTCATTTCTCATTAAAAAATGAAGTTGTTTTTCAGATAATGTGTAGTTCAGCAATCTGCCTAGTCATCCTGCAATAACACAGGATGGGGAGATACAGCAGCTTTAAAATAGAGGAAGGGGTGTAAAAGTGATGATTTTGGAGCTAGTCACTCAGGTGATAAGTGAGGTGTGTGTGTCTGTGTGTGTGTGAGGGAGAGAGAAAGAGAGAGAGAGAGAGAGAGAAGTGAGAAAAGAAGGATGAAGGGGAGGAAGGAGAGCGAGGTCTATCATTATGTGGAAATGAGTTACACTTCCCTCCCAGTGCATAAATAACACACCTGCTCAAGCCTGGGAGTGTGGAGGTCTTTATTAATGCTCTTTAAGTGCTAGGCTTAAGGGATGAAGCCCTTCTGGATACTTCTGCAAAGATACACTTGTAGATAAGAATCATTTGTTAGACGGTTGTGTAAGGTCAGCATATTTCCAACCCAGTCTAACAAAAAACATAAAATAAAGAAAAAATTCGAGCCAGCCTTTCCCGATGTGCTGTTTGTATGTATTTAATTATATTTGATAGATAATTAATTGTATTTTTAACCTTTATTTTCCCCTTTTTACTTTTACGTTATGTGTCCTGTGTATAATGTGAGTGTTTTCAAAATGAGGACAGTTTTTACCCCATACTTTAGGCTACTAAAATACATATATATCTAAAAATATTCTCATGTTACCATTCCCTGTTATGTATCATAAGCCGAATTATACTTGCAGTGAGGAGGGGAAGTTGTACAGGGTGACCAGAAATAAATAAATAAATAAATAAATAAATAGATGGATAGATAGATAGATAGATAGATAAATACATAAATACATAAATAAATAAATAAAAATTCATATTTGCTTGTGTTGATTTCTTTGTTTTTGTTTTTTATTCCTTCATGCATTCATTATCTGAAGCGTATAATCCTAATTAGGGTCGCGGAGAGGCTGACGGCCATCTCAGCTGACTCTGGGCGACGGCAGAGTACACCCTGGACAGCTCGCCAGGCCATCGCAGGGAAGAAACATGCTGACGGCTGTGCAGCTACTCTTGACGAAAATCAGCAATGGTTCTTTTACATGCCTCTCACCATAGACAGTGAGAGACATGGGTGCCATTTGATAACCCAGTTAGCTGCACTGAAGGTTTTGTTTTTTATTTATTTTCATTACTACATTTCACTTGTTCTCTGACATGTTTTTTTTTTTTTTTTAATACATAATATATAATAAAAATAAATAAATAATAATAGCATTTTTTTATAAAAATGTTATATTATAATCACTAAAAAAAATGTCCTGGAATTGTGTAAATAGCTTATTTGTCTCCATAAATCTGTAGTCTTCCAGGATTTCACCTGAACACAAGAAAACTCCATTCAGCCATGTAAGTCATAGCATCAGATTTGTATGAGACATTTCATAACAACCAAGGTGAGTACAAATTTAATGTTTTTTTTTTGGAAAAAATTTGGCAAACTATACCATGTCTGTATTATTATTATTATTATTATTATTATTATTATTATTATTATTATTATTATTATTATTATTTTAAACTTGTCAAATATAATCCCAGTTAAGTCCATTGGGTTCAGTGGATGGATATTTATCCAAGCTTCAGTAAACACTATAGATTTATTCTCAGATTATATTTTTCAGAAGGGTTTAAGTTATGGTACAAAGCATGGCTCAGGTACATAGGCACAGAAAAATCACAGTTATATCCCCATGCACTCATTAGAATATGATATTTATTTTTTCAATAACAGCAGTTGCAACTAACAATAGTAACTATGCATAGGCTTGCTGGGTGGATGCTCCCAATAACTGAATATAGCTACACAATAAAATCTTACAGAGTGTCAAAGTATTACAACAACAGCAAATATAACAAGTGTCAAAGAAAAAAAAATAAGAATCTTTACAGATGAGAAAGATAGTAAGTATAGCATCATAAATAAATTAGCATTTAGGACACAAAGATAAACAGTGTGCATCTCAGACACAGGATCATAAAATGGACACAGATCTCCTCATCTATCCGCCCTGGTTAAATCCTGACTGTAGAGATTTTGAGAGCAGACATGAAAACAGAAATGGAGGAAGCTTGTCTAATGGGAGTTGGAAGGGTGAGCCATAGTCTCAGGGGAAACACACTATTGTTTTGTTTTTAACCACATCCTAGGGACGGCAAATGAATTTACACAGTGATGAACTCAACAATCTTATTTGGATTGTGAGTGGAAGCAGTTGTCTAATATAGATGGAAGCCAAATTTATTCAGGGCTTAAAAACAAATAAAAGTATGTTAAAAAGTTATATTGGTGTGTAACTGACTTCACTGCACCATGTAATATAATACAGTTCCAATAACAGCATGTCCTGCTGGGCTTTACTATATCAGGTATAACACATGTATACAAAAAAACATTTATTTTTTCTGTATTTTTTACAATTTGTAAAAAAAAATAATAAATTTACATTCATTCATTTTCTGAACCGCTTGATCCTAATTAGGGTCGCGGGGAGGCTGGCGCCCATCTCAGCTGACTCCGGGTGAGGGCAGAGTACACCCTGGACAGCTCGCCAGGCCATTGCAGGTCAGAAACACGCTAATGGCTATGCAGCCTACTTTTGACGAAAATCAGCAATGGTTCTTTTACATGCCTCTCACCATAGACAGTGAGAGACATGGCCGGCATTTGATAACCCAGTTAGCTGCACTGGGCGCACAGCAGTAACAACCCACTGATAGTGGGGCTTGAACCCCCGACCTTGGGATCAGTAATCCAGCACCCTACCACCAGAGCACCACTGCCCCTATAAATTTACAAATAAATAAATAATAATAATAAATCATTATTCATTATTGAAATATAAATTTATTTATTAGTCAAATAAATTCTGTGTTGAAAAAAAGATTTGCACACAATTTCCCAATCACTTATTCTACATCCAATAGAGTGGCAAAGTGATCTGACTGTCTAAGTACCATCACATTATAAAGCCTTTGGGCTTCAGATAACTTGCGGTGTTTTAGTGGTGCTAAATGAATCTGAAATTGCTCCTCATGTGATGCTTCAGTTTTCTGCTAATGTTTACTGTCACCAAAGCACTGGAGATAATATGATTATACCTCAGGGTCTGATTCATTTCCATTTATTCTTTTTACCTAAGAAGTCATCAGAAGAAAAATGTAATCATTTCACACAGTAATATTATACAGGGAAAAACTGAAGATTGCTGGAAAACACACACGTATAACCCTTGCTTTTATGAAAATAAGGTCATGTAACACACCTGCATGGTCCGACTTAGAAGCATTCCTCTTGGATAATAATGTACCGAGCACTTTGTATATTTGTTTGTTAAAGAGTACCAGTGTCAGAGTTTGTCATTGTGGTTCTTCATTTTTTTGTCCCAAAAACTGAATGTTGATGGAGATATACAGTATTTTTAATCCCCCACCCCCCAATTTTTTCATTAACCTTTATGCACTGAATATAAGGTGGATGTCACTGAACAGGACTACTCAATTAAGCAACATCCACTGAGCCTGAGGTGCGTACGTGTATTAGTACATACTACATGGAAACATAAGGGGGGAGGGGGGGATATAGATTTGTATTTATTCATTTATTTTACTTCTTCTTTTTTTTTTTAAATATCATGATGGACGCAGGTAAACTTGAGCTCACACACAAGTATGTGTCTATTTAACTCTCTTTACCGAATCACTTTAACTGTTTTTAAGAGTTTTACTACAAACACTGCGTAAACAATGAAAAGCAAAATAAAATGAGTTCATTATAAACTAATATTATATTTATATTAACATATTTAGGTCAGGTTAGCTTTTTTTTTTTTTTTTTTTTTCAATTTGATAATGTTGTAATTGGAGAGTACATAGCTATTTTTTAACACATTTAATAGTTTATAGCTATAGAATAACATAGAAACTTACAAAATAAACAAAAACAGCAGACTTGCATATATATATAAAAAATAATATGGGACACGTAGCATAATTATAGCATAATATACAATTATTGTGTTAAGTTAGACCAAAAACACCCCCTGAACTTTTTCCTTCACATTACAGATGTCATAAAGATCTTGAAGGCACTTGATTGCCAATTCTGCACACTGATTTGTGCTGGGAATTTCCTGTCTCAATTGTTCTGAATTCCAATTTTTTTTCACAGAGTCCAATGCTTTTTTGTGAGCCTGCAACCATTATGGTTAAAAATTAATACTTGGAGATCTTTCAGCATTGCTCAATCAGGAGGCTTATATACTCTGAAACAATGATTTAACTAAATTAGATCAATAAAAAAAATAGATATTTGATCAAATGCAACACACTTTTGCCATTTGCCTTTATAAAAATGACAACATAACCAGCACTCATGCTTATATAGTCCCACAAAATGTCATAAAATTCCAATTATTTTTAAAAGAATCCATAAAGTTTTAAAAGGCTGCAGAAAGTCATAGTGCTACTATACTTATACATGATTTTAAAAATTCCGTATTGAGAGTGACAGTTTTTTTTTTTTTTTTTTTTTTTTTTTTTTTTAATTAACTGAATTAAAGCCCTCTTCTTTATTTTAAAAATAAATAAATACATATATTTTTTTTATTATGATACAGGAAATCAATTATTTTACAAAAAGGCACCCCATATGTGGAGAGCGAGAGAAAGAGAGAAAGAGAGAGAGGACCATCCAACCATCCAAAAGCACTTTACAAGTATATACTGCACAATAAAACCAGTCAGTCAATAAAGTTAAATTAATATTGTTACTTTTTCAAACATAAGGATGCTTACAAGGTAGCAAATAAAAAACAAGGATAGAAAAACAACTAGACACATACAGAGTGATAACATGAAGAGAAAAGATAAGCTGTAACTCTTAAAATCTGAGGTGGAGGAAATTTCCCTGAGGTTTTCAGAAAGTAAATTCCACAATTTTGGAGCTGCGACACATGAAAGCTCTATCACCCATGAAGAAAGCCTAGATTTTGGAAAATAGAAGAGAAAAGGAAAGAATGTTGGAGTTAAAACCAAGTTTTTTTTAATGATGGATTATGAAGAGTAATACTGTAAAAAGAAAAATAAATTCTGCACACAGAAAGCTTGAGTTAGGGCATTTTACTTTGGGTGCCATGACACTAAAGGACCTGCCACCCATCAAGCACAGTCTGGTGTTGAGACTGATGCCAGAGGATCAGAGGGTTCGTGATGAAATGTAAAGGAGGGGAAGCTAAGGAAGTTAGCAGTGAAATGAGTCATTAACTTTCAGGCTAAAATTAGTAGGAAAATAATTGCTGAATAATTTTGTGTGATAAAATTATTGAATATATTGATAGGTTGCCCTGCGATGGCCTGGCGAGCTGTCCGGGGTGTACTCTGTCCTCGCCCAGAGTCGGCTGAGATGGGTGTCAGCTTCCCCGCGACCCTAATTAGGATTAAGCGGTTCAGAAAATGACATGACATGACATATTGATAGGTTTTGTTGTCTTAATTTGGTCGCTCAAACATGCCTAGTGACGTAGTGGTTAGTAGTTAGTATGTCCACCTCACAGCAAGAAGGTCTTGGGTTTGAGACCTGGGCTGCCAGTGCTTGCATGGGTTTCCTCCAGGTACTCCGGTTTCCTCCCACAATATAAAAACATTCACAGTAGGCTAATTGACTGTTCCAGATTGCCCAAGGTGTGAGATTGAATGGTTGTGTATGTTCCCCTGTGATGGTCTAGTGAACCAAGGTGTATCCTGCATTTTGACCAGTGTCGGCTGAGATAGGCTCCAGCCTTCCCGCAACCCTAGTAGGAGTAAGCGGTTTGGCAAATGAGTGAGTGAGTGAAAAACATGTTAAATGATACAACCGTAAGTCGGAGGGAATAGTGTTTATTTTTTCAGTGGTTTTAATTTTTATCATTTGCATTTCGTTTGTGCTATTTGAGCTGCTTCGCTTTTACAGCACAGACCTCAGGGCCTTCATTTGTCTGTCTCACATGGTAAAAACAATTTACCATTATTATTTATTTAGACCCCCGGCCTCACTCTGAGCACTTTTCCCCCTCCATTTAGCGTTCTGGCCCATAAACAGTGCAGGGCAGTACATTTGCACTGTTTTGCCAAGAACAAGAGCTATATAAACCAGAGGAAGGAGACAGTGATCAGGGAGTGAACATAGTGAATGCATTCTTCCGTTACGCCCCAATTAGCCTCACTGCATCCTCCAATAAATTTTGAACTCAGGAGTGCAACCTTAAAAATATGAGACCAGGCATTAATTAAGGGTTATAAACTTGAGCATTGAAGCATGCGTAGGACTTTGTGTTAATTTGTTGGCCTCCTTAGAATTAATTCTCTCCAGAAAGTTTTTTTTTTCTTTATTTTTCTGTGTGAAGCACTTGATAATGATAAACAGTTTATGATGATCAATGCTTAAAAAACACAAATTGTATTGCTTGTCAAGAGCCTAAAGGTTTGTCAAGGTTGCACTTGATGGAGTTCTAATGCACTCGGAATTAATGTTGTCTCTCAAGGGAAAAATCGTTTGGGGAAAAATGAGCAATTACAAGTCTTGGGTCAAAATTAATCCTCAATTAATTGATGGTGGTAGTTAAGTCTTGTTATCAGATTGGGTGTTTTTGCCATGAGGTGTCAAGTAAATTACATAGTGAGCTAATTTTGTTCCAATTTCTTGGTTTTGAATTAGTGTCAGGGGTCTTCAGAAGCTGGATATTTTTGTTTTTCTTGTGTTACTAATTGCCTAAGGTTATAAATGCTTTTAAAGCTATTTTATACTACAATAGAAATAATTGCTTTATTTGGAAATAAGTATTTGTTTTTCCCCTTTAACCCCTTTGACCTTAAACTGATTTTTAACCACTTTTGATTCTTCTATAATGCTATACTGCCACACTATTGCACCTTTACTGATTATAACATGAATCAACAAAATGTCTCACTCATTCATTTTCTGAACCTCCTAATCCTATTAGGGTCGCCGGAGGCCGAAGCCAATCTCAGTTGTCCCTGGGCGAAGATGAACAGCTCACCAGAAAATCGCTGGGCCAACACACTCACACAGACACAACCATTTACCACTCACACCTACAGGCAATTTGTAACAGCCAATTAGCCTAATGTGCATATTTTTTGGACTGAGGGAGGAAACCGTAACACATAGAGGAAACCCACACAAGCACAGAGAAAACATGCAAACTCCACACAGAAACGCCCAAACCCAGGACTCGAACTTAGGACACTTTTGCTGTAACCACTACACTGTCCTGTTCGCAATTCAAATAAGGACATGAAAATAAAATAAAAATAACTTTGGCATAATTACATACCTGTTTTATGTCAGTAAAGTTGCCCAGTATACCCTTTGTGTTTTATTTAATTTTTTAACTATATGACTGGTACAAAGACAATATTTTTTTTTTCAATAAATTACTACAGAAAGTCTTTAGCTTTAAATAAAGATTTAATTCATTGTAAAGATTATACAGACTAGATTTATTGCATATAACATGGGAAATGGTGACAGTTTAACAAATTGTGCCTTCAGTTTTCTCCAGGGGTCAGACAAATTATGAGTCATTCCAGCTTGCATAGCCTGCAAATGAAAGATTTGATAGTTAAACATTTTGCTGTGGTGAGTGCTAAATGTTTCTGTTTATACTTTCAATTCTAATTACACATTTGCACAGCTGCGGTGCACACTTTACCCATTTAGGAGGGTTCTGTCTCCGAATAAAACCCCATTTTACTCATGGACTAAAATTCTTGAGACATCCGGTAAGCTACTAGTTCTGGTCCAGGGTTTTAAGGCCATTTAGATTTTTAAAGTTTCCTTTTTCTTGACACACCTGAGCATTATCTGGTGGGTTGAATCCTATGTTAAAATTAAAGCTAAACTTCCTTGAAACTCATTAAATAGCCCAGTGTGATTGAAAAGAAAATGAAAAAAAAAAAAATAAAATCTTTACCCATGATGTTCTGAAAATTGAACCTGCTGCTATTGATAGAGTAAATTTAGATTCTGGAAAGAACTCACAGAGCTACCAGTAGGTGAGAGAGAACCAGAGAAAGGAGTTGAGAATGAGTCAACTTCCTCTCAGAAAGTAAAGGGCATTTATCGAGTGAGCAGTCTATCTGGCTTTTTTGTCAGCAAGTAAAAATGCTCAATATTGCTCAGTTATTGGATTTCAGCTACTGAGAAAAGGCTCAAAAGACCATTTTTTATGCACACGAAAAGAAATATACAACCTTTTTCGCTACATTCTCTCCCACCCTCTCAGCAAGCTTTTCTTTAATGGACATCTCCATGTTGACTATGGCTGAAGTCCAAAATGTGCCAGAACTCTGGATGTAGCACTGGGATGGAATGGATGTTTAAGAAGAGAGAGAGAGAGAGAGAGAGAGAGAGAGAGAGAGAGAGAGAAGGCTCAACAGGCTTTTCCTGGTCTGTCAGTAAAAAAGAATCGGCAGAAAGGACCCAGCAGAAATGGGGCACTTGAAAAGGGTAGAGGATGGTGTGTGTTTGTTCAGGCCTACATGCCTTGTGCCACTAGAGACACTGGAGAACAACTTGCTCCAACTGAGCGGAGATATCACTCTATCTGCCCATGTCTGTCCATAGCAGGAAATAACACAGGAATCATGTCCACTACGAACTTAGTAGTGGACACAGACATTTAATGATGTCTTCACTGCTGGGGAAATTCAAATAAAATGTCTAATCTAAGAGAATAATTTTTAATATATTTTTTTAATTATTATTATTATTTTTTCAAATATCATGTGGTATAAGTTTTAGAAAATCCAAACGGAAATCCCTCAAATGTTTTTATCATCCAGTCAAAAGCATACAGTATATATATATATATATATAAGTTGGAAGAAATACCAAGTCCTGCCAGTCAGGATCGTTGACTGGGATTTGGGCACAATCTGTAAAGGTGTGCTGTTTTGCATGCAATGTATGAGAAAATATCAGCTCAGCTGAGCTGAATGTCAACTACTATGACTAGTTTTTTGCAACTATGAGTATGTATTGCCATGTATAATATGAAGGCCTGAGAGCCACAGTGATTTAGCCCACAAATACTGAAAAATAAGATAGGGTTATGTTTTAATAGATGTGCATAAGGTTTATGCGTGCCAGAATGGTTCCTTTATCTTCCTTATGACCTTGAATTATATCGTGAGCATTATCCCTGATTTTTTTATATTGCAAAAACTTAAATTTTTCTCCAAAACTGCATTCTGTCGGTTAGACCATGCTAGTTCTCAGCCCTTCATATTATGAATTATTAAGACTACTGAAGACAAATATTTTATGCCAACCCTGACTCAGTAGGAGATCATTTTATAACTAAGTCCAGGGTTTTCTTAGCTTTTATGATTTATTCAAGGCTGTTTTTGCATTTGCCTTTACATGTTCAATAGCATATTATACTGTTCATGAATTTTACAGTAATAAGGCTTACTAGTTTTTTTTTTTTTTTTTCTAATCTCATTTTAGCTAACAGTTTCCTCACATTGACTACCAGCTGATATGGGCACCAGTAGGAATTCATCTCTATCTAAAGAAAGAAAAGCAGTAACGATTCAATACTCTCACTCTAATCCAGCTATCTCACATTCTTATCTGGATGCTACTTAAGCTGATCACCTTCCTAAGCTTTAACTTTCATGCTAATAACATCATCAGTGCTGTCATCTTGCTAACATTGCTAAGTAGATGAGCAAAGTCTCTGCTCGAACTCAAGTGTCATATTGCTGCACTGCATTCTGGAACTTTGAGTTTAGTGTTTGCATTTTCCACAAAATCCACATGATTTTGATAATGTCAGTGAAAAACAGTGATGTGAAGAAAGAAGCCCTTTGGTTTTCAGAGGCTAACAACGAAATCCATTATCGTTCAGGTTCCAAATTACCCTATTAAACTCTGTTGTAAGTGTGCTGTAATCAGCTGGCTGTGGCTGGTGGTGGGGGTAAAAAGTACTTTTTTTCTTAAATTACTCACATTGCAAGTGTGTGGGCACTTAATCTGCCTGCCTTTGAACAACAGGAGCCACTCAGTCTGGCACTCACTTGCTCCCTCTGCCATACAGCCACGCAGATACACACACAGAGGTAGTGTGGGATTGTTTGACTGGAGGAAGGAACAGGTTGTGAATGTCAGGAAGGGTTTGTGTGTTCATGTGCTTTCTCCCCTATGCTACTCTCCTACCATGGGAAAGCTTCATCAAAACAATAGTGTGTGTGTGTGTGTGTGTGTGTGTGTGTGTGTGTGTGAGAGAGAGAGACTATAT
>JAQMYF010000012.1:47542536-47555036 GCA_030014195.1 Neosilurus mollespiculum | reverse complement strand
GGCTGAGGGATAACTGTTAAGAGTCTATTGCAATTACACAGATGACAGATGACAAATAGACCGATAACAAATATATAATGTTAGTGTTTTTCTGGTTTTTTTTGTTTGTTTGTTTGTTTGTTTTTTGTTTGTTTGTTTTGGTTTGAACGAGTTACTTTTTGTGAACTAACATCTGTGTACCGTATTTGTTATGAAGAGGAAACATGAAGTAAAATGCAAACATGTCTACATAAACTTCTAAATTATATATTAGGACTGATGATCTCTTCAGGGTGTATAACAAATTTCACTTGGAGTCAGTTGGGATTGGCTCCAGTTTCCACTGCAACTCTGATGGATAAGCGAAACATAATGGATACAGAAATGGATAACAGAAAATGGAAACCTTTTACAGTTTTTTATATAGGGCTGAAAGATAAAGGTGCTATATGCCAATAAATGACACATACAATTTAACATGTTGTAGGCATTCCCATAATTTAAACAAAGAAAAACAGACAATTACAGGAGAACACTAAGTACACACTGGAAAAACTAATATCACACCATTATGTCCATGAAATTATATGAAATCAGGTGTTAAATATCAGCTGCCATTGTTTAGAACCTCCTGTAGGAGGAACCTGTCTCATTTAAACTGGACATCTAGGGTCTGTTGTTCTCTGTGCTATAGCAGTATTTACACAGCAGGTGATTTACATACAGTTTAACACTAAAGAACTAAGAGTGAGGCAAATGTATTCGCCAAGTTACACCACATTCATTTATGAATAATGATTTTTCAGCATTTGTGAATGCATCATCAGGGTCCTTCCCCAGAAAACTGCTTTAGTGACCAAAATGACATTTCAGTCACAAAGAAACAGGTCAGAAAAAATGGGTAACTTTAGATCTAATTCAGATTGCACTTTGCATTTAGTTTTAGTAACAAGTTTAGTAAAAAATAATTTGGGTACAACCTTTATCTTTATGTAGCCTATACTCATTTGGAAGCAATTAAAAATGTTTACTGTGCCCACACCATTGCTGATTTTCGTCAAGAGTAGGCTGCATAGCCGTCAGCGTGTTTCTGCCCTGCGATGGCCTGGCGAGCTGTCCGGGATGTACTCTGCCGTCGCCCAGAGTCGGCCGAGATGGGCGCCAGCCTCCCCGCGACCCTAATTAGGATTAATCGGTTCAGAAAATGAATGAATGAATGAATGAATGTGCCCACAACTTTGAACTCTTTAGATCTTAATACATAGATATGTTACCACATATGTCTGAAAAGGATGCAGGCTTCTCATTTACACTTTAAAAAAACAGATCTGAAGCCTAAAAGTCCCTTACACACTTATTGTGCTACTGGTCATAAATGCTGTGTTGATTTTAATACAATTCTGTATGTAGTAAAAAACGAAGATCAGAAAGGCAACATAAAAGCACCTCAGGGCTGCTCTTATTGTAAATTCAAAAGTTTTCAGGCTGTCAGAATATGGCTTGTAAATTCCTATTAGTCTGGCAAGTAATTAAAAAAAATAATAAAAATGTTTAAATTAAATGTTTAGTATATATCTATACACATCAAAACACACACTTTTTATTACAAGCTTCTTTATGGAAAAATAAAATAAACAGTGAGACATACCATTCTTTCCTATAGATGAGTAGATGCTTGTCTGATGCATGTAAACATAAGCTTGCATTATGTGTAGATGTGCCTAGTTTTATTTTATTCATGCTAAGTTTTAGAATATTCATACTATTCTCACAACTTTGCACACTCGCAAAAGTGAAACTAACTCCAAATGGTGGGCTTTTCAAACAGGCTTATGCAAACTATCAAAGAAATTTTAGCAAATTGCAACTTGGAAAATGTAATTATTAAACCACCTGATGATAAAAATATACATATGTCCATGTGTAACAGGAGAGTTTGGGAGGTTTGAGTGTATGCAAGTGGTGTATATTTGAAAAGACTAACAATTTTTCCAGGACTGGCTGCGTCACTAAATTCACCCTGAGTGCCCATCTGTGGATGTGAAAAGAAGTCTCAGAGTACCCCAAAATGTCTGCCAAAAATGCACAGGTAATGCTTGCAACAGTGTGAAAGTGCATACACTGGTCATCCATAAACTTAATAATATTGTGACCACTGACAGGTGAAGTAAATTAAATTAATTATACTCATTACATTGGCACCAGTCAAGAAGTGGGATGTACTAGCCAAAAAGTGAACAGTCATGTCTCAAAGGTGTTTTGGAAGCAGGTAAAATGAAAGAGTATAGAAAAGGCCTTAGGTCTCACTATTCATTGCTAAAATGACAGGTCTTGTGGGGTGTTCCTGGTATGCATTTGTACTTTATCATCAAAGGTGGTCCAAGGAAGGACAACCAGTGAACTGGCAAGTGCTATGGGTGCCCAAGGCTTATTCATGTAGTGCGGAGTGAAGGCTAGTACATCTGGTCTGATCCCACAGAAGAGCTACTGTAGCACAAACTACTGAAATGGTTAATGCTGGCTATGATAGAAATGTCCTAGAACACATAGTGTATTACAGCTTGCTCAACTAGCTGAGTATGGGGCTCCCTAGCCACAGACCAGTCAGGTGGTGGTAATGCTATGGCTGATGTATTTCTACAATCACTAAATGACTGGACAAATCGGATCTGTGTGGGCGTGGCGAAAAAAAAAAAAACCTTACCAAAAACATACTTTGCCAATAAACATATAGGCAAAGATGAGGCACTTTGGGATAATGTGCTCTGATTAGACTATTCTATGACAGCAGAAGAAGCTTGTAGATGGAAACTGGAGGGATTTTGAAAGGATAAGTGTTCACAAATTTCAGCAAGCCAGTGTTAGAGTCTGCTGGACAATAATGCAAAATGCCTACAAGACTTTATTTCTGCTAAAGGGGGTAACACTATCTTCTGAGGCCAAGGGTTTCCCCTCAGAAGAATATTACATCTATTGATATTTTTGTTTTTATAAATGATTAAAAAAGCAAATTTTTCTTGTGGTTTTGGTCAAATATATCACCTTTATTTGTAGGCACTCTATTAAAGAAAGTGAAATGTTTGCTTCTTCAAATATGTTGAAATGAATCAAGTAATACCCTGGGATGTACTTATTTCTTCACATTACTGCACAGGCTTACTGTGTCTACAGCATCAAGAGAATTGTTGAAAGTGCCTATTTTGATTTCACGGAGACTTGAAAGTAGAATAATCAAATCAAAACAAGGATGGGAAAATGATAGCAGCACTAAACAAGATGGACTCAAAATGAAAGCAGTACATTTTAATACACTGAACAGACCAAATACATTACAATGAAGACAACTTCATGTAATGTGTTTTTTCCCCCATTTCTCTCTTTCTTTCCTTCTGCATGCCTTATCACCCTGCTCATCATTCCTTCTGGCCTGAAGCCAGCCCTGCACATTAGCACTCTATTTCATATCCATGTCCATTTCCATAATCCATATTCAGCCAGATCTCTGTTCGCGGTGAGATTGAATATAACTCATCCTGCACATCAGGGTAGTGGGCCATGGCAGCTCATTCCTGCTCAGTGGCAGATTTTAACTAGCTCTTTCTTTTCTAATCTGGGCACCCCTAAAGCCTGTATGTCACTTTGGTAAATTACCATCCATGTTCTGAATATCTCTGATGACAACAAGAGCAAGTGAAGATTCTGATCTAAATTCTACAGCTGGTAATTACATGCAACACAGGGTTCTCCTTTTGGAATAACTGGGTTTTCAAAGGCCAGCCATGTCTCTCACTGTCTGTGGTGAGAGGCATGTAAAAGAACCATTGTTGATTTTCATCAAGAATAGGCTCCATTGCCGTCAGAGTGATTCTTCCCTGTGATGGCCTGGCGAGCTGTCCAGGGTGTACTCTGCCCTCGCACATAGCCGGCTGAGATGGGCGACAGCCTTCGCGCGACCCTAAATAGGATTAAGCGGTTCAGAAAATGAAAGAACTTGGAACTTGGTAGTGGGTGTTGTCTAATTACTATGATGAACTGATCTATTAGTTATAACTAAGACATCAGATGAAGCAATCACACTATGTTTGGTCAAATATTCCACGATGACTCACCCTTAATTAGTCTTATTCTAGTAGCCTAAAAAACATCCTCCACCCTTGCTCATTTATCATCATAACCTTTTGTTAACCCTTAACCTGTGCCATTTATTCAGATCATCAACTCATCCGCCCATCCAGACCTATTTTCAGACCTCCTCCCTTTGTAAAAGCTTTAGTCATTTTATAAGCAACACAACACACGTAACCATTCAGAAATCGAAATCCCACTGTAGGATGTTTTAAGCTCAACAAACTTCTTTCTCTCTAGTCTTCTCTAGACTCAACAGCAAACTAGTGATGCCAAAACATTTCAAAATGTTCTGAAAGTACCACTGGATGAAATATAACTCTACTTCTCAACAGCTTTGAGATTTGTGTTTCTACTTTTTGGAAAAAGCAACCCAGTTCAAAGCAATACTTCTAGGCAGTTGATCGAGGCTGTAATCTTAGTCGTGTCTCTGTTCCCGCAATGACGGACTTCCACTGAGCGCCATTGTTCAGCTACATCAGTTCCTCTGCCACATAGTGCTGATAGTGAACTGCTTATCCCACTATCCTTTGTTGAAACAGGAGTTTTATGTCTTTCTCTTCTCCCCCTCTATCACTCGCTCTGTCTCGCTTCCTGAGGTTGCCTGTCGATCATTCCCTAAGGAGTGTAAACCAGGGCTGGATCACTCCAACAAGCATCACCTTAAAGACAGATTTATAATTTGATGAAAGAGTATTGTTTCACTTCTATGCCTTCACATAAACCCTAAATAAAGAGAGAGAGAGAGAGAGAGAGAGAGAGAGAGAGAGAGAGAGAAGGGTAATAGAAATTACCATGGCATATAAAAAACAACTTTAATGTAAAAATGTGTGGATGTGAAAGAGAAATACCCCCCAAAAAAGCCTATTTTACATATTTATCCCAAATAACATAACATATACAATTATATTCAAATGACATAGATCCTGTTTTCCTTATAATATTTATATAGGAATAGTTTTATATTCCCCACTTGCTAAGGTGTGACTAGATTAGAATTTACTCTGACATTGGATCATCTCACTCACTTACTCACTCACTCACTTATTTGCCGATCCCCTTAATCCTGTTATGGTTGTAGGAAGGCTGGTGCCTATCTGCATGGCGAACATCACTGGCTGGATAACAACATCCCCGACATTGTGGTGGAGCTAGCAGGGCGCTTTCTGTTTTGGGCCGACAGGACTGCAGCTTCAGGCAAGAACAAAGGCGGAGGTTGGGTGCTCTACATTCATAACTCGTGGTGTACTGCTACCAACATTATCGGAACATTCTGCTCCCCTGATCTTGAATATCTGGTAGTGAAGCGCCGACCATTCAAATTGGTTAGAGAACTTGGCTCTGTTATAACAATAGTGGCTTACTTACCAGCAAAACCTAATGCAATGTTAGCACTGGAGGAGCTGTATTGTCTTTAGCACACATTGATTAGCACACAGATGAACACTAATCCAGAAGTGGCTGGGGACTTTTACCATGTAGAACTGAAATCAGTGCTCCCCAAATTCCACAGATTCATTGATTTTACGACCAGAGACAATAACACACTAGGTCGGGTTTATTGTAATATTCCGGGAGCATACAAAGCTTTTGCAGGCCCAACATGCAAGCAGCAGGTCAGCTGTGACCCCACTCTGCCTGACACCCTGAACTGCTTTGCACATTTCGACTCATCGAGCAGCTGGGAGACTGTACATCTTCCCCCGCCAGAGGAGCAGCAGCAGCCCCTTGTCCTGCAGTGGCACCAAGTGTGTTCCACCTTGCGGAAGATCAATATCAACAGGGCTGCAGGACCAGATAAGATGCCAGATCAGACCCTGTAATCATGCGCTGACTGCAGGAGTTTTCCTGGACATTTTCAACCTGTCCTTGCAGCTTACTAACTCCCCTACCTGCCTCAAGTCCTCCACCATTGTGCCTGAGCCCAAAAAATCAGCCGCTACCTGCCTCAATGATTATTGCCCAGTTGCCCTGACCTCGGTAATCATGAAGTGCTTTGAGGATCCTCCTTAGCCACATCAAGGATTTTATCTCCGCTGTTCTGGACAGCCTTCAGTTCGCCTACAGGGAGAGTCACTCTATGGAGGATGCTGTCTCAGTAGCACTCCACACAGCCATGTCCCACCTGGAGCACCCCAACAATTATGTCAGGATGCTATTCGTGGACTTCAGCTCAGGGTTCAACACTGATCTCCCAGACAAGCTGATACTGAAGCTCTACAAGCTGGGACTGTCAGCTTCACCGTGTTCCTGGATCAGATACTTTCTCACCAACCGACCCCAGGTGGTGAGGATAGGGAACTCTACATCTCCACACTAATTCTGAACACTGGAACACTGCAGGGCTGTGTGCTCAGCCCGGCCCTCTTCAGCCTTTTCACACATGACTGTTCTGCTATCCACTCCACAAACACACTCATGAAGTTTGCGGACGACACCACCGTGGTGGATCTCATTTCGGATAACGATGAGACCCACTACAGAGAGGAGATCCAGCACCTGATAAACTGGTGTTTAACCAACAATCTCATTCTGAGCACCAGCAAGACCAAGGAGGTCATAGTTGACTGCAGGAGGACCAAGAAGACAGAGCACACCCCTCTTTGCATTCACTGGGAGGCTTTGGAGCATGAGGAAATTTATTAAGTTCCTGAGCATCAACATTTCATCTGACGTGTCCTGGTCTGTCAACTTCTACAAGTGAACACATATTTTGTCTTAGTACAACGGTTTGGTATGGCAGCTACACTGCAAAGGACAGAAAGGACTTGGGGCGGGTGGTAAAAACTGCTCAGGGGATTGTGGGCTGCCGTCCACCAGGTCTGGATACTGTCTGGGTCCGGAAGAAGGCCAGCCGCATCACGGCGGATCCAACCCACCCGGGAAATGGACTGTTTGTATCTCTTCCTTCAGGAAAATGGTACAGAAACATTAAGACCAGCACAACCAGACTCAAAAACAGCTTCTTTCCCAGAGCTGTGAAATCCATCACCCCTCCACCCCACACTCCCTCGCAGTCACACTCACACATGCAACCTTCTTCCACAGCCACATACTCAAACGCTCACATAGATTCCCCCTCCACTGACTCTTATGCAGACATTAGCGCTTTGTAAAAGGACATTGAATCCACAATCTCTGTGACAAAGTCTTGCACTGCTGCACTTTGTTTCATTTACATTTACACCCTAGTTTATATCCACTCTCCTGCTGCTATTTGTGTATTTATCTATTTCATCTCATAGTGCCGTCAATGTACATACTGTATGTAGATTTTGTTCACAGGTGTTTAGAGTTTATATCGCTATTTCATATTTCTATTTAAAAGTTGTGTTTGTAATTACTTGTGTTTATATTCTGCTCTTGATGATGGTGTTAATTGCATCTATGGTCTTGATTTTTCCTTTTAAAGCTGAGGGGCTCATACAAAATTTTATGTGTGAACATAATGACAATACTCTTGAATCTTGAATCTCAGCCAACATGGGGAGAAGGCAAAGTACACTCTGAACAGCTTCCCAGACCATCACAGGGCAAATGCACACAACCATTCACATTCATACCTAGGATAAATTTGGGACAACCAAGTAGCCTAATGTGCATATTTTTAGTCTAATGGAAACCAGGGTAACCCAACTAGCACAGGGAAAACATACAAACTTCACACAGAAATTCTCTCACCAAACTCGGGACTTGCACCCAGGAACTTTTTGCTGTGAGGTGGCTGTGCTTACCACTACTCCACTGTGCTGTCCTGGGATCATCTCTAACATCGAAATGTTTTATGGGTCTACATCTCCAGAAGATTCAGAGCCAGAGTCTTAAAATGTACAAACAACAGAGTCTGATTCATACTATTAGATGAAAGAGCTTGCAATCTGCTGGACATAAATCTGACAACATGTAGCAAGCAACTAGCCCACATGTATGATCGAACCGTGTAGAATGTGATCATTCATTATTAGCTATTTATAGTAAATACTTGAATATTTAGGTTATAATATCATTAATACACACAAATTGTTATTCTGTATATGTTGTAGGATTTAAGCTTGTAGTAGGTAAGTCCTAAAGAGGAATGGGTCTTTTTTCCATTTATTACATATGAACCCTACAGCAATAACCCTAAAAACGCAGGAAAATAAAAAAAAATAATAAAGCTCCAAAATCATCACATCATCTCCAGGCAAACCAAAACAGAGTGTACAAACACCCTAAATCCTAAGTGTACCCTAAATCATCTGACACAGAAATATGAATAGCAAAATTACCTGGAGAGATGCAAGCCAAATAATTTCACAGTCAAATATTATGAAGCTAAATATATATATTTTTTTATATAATGTATATGTTATGTAATGAATTACAAATAAAATTCAAATTCCTTTAATGTTCAGGAATTTTGTTTATGACAAAGATTATAATCACAAACATACAGCAAAAAATTTTGTAGGGTGCATGTGTATGATTGAGTAAGTGGACAAGTGGACATTCTGAATGCACCCACTGTGTCATGTATTTGCTAATATACACTCAAAGCTCCATTTCCCAAAATTCACAAGCCATTCAAAATATTCACATTGTGTTGCTTTGTCGTCTAAAATGAAGACACACAAAAACATCTTTTTTTTTCCAGTTGAATTTTGGTCTAATCTAGCCATTACACATTTTTTTTCCCATTTGGTCTCATCTTCAAGGTACTTTTTTGAAAAGCCCAATTGAGACCTGACCCTCTCATACAAGGCATATTTGTGGAGCATTTGGGATATCGTTGTAACATGTACACAATGGTCATTGTTTGACAGTAATTCCTAGAGCTTCAGCCTCTAAGTAGCCTCTCTGACCAGCTTCTCTGACTTCCATCCAGTTAGGAGTCCTACTAGTACTTAACACTCTACTTTTTGATTACCATCTCTTGACTTGTTCCTGTACACAACTTTATCCCTGCGATCTTTTGACATTGCCTTGCCACACATAGTTAATTATTTGCATGTAATTAAATGCCCAATGACTGGAATGATCTAGAAATAGCTGTTTTATTTTTTTTTCTTTTTCTTTTTTTTTTTTTTTTTAGCTTATCAGGATGCTTACAGTTGATCACAGGTGAAAAAAACTATTAGCTTGGTCTGCAATGAGTTTCCAGGTATTTTTTGAAGTTTTTTAGAATTATTGGACACACTCTTACCAGGTTCAAGCTGTTATTAAGGATTACTGAAAAATTAGGGTCTTAGTTTTTTCCAACAGCTTTCATGTCTAACAGCTTGCTGACTCCCACATTTGAAAGCATTCTAAGATATTTTGGTTCCAGTGGTTGCCAGATGTTTTAGAACCTTCTTGGTGCAAAATTCTAATAAATAAAATGCTCCTCATATTCTCATCTTTATTTGTATCTATTTCTAAATGAGAAATTGTCTATAAATCCATGCAAAAGCTATACCACTTACTCATCAGGGATGTGGGAGAAGCTTGAGCCAATCTCAGCTGACTTCAAGCAAGAGGCAGGGTAGATCCTGAACAGGAACCCAATCTATTGCAAACAACCATTCACACCGATGGGCAATTTAGAATAGCCAATTGACCTAATATGCATCTACTTGGAGTGTGGGATGAAACCAGGTTACCCAGAGGAAACCCATGCAAGCACTGGTAGAGAACATTTTAAAATCCAAACAGAAAAACCCTTGGCCAAGATTAAAACCCAGAACCTTCTCACTGTGAAGCACTGTGAGACACTGGGCTACCATAATCCCCATAGGTTATGTACTCATTTTGCATAATGTGATTTGAGTACATCCCTAGTATAGTATGGAGATAAACTTGGGAATGTACATTATATACAAATATATGTATACATATAATAATGTAGAAAAATATATATATATTTTTTTTGTATTATCCCGGCTGAGCTACTCAATGTTTACCGTATTTACTGTAGTTATCTTCCTGGTATTCAGTTTGCTGTTTTGGTTGAACAAGACATTTTCCAATGACCATTAATATGATAGAAAAAAATGCGCAAAACAATGTCTTGAGTGGGAACAAAGCTTAGCCACTTTTCTCATGTGCTTATTCCAGACACATACCCTTTGAGCAAGACTAAAGCCGACCATTTCCCATCCAAATACATTAACACTTCTAATTATCATGCATGTCTATACACTCAGGCAGATGTTAATGTGAGAACACCATTACGATAAGTCTGCTTTTTTATTAAAGTTGCATGCATGTGCACTCCTTCTCTGTGGGAGGTAGGGCACTGCAAATTCCTTTCAACTGAGGCAATCACACTATAATAGGGATTTGGGGCAGTGTTAAAGAGCACATAATAAAACAATAAGGGAGTTTTGAGAAAAACTGGGGGAAATAATTAACCTAATCTCCTATTTTTGACTTCATCTCACTTGAGGATTTTGGTTTGGAAAACAACTCCCACACTAAATCTCTCTCTCTCTCTCTCTCTCTCTCTCTCTCTCTCTCTCTCTCTCTCTCAAACCTTGCATACCTCTTTGTATACAAATTTACATTTTCTGTCCAAGCCTAAAAAGAATTTAAATCCAAAGTTCCTTTTCTACTTATGAGGGAATTAGGTCGACCCACTGTGAGCAGGCTAAAAGATGCCATATGACGTAAGGGTTAGAGAGAGAGAGATCTTTGGCATACAAATGTCTTGCATCTAGCTCTCCAATATAAGCCCACACATTATGATAAGATAATCAAATGTCCTTTCCAGACCTTTTCGTCATCCGCTATCGCCTGCACGTGTTTGTGCTCAATCCAGAAACTTTTAAAAGATTGACCTCACACACCATCCTAACTATCTTTTATTATGGAACTGCTCTATTGCATTTGAGACAAAACACACAAAATGCTTTAAGCAGTGTAAACATTATGAGTTGGAATACTGGTCACGTACAACCCAATAATATTGAAAATGGCCTGCTAGTTTGTTTTCCCTCGCCCATGCTCTGGCTCATGTCAAACCTCTCATTCTGTCTTATTAGCTTCTGTATAAATCATTGATTTATTTTGTGTCATACCTGATTCCTAAACTGTTATTTGGCTTTATCTGTTTTCTGTTTTGTTATTCTTGTACTTTATGTGCATGATGAGATTGGAATATCCTATGGCTAACATGGTGGAAAGTTTGGTTTTGACCAAATCCTTCACTGAGTGTTTACCCTGACTGACTCTCTGCAAATATTCCATTGGTTAAGTATTCAAATTAGTTCATTAAAAGCAGCAGTACCTGAAATCGTCTGCCTGAAACCTCACTATATACCTTAAGTGAAATCTTTCAGACCCAGTATCACAGAAAACACATTCACATCAACTTATTTGCCATATCCATTATACAGTGAAATATTTATTTACTATATTAATTCCAAGAGGAAAAAATGGCTTTCAATTTAACCCATCTAAAGTGAGCACACACACACACACACACACACACATTGTATGAGACGTTCTACAGCGACATATGCAGTGCTATGCAGTGTGTAGACGATACTGAAAATAACATGCATGCTTTTTCTGGTGAGTGTTTTCCCCATACATTGAATATCAAGATTATTCTTAAGGATTGAGTTTGGTTTAGTGAAATGTAAATCAACCAATCCAGTTTAGCTTATACTTAGACATAGCTGTCAAACTGTCTGTAATGTTTATGCACCATCACACTATCAGGAAAAAAAAAAATAAAAATAAAATACAGTGCTAATACATTCAACATACTTCAAAAAAGACATTAAGAAAAGGTAATATAGTTAACAGAACTAAATGAAATGAATGCATCATGAGTTAATGAGGAAATGACTTAACATGCATAAATCAGTGGAGTAACCGAACAACAACATGGCTCTTTTGGAAATTATGTAAATTGCTTTTACCTCAGGTGATGAGACAGAAACTGATGTGAATGATGCTAATATTCAAAGTGAAAACTCATTTCCTATCATAAACTAGTAATTCTTTATTCATAATAATTATTTTCCATAAGTAGATTAATAGACAAGTGGGTAGGGAGTTTATTTCTCGCTCAGAATAATATTCAAACATTCATTTGTCTTTAGTAAACATTTCATCCTGATAGGGTAGGAAGAGTTGAAGCCAATCCCAGGGAACATTGTGGCTTAGTGATTTCCCAGGTTGAGCAAGAGCGTTTCTGTGTGGGGTTTTGCATGGTCTCGTGTTTGCATGGGTTTCCTCCAGGTGCTCTGGTTTCTTCCCCCAGTACAAAGACATGAACATTTGATTAATAGACCTGTATAGGATTAAGTGGTCAATGAGTGAGTCAAGTGGCAAATGAGTGAGTGTGTGTGTGTGTGTGTGTGTGTGATTGATATATATATATATATATATATATATATATATATATATATATATGAGAAGAGCACAAC
>JAQMYF010000012.1:47519812-47529812 GCA_030014195.1 Neosilurus mollespiculum | reverse complement strand
TCAATTTTTATGTATTCCAAGTGTCTTTCTCTAATTAATTTCCTTTTTTATCAAACCAATTCCCCATGATTAGAGCAGCATGGTGGCACAGTGGTTAGTAGTTTTGCCTCAAAACAAGACTGCATTTAAGCCCTGTGCCCAATGACGGCATTTTTAAAATTATATTTTGTGCAGTGTATGTTCTCCCTGTGCTAGCATGGGTTTCCTCAGGATGATCGTGTTTCCTCCCACGCTTTAAAGACATGTACATTAGGCTGATTGGATGTTATCTGTTGCTTATAGGTGTGAATGTGATTGTGAATGGTTATGTGTCTGTGTTGGCCTGACAAGCTGTCCAGACTGTACCCTGCCTTTCCCTGGAGTCAGCTGGGATGTGCTTCAACCTCCATGTGACCCTTGTAATGTATTAAGTGGTTTGAAAATGAAAATGAAATTCCCACAATTGGATAAATATGATCACATTACATAAATCCAATGTTAATAGCAAGCCTGGCCTAACTAATCAAGCAGTTCATCATCGTGAGTTATCAGATCCACACAGAACCAGACCGACCAGTCAGTTAATTGCCCCACGAAGCCTTGGAGTAACCATGGACAATTGCCTGTCCTTCTCTTCTCATATCACTAATCTTTCATTTCATTTCATGTCGATTTCTCCTTTTTAACATCTGAAGGATTTGCCTATTTCTTTCCACTGAGGCCACTCGATACTTGTTCAGTCCCTTGTCATCTCAAGACTAGACTCATCAAGCTGCATCTCACTAAAGGCAGGTTTATCTTTGAGCGCAATTCGACTTCTGCAACTGATCCAGAATGCAGCTGCATGGCTTGTTTTTAACCTTCCATTTTTTTCCCATACCACTCCACTGCTATGATCTCCCCATTGGCTTCCTGTAGCTGCTCGCATTAAATTAGAAACACTAATGCTTGCCTACAAAGCAAAGTCCATTCAGCCCTGTGGGAAAATCCAGTGGAGGTTTTTCGGGACCTCTCAAACTGTGGATAACAAGGGCTCATCCCATTCAATCTAATTTTGTAAGCGACTGTAAGCGAACTTGGGTATCATTGTTTAATTATCTGATTAATGTACTTGACAAGCCACCTCCATCTGAGAGTGGTATATGCTGATCATTTGTGACAGAAATCTGTGAGAGTTTCATGAGTCCATAAGTGAGAGATAACACTAAAGAGTGCTGCCACAACTATGTACAAAAATATTGCTCAAAATAATTGCTTCTGGGCATCACGCTGCATACTAATCTATGATTAACACAAAGTGGTATCCATGTGCAGACCTATCTAATGGCCCAGTGTGATCCATTCCAATGTGTGTTATATATTTAAAGATATCTTTTCAAAGTCTTGATTAATGGGAGAGAGCAATGGCATTTTTGGAGTGGCCTGTGGATTTACCAGTTGCCTTTCAGCGCTTTCTTCTGCAGCCAGTGCTGTGATGTAAGCTCTCTGCACTTCACTGTGGCAGGACCTATCCACCAAGCTGCACTTTAATAATGCTCGAAGTCCAAGTCAATTTATCTCCAAAATAAGTAGATGTATGAAGTAAGACCTCCACTAAATGCGTTTCTTCCCCAAATTAAACCATAACCAGCAGATATTCATGAACATTCAAATGAACACACTATCCCTTTACCATTCATGCAACTTCCACTGCCCCACACTGAATCAGGCTTTAATGAATCATGTTTTGATTACATTCTGAGGCCATCTCGGCCTGATTTAATTTTAATTACTGTTAATATTACACAACAGTACAACACAACAGTACACAAACATCACTGAAACACTGAATCTCTCTCTTTCACTCTGGATACTGGACTCTTTCGGTAATTACACACAGGTGATTGTCATCAATTTGTTTCCTGTGGGTTTATCTGACTCCTCTCTGCCTGCATAAGACGCTAGATCACGCTCTTGTTGCCACATTCAGAAAACAATATTTGGTTAAATTTTATCACTATTTTCATGTCTCTTAGCATGTTTTCCCCCACTCTTACACATTGCTTTTGTATAACTTTAAGCAAAAATTCTACTAGCTCAACTGTGTATGATGGCTTGTACATTCCAATGGTTTTACATTCTAGAGGGTTTTTTAATGGGGATCACTGCTGGAAATTAGGTTGGTCTTGATAGGGTCTTGATTATGTCGTCCTTCATCCACACATTGATTGACTGGCGGTGAGGCATGTGGTGCATTTTCCCTCTGGAAAACCCATTCCTTAGGGTTAAGAAGCATTGCCAGAGCAGAAGGATGTATGTTTTTTTGGTTGTTGTTGAATAACCTAGCACATGGCTTGATCGGGGGCGGCACGGTGGCGTAGTGGTTAGCACATCCGCCTCACAGCAAGAAGGTCCTGGGTTCAATTCCCAGCTCGGATGTTTCTGTGTGGAGTTTGCATGTTCTCCCTGTGCTTGCGTGGGTTTCCTCCGCGTACTCCGGTTTCCTCCCACAGTCCAAAAACATGCACAGTAGGCTAATTGGCTGTTCCAAATCACCCCTAGGTGTGAGTGTGAGTGCGAATGGTTGTGTGATTGTTGGCCCTGCGATGGCCTGGCGAGCTGTCCAGGGTGTACCCCGCCGTCGCCCAGAGTCAGCTGAGATGGGCGCCAGCCTCCCCGCGACCCTAATTAGGAATAAGCGGTTCAGAAGATAAATGAATGAATTAATGGCTTGATCGGATACTTCACAAATAAAAATATGCCTCATTCCAGCGTTGCTCACGTACTCCCAGATCACCACCCATCCTCCACCAAATTTCTCAATGCATGTGAGACACTGTGGCTTGTAGGCCTGTCCAGGTCTCTGTCTAAACATTTAAGGACCAAGTGATGGGAAAAGCTGAAACTTGGACTCATCAGAGAAAATGACCTTATTTGTATCCTTTATGGTCCAATCCTTATAATATTTACTAAAGCCTGGGTTTTCTTTGCTTCTCATTAATGACAAGCTGTTTTCTAGGTTTGCTTGAATCCCTCTCAAAGGAATCTGTTTTCAACTGTACTTTCATTGCACTTAAACCCAGCTGAATTTTGCCATTCTGTTTGTAGGTCACACGATATCACACTGTGGTTGTTGAAAGGAGTTGACGATCATCCCATGTCAGTGGGGAGTCCTTTTTTCCCCTGTGACAATCTGTAACTGTCTCTTGTCTCCACTGTCTGCTGTTGACCATATTTTAAGGAACTGCCATGTTTTTATTTTGAGAATGGAAGCAAACTAACTTTTCAATTCAATTCGATTCAGTTCAATTCAATTAAATTTTTATTGTCACATACAACATCATACACAGTACAATATGTAGTGAAATGCTTGTTACGACTGTCCTAAAAATTGAAGAATAAAAACTATCAATATCAAGAAGACAAAGTAAAACAATATAATTATAACTATTTAAGGGACTTTATAGTTAAAGTCAATATAAGTAGTACGACTAGTAAAACTAACTTTTCTAGCATTATACACTCAACAAACATATAAAAGCAACACTTTTGTTTTGGCTCCCAATTTTCATGAGCTGAACCTAAAGATCTAAAACTTTTTCTATGTACACAAAAGGCCTATTTCTCTCAAATATTGTTCACAAGTCTGTCTAAATCTGTGTTAGTGAGCACATCTCCTTTGCTGAGATAATCCATCCACCTCACAGGTGTGGCACATCAAGATGCTTATTAGACAGCATTAATATTGCACAGGTGTGCCTTAGGCTGGCCACAATAAAAGGCCACTATATGTGGGAATGTCCACCAGAGCTGTTGCCCATGAATTGGATGTTAATTTCTCCACCATAAGCTGTCTCCAAAGGCGTTTCAGAGAATTTGGCAGTACATCCAACTGGCCTCACAACCACAGACCACATATAACCACACCAGCCCATGACCTCCACATTCAGCATCTTCACCTCCAAGATCGTCTGAGACCAGCCACCCGGACAGCTGCTGCAACAATTGCTTTGCATAATCAAATATTTCTACACAAACTGTCAGAAACTGTCTCAGGGAAGCCTGCCTTTATGCTCTTCATCCTCATCGGGGTCTCAAACTGACAGCTGTTCGTCGTCGTAACTGACTTGAGTTGGCAAATGCTCACATTTGATGGCATGTGGCACATTGGAGAGGTGTTCTCTTCATGGATGAATCCCAGTTTTCATTGTACAGGGCAGATGGCAGACAGCGAGTATGGTGTAGTGTGGTTGAGTGGTTTGCTGATGTCAACATTTTGGATCAAGTGGCCCATGATGGTGGTGGGGTTATGGTATGGGCAGGCATATGTCATGGATAATGAACACAGGTGCATTTAATTGATGGCATTTTGAATGCACAGAGGCCCCATGTTGCAAGGATCTGTACACAAATCCTGAAAGCTAAAAACATCCCAGTTCTTGCATGGCCAGCATACTCACCGGAGATGTCACCCATTGAGCATGTATGGGATGCTCAGGATCAGCATATACGACAGTGTGTTCCAGTTCCTGCCAATATCCAGCAAATTTGCATGGCCATTAAAGAGGAGTGGACCAAGATTCCACAGGCAACAATCAACATCCTGATCAGCTTTATGCGGAGGAGATATGTTGTAATGCATGAGGCAAATGGTTCACACCAGATACTGACTGGTTTTCTGGTTTCTGACTGGTTTAGTTTTTGGTAAAGTTTTAGATCTTTAGGTTCAGCTCATGAAAAAGGGGAGCAAAAACAAAAGTGTTGTTTTTATATTTTTGTTGAGTGCATTTATTTTATATATTATTATATATTTTATATTTTTCCTCATAAAAGTAGCTTTAGTTCTGTTGATTTCCTAATTAGTACCTCTTTAAGTACAATGAAGTGAACTTTTGTTGGAATTCTTGAACTGATTTAGGAAACAAATTTAAGTTATTAATTCATTCATTCATTTTCTGAACTGTTCAATCCTAATTAGGGTCGCGGAGAGGCTGGCGCCCATCTCAGCCGACTCTGGGCAAGGGCAGAGTACACCCTGGACAGCTTGCCACGCCATCAACACACTGACAGCTATGAAGCCTACTCTTGACGAAAATGAGCAATGGTTCTTTTACATGCCTCTCACCACAGACAGTGAGAGACATGGCTGGCCTTTGATAACCCAGTTATCACTGCACTGGGGGGACAGCAGTGACAACCAGTTGATAGTGGGGCTTGAACCCCCGGCTTTGGGATCAGTAATCCAGCACCCTACCATTGGGCCACGACTGTCCAATTTAAGTTGTTTTGCTTGGATTCTTTTTCTTGAGTTGTATCTAGAAAACACTGAAAGCCTGAAATTAAGACACTTTCAATTATTAATTCATTAATTTGCCGACCTGCTAAATCATACTAGGGTCATGGGAAGGCTGGTGCCAATCTCAACTGACTCTGGACGAAAGCGGCATACATCCTTAACAGCTCACCAGTTCATTGCAGGGCCAACACGCACACATCCATTCAGACCTTGTGGCAATTTGAAACATGTCTTTGGATTGTTTGAGTAAACTGAAAGAACCATAAAAACATGCAGAGAACATGCAACCTTCACACAGAAATGCCCTAACCACGCCTGGGACTTAAACGCCTTACCTTCTTGCTGTGAGGTGGACGTCCTAACTGCTACGCCACCGGGTCACTCAGTGAAGGCATATACAAAGCCAATTTTTTTCAGTTCTATTTACTCAGTGCAACTTATTACAGCCACATAAAATAGCAACAGTTAAAAAAAAAAACAAACAATCACTCAGATTGTTAGAGAATAGCCCTCACTCTCAGTACTTTGTTAAACAACCTTTTGCTTCATTGACAGCTATAGGTCTTTTTGAATGACAGTCATGGGTCTATTTGAATGACAGACATGGGTCTTTTCTCTATGAGCTTTGCACATCTAGACAATTCAATATCTGCCTACTTTTCTTTACAAAGAAGCATAGTCAAATTGAATGTTGACCGTTGGTGGAATGTAATGTTTTGTCATTCTACAGATTTTCAATAGGATTAAAGTCTGGATTCTGATTAATCCATACAAGGGTATTTACCTTTTCTCTCCTTCAGTCATTGTGTGGTCAACTCCAGCTTATTGTAATGTTGGTAGGTGAGCCTTCTTCTCATTGACAACCTTCTGGCATAGCAATGGTTTTCCTTAATAATTTGATGGTACTGATAATGATTTTTACTTCTATCTTGACAATTCCCCAATCTCTGCAGCACAGGAACACCCCTACAACAGAATGCTACCAGTTTCATACTTTACTGATTTAGTGTTTTTTTTAAATGGTATACTGTATTTTCGCACACATACAGTTTGACACTGAGGCCAAATAGTTCTATTTTGGTCTCATCTGACCATAAAACCTTTTCTATTTGGCCTTAGAATGTTCAAATGTTTGTTTTTTTCAAAGTTCAATTGAGGAGTGGTTTATTTCTTGCAAACTTTCCACACAAGCCATATGTATTTGTGATATTGTTGTCACATGCACACAATGACCATTCTTTGTCAAAAACCTTCTGTAACTGCTTCCAAATTGCCATTGGTATTTTAATAGCCTTTCTACCCTATTTTCTCCTCACTCTTCCATCCAGTTTGGAGACAAGGCCAAATGTGGAAAGGGTCCCAGTGATATTAATCAATTTCCACTTCTTGATTATGGACTTGACTGAGCTTCTCAGGATTGATTATATAATCATTATATATGAAATTTAGTGCATATACGTTAACAGGCATGCAGCCTTTTCAGTTGCTCCTGAACCTTCCCGTACTTTTAACACTTTTTCTTACTTACTTTAACTTTTTTCTTGTAGTTATTATTTTATTGTTCTTAAGCGGCTGCCCTCTCAATATGTGGGTTAAGAGAGTTTTTGTATTTTTTATCGCTAGGGAACCTTTACTTTAATGGAGAGTTGGAACCGCAATGCAGCAACTACACGCTTTATTTACTCCAGGGATCAGCTGATTGCCCTGAAGCCGGCCCGGAGTAGCAGCCAGGCCCTCAGACTTACCGGCTGAATTCTGTAGAAAAACACACAGTTGATGCAGAGGAGGAGAAGAGAAGAAGAGAACAAGGGAGATGGCAAGACATCGGAGACTTACAGAGAGGAAAAGGTACAAGCCCATCTATTATAATGGGGAACGTGTGAATAAGATGGATGAGTAGACAGCGCTAGCCCGGAGTCAGAGGGAGTATTGTGAGTGTAGTTTCACGTGCTTCATGGAGACATGGCTGCATCGGGATATTCCCAATGACAACAAAACCACTGCGGGCATTCACACTGTCCGGGCCGACAGAGACTGCACTGCGAGCAGTAAGTGGAAAGGAGGGGGGCTTGCCGTACTTGTCAATAACCAGTGGTGTAACTCCACCCACATAACCAACAAAGAGCGGATTTGTGGACCGTGTGCTGTTGGACTTAGACCATATTATTTGCCTAGGGAATTTTCCCATGTCATCTTAGTGGCTGTTTATGTTCCTCATTCTGCCAACTCCACAGCCGCATGTGAGACTGTTCATGCTACCATAGCCTGATTACAGACTCAGCACCCGAGTGCTTTGATTGTGATCTTGGGTGACTTCAACCATGTCACCATGGACACTACACTGTCAAACTTTGTGCAGGATGTGGACTGTCCTACCAGAGAGGAGAGAACTTTAGACCTGCTGTATGCAAATACTAAGGATGCCTACAGTTCCTCCTCCCCTCCCCCCACTGGGGAGATCAGACCACAACTTAATTTATCTTTCTTCATGCTATGTGTCTATTGTGAAGCGGCAGCCTTTGACTACAAGAACTGTTAGGAGATGATCAGTGGAGGCTTGCAGAAACTACAGGGCTGCTTTGAAGTAACAGACTGGCAAGCACTCTATGAGCCCCCACGGAGAGGACACTAATGGGCTCACTGAGTGTATTTCACACTACATAACTTTGTGCACCGACACCATTGTTCCAGGGTCTATTGTTACCCAAATAACAAGCCGTGGGTGACTAAAGACATCAAAGCCCTCCTAACGACAAGAAGAGGGCATTCAGGGCTGGCAACAGAAAGGAGGTGAGAGCAATCCAAAGTTTACTAAGAGTCAAGATCAGGGAGGCTAAGGACAATTACAGGAGAAAGTTGGAATGGAAACTCCAACATAAAAACATGAGAGAGGTTTGGGGTGATATGAAGACCATCACTAGTTTCAGGCCATCCAACAGTGGAAGAGCTGAGGATGGTAAGAACAGGGCCAACAAGCTGAATATGTTTTTTTTTTTTTTTTTTTTTTTTTTTTAACAGATTCAACACTGAAGCTACTGCTCAGCCCCCTTCTAACTCGTCAGGAGCAAGCCTGAAACATTTACATTTGGCTGACGCTCTTATCCAGAGCGACTTACAATTATCATTTTTATACAACTGAGCAATTGATGGATAACAGTGGTGATAATGGGGATTGACTTGCTGACCTTTGGATCAGTAACCCATCACCTTAATCACTAAGCCACCACACACCCCCTGCTACTGCACCTCTGCCTCCTGTAAGTGACCTGACAATCCTCCCCCCACCTGTCAACTTTACCTGTAATCAGGTTGAGAAACAGCTGAAAAGACTACACTCAGGCAGTGCAGCAGGACTGGATGGGGTGAGCCCTCGTGTCCTTAAAGCCTGTGCTCAGCAGCTCTGTGGAGTCTTACATTACATCTTCATGATGAGCCTGAGTCTACAGAGGGTCCCAGTGTGGTGAAAGACATCATGCCTCGTTCCACTACCAAAGACCCCATGTCCCAGTGGCCCCAGGATTACAGACCCCTGGCACTGACTTTACAAGACACAAGAGAGACTCATGCTGGATCAACTCTGACCCATGGATAGATCACATATGAACCCCTTCAGTTCGCTTACCAGCCTCGCCTCAGAGTTGGGGATGCCATGATCTACCTGCTAAATTGTGTCTACACCCACCTGTACCAGCCAGTGAGCACTGTGAGGTTCTTATTTTTTATACTTTTACCTTTTACCATCAGGCTGACCCTCCTGGGTGAGAAGCTGACAGCGATGCAGGTGGATGCCTCTCTTGTGTCCTGGATTGTGGATTACTTGACCAGAAGACCACAGTACATGCGCCTGCAGCACTGTATGTCAGACACGGTGGTCAGCAACACAGGAGCACCAAAAGGGACCATCCTTTTCCCTTTTCTCTTCACCCTTTACACAACTGACTTCAGCAACTGCACAAAGACCTGCCACCTTCAGAAGTTTCAGACTCTGCTGTAGTTGGATATAGTAGTGGAGGTGATGAGACGGAATATCAGGCTGCTGTGGATTTCTTCATGACATGGTGTGAGCAGAATCATCTGCAGCTTATTGTGACAAAGACCAAGGAACTGATTGTGGATTTCAGGAGATCCAAAACACTAGCGGCCCCTGTTTCCATTCAGGGCGTCAATGTGGAAATGGTGGAGGATTACAAATACCTTGGAGTTCATATTAACAATAAACTGGACTGGGTTAACAACACTGCCACACTTGACAAAAAGGGCCAGAGCAGTCTCTATATTTTGAGGTGGCTAAGCTCGTTTAACATCTGCCAAACACTATTTAGGATGTTTTATGAGTCTGCTGTGGCCAGCGCTATCCTCTATGCTGTGGCATGCTGGGGCAGCAGGCTGAGGGTTTCAGATGCAAACAGACTGATCAAACTGATCCGCAAGGCCAGTAACGTTGTTGTATGGAGCTGGACTCTCTGATGGTAGTGTCGGAAAGGCGAATGTTGTCCAAAATAAAGACAATATTAAACAATACCTCACACCCGCTTCACAACCTGCTGATTAGTCACAGGAGCATATTCAGTGAAAGATTGATACCACCTAAATGTACCACTCAATGACACAGGAAATCATTCCTAACTGAGTCCATTAAACTGTACAACCCCCCCATATAGCAACAACATCCACTGTTATGCACTTACATTTTGCACTACATTTACATTCTACTGTTTATCATATTGATCTGTATTGGTTTATATA
>JAQMYF010000012.1:47499542-47519712 GCA_030014195.1 Neosilurus mollespiculum | reverse complement strand
ATTATAATAATATTATATATATATAAATATATATATATATATATATATATATATATATATATATATATATATAAAACAATGTTTTACTTTTTTGCCTAAGAAATAAGTAACCTCTGCCCATTTTAACTTTTTTAGTCAGCATGGTTCAAATTTTCCCTCTGTCAAAATAATATATATATATTTTTTTTCTTCTCAAACTGGTTAACTTTGCTGGTGTTTCTTATAGAAGAGAGACAATAGGTTCTTCTGTTGTGTTGGACTTATCCATTAGTAATCATAATTTCAACACAGAAATCCAAGAGATGTTGGATTACACAGCAATGGCTGAATCTGCTTAGTAGGATATCTGATTGGTCAAATGAGTTGCATGCAAAGAGCCATGGTGCTTTACGCATTATAGAGTGAATGAATAGAATAGAATAGAATAGAATAGAATGAGATATTTGTGTGTGTGTGTGTGTGTGTGTGTGTGTGTGTGTGTGTGTATGTGTGTGTGTAAAATCTTTGCATTCTATTCTGTACATTCACTCCATAATGCACAACATGCTATGGAAACAATAAACAAGAAAAATGGGAGAAACAAAACCCCAAAAAAGCAGTGCGGTAAAAGCAAAGCTATAGGTGTGAGGTATGAGTCTACCCAATACATCAAGGTCAGTAAGGTCATACCTAAAGTTTGCCCTAAGCAAGCAACTGAAGTGACATGCATATTACTTAGTAAAATGAAAAATGTAGGAAAGAAACAACAAGAAGTAAGAAACTCATTCATCCATCTTCCATCTTCAGTAAGCACTTTAGTCCTTGCTAGGGTAGCTTATACCGGGAACACTGGCCATGAGGCAGGAATAAAAGCAGAATAGGTAGTATGCAGACACCGTTTTACACCTAAGAGGCATTTCATAGTCACCAAAACACCTACCTGCATTCCCAGAAAACCTAATGAATATATAGGCACAAGGAGAACATGTAAACTGGCTCAAAAGCAATAATGTAAGCTTAGGATTAAACTTTCAAACACTAATAACTAAGCCTTTTTGCAAAGCAGAAATAAATTTTATAACATAAATGGGGTGGCATTAATAATAATACTAATAATAATAATAATAATAATAATAATAATAATAATAGACTGCAGGGGTCCAAAGCTCCCGCGATTTTAAAGTTGATCTATATCTTTCTTAAACCAAAATCAAAACTGTAGTGTTAAAAAAATGCCATGAGTGAGTATGAGTATGAGTATTTAATAGTAATTGAAAGCTACCTGGATGACTTACTAAATCCAGTATACAAATGTTCCAGAGTGCACTTACACTACAATATCCCATAATTCAGCTCTAGCTTCTGAATAACTGAATAAGAAGTATATCCCAGGCAAAATATTCAAAATAATTGTACTAATGTAACTTATTACACATTTAAAAAACAAAAACGTCACAAAACAACTTATCTACTCAAACATACCGGTCAAAGAACAGGTAAAGTGGTGGTGGAGTACATCAAAGTTGTATTCCTGTTGTGTATCATTCAGATACTTTACGGCAGTCCAATAGTATATACATAACCCATATTAGTACATAATAAGCATTTGGATGCAGCCATACAGTCACATGTACAGGGTTACTCCATCTTTTTTATTTATTCATTTAACATTTTTTAATGCTTTTTAATTGATTTCTTATGAATCCTGTAAATACTGGCATGCACTTTGGTCTGCTCCCAATGCTCTCAATTAACATTTTGACCTCGCAGTCTTTTCTCTGTCTTTCTCTCTTGTTTTCACCCTGCTTTATACATGTCAGTAGTTAAGTAAACAGGGATGATTTGCATCTAAACTAAGACAGATGTGTGCATGTGTTTCAGATACATTCTTGGCTTTCAAAGAGCTCTAATTAAATCCTGCGTGTTTTCTGCAATTTTGAAGAAAAAAAAATCCTTCAAACAAGGTCCAATTTTCTAGAATTTACACACAAGTTGGCACTTGTAAATAATTGTTGTCACTTCAGTACTTGTAACCTTTGACAAATTACCATGTGCTGATGCATTAAGCATGGTCGAGATCACTCTTTCCCCCAAATACAGATGTTTGACCTTCAATGCATGCTACATCTCTGCTATAAAAATTATATTACATGGGACCAAAGGACGCTTTTCCCCCCGATCTGTTACTTTGTAAGCTTGGAACATTTCAAGGAATTGTGGGATATTCCAGTAACATAAGCATATAGAGACAGATGGACTGTGCACTCTCAAAGAAACATTTCCAGTGTTTTAATATATTAAACTGACAGTGAATATTTAGTCATAGATGAGACGCTGGACTTTTTAAAAAATTATTTATTATTATTTTTTTAATTATTATTTGTTTTCTGGACTGCTAAATGTCTTTTGCACTTCCAGATTGATGGCATGTGGATCTGGCTGTGCTGTTTTATTTGACATTTATTGTTCAGGATGATCACCACTTAGCCATGATGTTGCTTCTTTGACTTGGACCATAGAATAACTTGCTGTCCAAATGCAACAAATAGTTACTCAAGATGTCAAAGCTAGAAACTTAAACCAAACTAAAAATGATACTGCTAAGAGCAACTGTCACATATTTTACGTATTAGTCAAGGCACTGGAGCCAAATGCTTCTGATTTTTCCTCTTTATTAGTGAAAGAAGGGCCTCAGGCTAACAGGACATGACATCAATTTTAAACATATGTTAAATCTACTGGTCTTTTTAGATGCCTAGTTAAACTGGTAACTGGCCTAGTGCCTTTTTTGGCTTTTTAAGCAATTCAGAAGCTTGATTAGTGGAACTAAGATTGTGTTCCATGATTAAATTATCAAAAATAAATAAATAAATAAATAAAGCATTGCTAGCTACTGACACTTGTATATAAAGATGACTTCAGCAGCTTCCTAACGCTTCCTTACAGTCCTTGGTGTTCTCTCTTTCTTCCTCACACTTCTGCTGTTGCCCATCATGTGATTGTTCTTCATCTTTTCTCATCCACTGAAACTCCTGCTATGTGTCTGCTGTTCGCCCCTGTCCTTTTGCCTGAAAAGACATAATGGGGTTACTGAATAGCTCTAAACTTACATGATATGGCACAAAAAGCCTGTCAGGCCTGGCACAAATCGATGGGTCTTTACTATCTCTCTGCCTTACTTAGACAAGGACAGAATGTTAAATGTGGCTTAAGCCAAGCTAGAGTGAAAAATTAGGACCACACAGAGGTATCAAACAGATTTTAGATAGTTCCTATATACCACTAAACTCAAGTGAGGCAGACCAAAAATATCAGATAGAAATCAGTTTAGTATTACGATAACACATCAACAGTCCTTCTTAAATGTGATCATTTGCTAACATTTTTCTGAAACGTACATGATGAATGCACACCTAATATTCATCTTTAAAAGATGAACAGACTGCAGTTCATTACCAAAAAAAAAAAAAAACACAAACATAACTTTATAATCATGAATTCACCAGAACTCACCTCCATTGTACAGCCTACAAGTGAATTTGTATTTCATTTGAAATTGATTTAATTGGGATAAGATTAATGAATTAATGAATTGTTTATTTATTTATTTATTTATTTATTTATTTATCTATCTATCTATCTATCTTGCTAAGAAAGAATGATGTTTCATCAGTGCATTTTGTCAGTAGATGTTTATGGCCAGCATTTTATATCTCAGTCTTTCCCTCAAGTGGAAAATAAATATTATTATTATTATTATTTTTTTTTTTTTTATCAGTTATTTATTAAATTATGTTCCACAAATAATTTAAATGTATAGATTCCAAATTTACTTGATGTGTCACATTAGACACATCATTATGCATTTTTTTTTTTTTTTAATTCCTGGATTTTGCATGAATTTTGTAAAAGCTTATTTTGTCATGAAAAACCAAGATAGGATTTGAATGTGATGCTACACACGTATCATCTCCTTCCAAAACTGTCCACTTTTTCAACCTTGCCCTGGTTGGTTATTTAAATAGTTGGGCTTTGTTTTGCTGGTTGATGTGTTTTGGTTCATTGGTTGTGTGATTGTTGTTATTCGGCTGATCGGCTGTTTTTTTTTTTTTTTTTTTTTTTTTTTTTTTTTTTTTTTTTTAACCTTTTGTTGGGTAATTATTTATTGCTTCCACCAGATAGTTATGTTTTCATCTGTGCTGGTGTGGTACTTTGTTTGGTTGTGTGCAATATAACTGAAAAAAAAAATGATCCACTGATTTGGATCAGCAGTCATACATGTAACAAGAATGCTCTAAGGCAGAATGTTCATCAGACACCCACTAGCGGGAGACATTTCATTATAACCATGCCAAGTTATAATGAAACCTGCACTCTTATCTGCAGATTTTTCAGGTGAATGAATGCACTTGTCACCATAAACCATTTGTGCCTGGGAGTGCCCCTCTAGTTTGACCTGTTTTTAGTTAGTTGGTTTATGAATTTTTCTTTAAATAGGTTTATTAATTTAATTAGGTTTATTAGGTAAATTGGTTAGGTTGGATGAGTGAGTTTGTTGTGTTTTGATTGTTGGATTAGTTGGTTGATGGATTTCTTGGTGATTGATTGATCAGTTTTTGGCTGGTTAGTAGGTTAGATGTTTTTGGTTGTTAGGAAGTATTCACAACTTTCGTGTAGCAGGGGATACTACAGATGGCAAGATTTCCAATCAATTTTCCTTGTCTGTGTTTCTTGTCAGTTTCTCATTCAGTAAATGTGATTCTTGTCAGGAGAGGTCAGTTCAATCTGGTGGAAAGTTTTGTGCATTCACAAAACTTGGAAGAGACTCCAACGGGCAAAGGTGTCCACTGGTTGCACGGTTGTTGTGCACTGGGCATGTGTTTTACTCAGAATATGTGCATTCCTTGCCCTGTACTTGTCAGTTTGCATTCACTGATGTCCTATCAACCTAACCACTGGTTGGACTACTACCTGACATGCAGGGGGTGAACCAGAGGTGTGCAGAACATAGACCACATGTCAGCAGTCTATTACTGACGAGGAACATATTGAAAATGACGAATTACGGATGTGTTACTGGGGTCCACAAGACAAATTCTGATGACTTTAGGATTACTAGTAATGAGTCTTTATGTTCTGTGTTTACTGTACCGTAGTTTTCATCCATGATTTGATTAATGGTTGAAAGCCTGTTGAATGTTCTGGCCATTATTCATTCTTCAAATTTTTAACAAATAATTCTGACACAACGTTTGCCATATTTTTCATTTTCAGGCTCATAATGGTCTGTTTCACTCTCTCTGACATAACTGCTCTGTCTTTTCCTTTTTAAAGATGAGACAGCAGCAACAAACTCCAGCACATGTCAGGAAAGAAAACTACTAATTGACCACTTACACTTAGCCTCTTAAAAGGAGTGTTATTTATTTAATTTTTACATCATCCACCTAATGTAGAGGCAAACAGTGTCAAATTCTAGCTAAATCTTATCCCCTTGGACAATGTGTCAGATCATATTCAGTGTGCTTCATATATCAGTTTAAAGACAAAAGAAGAAAAAGTATTTAAATTTGTCTAAAAAGCATGTGGTTAAGTGTTTTTCCCCCTGCAGTGTGCTGGTAATGGAAAGCATTTGAAGCTTATTGTTTTATCACAGGGTGCAATTAGTAGCTAATTATGGTGGAGTGATTACATGTGAGAAGACGACCATCCTGACTGCACAGCAGGAGGTTCTCTTGAGGAGAAAGCTGGCTGCTTAAAACCTGCCATCAGTAGAGAACCCCGTGACATGCACATATGCAGAGCTCATAATTGTCAAATATGGTCTATGGTATATATCCATGAGTACCTCACACACACTCACAAGACACACACACACACACACACACACACACACTCACACTCACTCACTCACTTTGCGGATGTAAGGAACCATGCTCCACTGCACATCCGCAAGTGAAGCATCCACACCTGAACATATTGACTAGTTATACCATGTGGTTTCAGTCCTGCAAAACTTCTGATTTACACGCTAATTTAACACACTCTCTCCAAAACGGATGGCGATTTAATACTTTTAACACCCTCTTGCATGGTAAACTCATCAGGGCTCAGTATTTTTCTAAGCCCAATAATCCTCCATCATGCACATCTGTTAAGCACCTTTTCATTTCCTGGAAACTCGATCTCAGCTGTGTCTTGAAACCACACAGCAAAGGCTCGTGAGAAAAGGGAAGACTCTGGACCACAGTTTGCACTTTCTGATAGGAACCCTAATTCATGACCAGCTAATTTGTTGAGTGTGTGTGTGTGTGTGTGTGTGTGTGTGTGTGTGTGTGTGTGTGTGTGTGTGTAAGAGAGGGAGAGAGAAAGAGAGAGAGAGAGAGACAGAGAGAGAGAGAGAGTGAGTGTGTTCTTCATATGTTATAAACTAAGCTTGCATGTCTAGCCTAAAGTTATACTTCAGCTCATTAACACATTTCCATATACTAAGAAAGTAATCAGGAAGTTTACATAGAGTTTAAGTCTAAGGGCATTTGTTTGTCCAGAATTTTATGAAATAAATTACTCTGCTATATAATGTGAGAGGCCCTGCGATAGCCTGGCGAGCTGTCCAGGGTGTACCCCGCCCTCGCCCAGAGTCGGCTGAGATGGGCGCCAGCCTCCCCGCGACCCTAATTAGGAATAAGCGGTTCAGAAAATGAATGAATGAGAATCCATTAACCTTAGCACTGAAAGTCTTTCTAGGAGACAGAAGGTATTTTTTACTTAGATTTTTATATTAACTTTCCAGCATTAGAAGTTGTAATTACAAAAGCAACTTCTTTTACACTTTTCACACAGAAGAAGAGTACATTTGCACACAAGTGTCATGGTTTTAAGTGTTTACGCATAGATATAAGTATGAAGGCAAATTTCTGTACGAGTAAGCTAAATTTCATTCTTATTCTAAACCATCTCAGCCGACTCTGGGCAAGGGCGAGATACACCCTGGACAGCTCGTCAAGCAATCGCAGGGGCAACACACACAAACATTCACACTCATATCTAGGGGTGATTTAAAACAGCCAGTTAGCATACTGTGCATGTTTTTCGATGTGGAAGGAAACCGGAGTACCCGGAGAAAACTCATGCAAGAATGGGGAGAACATGCAAACTCCACACAGAAACGCCCGAGCCCAGGAATGGAACCCAGCACTTCATGATTTATAAATGAAAAAGAAATTTGCTTAGTCGTAAATGAAATCCCAGATGAAAGTATAGTGCTCCTGACTTTTGTTATGAAAAAGATTTTATATATGGCACAGTGGTATAAAGGTTAGCAGGTATGCCTCACAGGACCTGGGTTCAAGTCATCTGTACAGGTGTCTCTGTGTGGAGTTTGCATGTTCTCCCTGTGCTTGTGTGGGTTTCCTCAGGGTTTCCTTCCACAGTCCAAAGACATGCACATTAAGCAAATTGGCTGTCCCAAATTGCCCCAGGTGTGAGCATGAGTGTGAACGGTTATGTGTGTTGCCCTGGGATGGTCTGGGAGCTGTACTGTACTGCACACACACAAACACACACACACCATTGTTGGCTGAGATAGGCTCCAGTCTCCCTGCGACCCTAATAGTAAGATTAAGCGGTTCGACAAATGAGGAATAATGATGTCATATACTAATTGATTGTATTTTTTTAGGTGGCTGGAATGAAACCACAACCTAACCAAGTATACATGATAATATGTATAAGTGAAATAAAAAGTTAATTATTATATTAACTATTTTTACATACAGTTTTAATAGTGTAAATAGGGTACATGTAGGCCAGTGGGATGGTCTGACACTGGGCTATTCTGTACATAGCTACATCAACATGCTATAAATATGAGTTCTTTTGTCCTTTCTTCATTTCCAAGTGAAATCTATTTCTCTCTCTCTCTCTCTCTCTCTCTCTCTCTCTCTCTCTCTCTCTCTCTCTCTTTCAGGTTCTGCTGATTAACTGGACTGACGCTGTACATATCCATGGCTTAGACATAAAACCTAAGACCTGCTCTGTACAATAGCCATATTGTACACACCATTGGCTTTCACTGTGCTGATGTGACACAGTCCAGGTGCTTTAGGATTGAACACGCACTTCATATCTAAAGCTGTGATCTGCTGTTTTAGAGACTCCATGCTGCTGTTTTGACACTATGGCTGAACCCCGTCCTACTAACTAGGACCTGATGTAAATCACACACACAGACTCACAGAGAGAGAGAGAGAGTCTTTATGGATAAAGATAGTGTAGTCTGCAGCTGCGAAGAGCTCAGACAGCGACAATACACTCAGTCATGCGTCAGGATCCATGCACGCACACACTTGCTTTCCTTCTTGTACTCAGAAAAATACACACATACACCAGGGCTTACATGTAATCTCGCACGCCGTATTATTCATACTAGATGCTCCAGATATCTGGATATTCTCTCTCTCTCTCTCTCTCTCTCTCTCTCTCTCTCTCTCTCTCTCTCTCTCTCTCTCTCTGTGCCTGTGTGTGTGTGTGTGTGTGTGTGTGTGTGTGTGTGTGTGTGTGTGTGTGTGTGTGCACTCTGCACTGTGTCTCCCAGACAGGATCAAATATACATATTTGAAGTTCTGAGAAACTGTACTGTAAAGGAGCAGGACCGACTGTTTGTTTTCACAGCTGAAGTCAAAGGCGTATAGGGTCAGTGATTCAGCATATGCTATGGCTCCATTCTTTTTTATTTTCCCATTATCTCTTCGCATTCATGACCAAATACTTTGTCAAGGCTTGTACTGTGTTTCTCTGACAACCCTGAGGGTCTACAGATGTGAGCACTCTTTTCATTTGAAGCGCATCTGAGTCCTGTGAGGCAGCTAGCAAGGGGCTTCGGTGGTTTCCGCTCCACACGAGCATGACGGGGCAGAACAACTGTCACCCGTCAACAACATCTGCGGCGAACAGCTTGTGTTTGCTGACTGATTGTCTACGGCCGTACCTGCTAGTCCTGTATCAGAGCCGAGTGTCAGATTCACTTCTGTGCCTCGTTCGAGGTTTGTCAGGTTGTTTAGATAGTTCTGCTCCTGCGCTCTTCCATCAGTCATGTAACAGGTGCACATAAGCAGATTTATTTCATTTCATTTAATCCCAGCACGTAGGATTAATTGAAACCTGTGCAGTTGCTTTGCTTTAGCTGACATAAACAGTATAGCTGCTATCAGTTCTTTCTTAGAGCATCCTGATGGAGACGTGTCTTTTCTGCTTGGTGTCACTGCCAAATATTTACTGGAAAGAAGAGGGAAAAAAGCGTAGATTGTCTGGCAGCCTAAAATGATGGGATTTTAGAAAGAAGCTGATTTTGTCCCAGAGGAAGGACTGAGCTTGTATCTAACGAAGGTCTGGACCACTGAGCCGAAACATCACAGCCTGCAAGTTTCCCCACACAGTGTGTGTGTGTGACAAGTTAATCCCAGCAGAGTGAGTACAGCAAGGTGCTGTGTATATCATGCAGCAGTCACTGTCTCCGTGTGTACATGTGCATGTGCATGTGTGTGTGTGTGTGTGTGTGTGTGTGTGTGTGTGTGTATTTCTGTATGCTCACCTACTACTGAAGATTAGGTAGAGCCATTAGGGCCCTGCCATCCATCCTGCTAATGAGTGTGTAAAGGGAAAGTTTAAGTGCGTGAGTGTGTGGGGGCATTGCAGAGGATTATTACGGTGGTGTCTCAGTTCAAGAGTATATATCTAAGTGAAAACAGATGGAAGCTGTCAAAATCTCAAATATTCATTCATTCATTAGTTTTCTAAGCCGCTTATTCCTAATTAGGGTCGTGGGGAGGCTGGCGCCCGTCTCAGCTGACTCTGGGCGAAGACGGGGTACACCTTGGACAGCTCGCCAGGCCATCGCAGGGACAACACTCACACAACCATTCACACTCACTCTCACACCTAAGGGTGATTTGGAACAGCCAATTCGCCTACTGTGCATGTTTCTGGACTGTGGGAAGAAACCAGAGTACCCGGAGGAAACCCATGCAAGCACGGGGAGAACATGCAAACTCCACACAGAAACGCCCAAGCTGGGAAAATCTCAAATATATTAAATAAATAAATTTGCACAGTAGATAAAGATAAAAAATGAAAGAATATAGAGTTTTCAGAGAAACGGGACATTTTAGAGAAACAAGTCCTTAATAAGCTCTGCAAATGGAGTGCTACTGAAGTGGCAGGAGGTGGAAAACCCCTTTATCGTAATGTATTGGGTGTCAAAATGGGACAGTTTTTATTTTATGAGTCTGCTTTTTCTAAAAAGTTTATTATTATTATTGCTTTTCTTTTCATGTCATCTCTGGGGGTCTTTCTTTACATTATTTCTGGTTTGCTTATTGGGAATATTTATCTGCATTTTTTTGTAAAATGTGCCTTTATTAAACATTCTATGCAAATAAGATTGAAACAATTTCAATAAAACAAGACTGAAGCATGTACCTTTAAATTCCTGAGCTCTGAATTTGGAAAACCCAAAGACAACCTCCCTAAACTTAAAATTCCTTCTTGGAAATTTGGGAAGGTGTTCTCAATCCTAAATTCTACCCTAAGCGCATCGCAATATGGCTGCTCTCTTGATCAAGAGTAATGTTAGTTTCAAAACTACCTTGAAACTGGAAATGAAGTCTGAATCAAACTGAGTATGATAGCAGGGCAGGATCCAGATAAGATCAATAGCACACATGGTAACACCAAGACCAGATGCCTCTTGTAATGTTTTTATTTTTAGAATCTAAAGCACACAACAGCTATTCAACAGGTCCATAACAGAAAATTAGTCAAATTTCTGGGACAGTTGTGGGAGTCTTGTATGAAGCTCACCTGTTGTGTAATGGAAAACACCGCTGTAGACCATTGTCATGAAATTCAAAATTCAAATGTAAAAAAAAAATCTAGCTTGTAGGTAATTCTCGATGCCCTTTAGCTCCAACATCTGTGTAACAACAGATATACAAATTTTATACAGTTTTTGCATCTGATGATTTTTTAATTTTTTATTACAGTTTTAATACTTCTTACATATTCATGTATATGGGACAACATTTTTATGAATTTCATGTTAGGTTGAGAGTACATACAGAGGTCCGTACATCCACCAAGTATCAAGGGAATGTATTTTATTTATTTATTTTTTCATGTGAATATAGTCCGATTTAAGTTTCAGTCCTTTTTTGCCCATGAGAAAGGTATAGCACATATTTTTATATGTGAATGCAACTGCACAAGTTTGAAATCCACCTCTTTTTTTTTTTCCTCCCCCCATTTGTAATAGGAGCAAGTACTTGTTCATAGAAATGATGGAATGGTCTAGGGTGTTTTTGGAAAAATATTTTCCGTCTTTCTTGGCCAAGATCATGAAAAAAACTGAGTAAAATTTCACCCAGATTTATGGCAAACACGAGCCTACTGATGTGTAGTTTAAAGAGTGGCTCAAGACTACATCTGGTCTTGCATCCCACATTATTAAGCATCACTAAATGAAATGTTGCTTCATTACTCTAAATGAGGTCATGATTGTATTTACATAAAATCAATCAACATACATTTTCATTTTCTATACCGCTTATCCACTGTGATTATCATACAAGCTGTAGCCAAACCCAGCTGACTTTGGACAAGGCGACACCTTGGACAAGTTGGGGACCAATGATGGCCAATTTAGAGTAACCAGTTGACTTAATCTTCACATCCTTGCACTGTAAGAAAAAAAGCAGTCTAACCGGAGGAAACCCACTCAGTCATAAGGAGAACATTCAAACTCTAGACAGAAGGTTCTCAGCTTCCCGGCAGGTTTAAACATAGAACCTTCTTGCAGTGAGTTGGCCATATTTTGTACACTTTGAAGCTAAAGTGCAATGAGCTTGGAAATAATAAAATTCCAATTTCCTATTTTCCCAGTTCCAAGTTTATTTAAATCCAAAATTATGCAATTAACCTTCTGAGTCCCCAAAAAGAAATGGTTTTAATTTGCCACAAAGGATACATCTGCTGTACCTTTTATTTTTATACTTTTTTTCTCTCTTAACTCTTATAAACATGCTTTGTTTACCTTTTATGGCATGCATGTTTCTAGTTAAAATATTCACACTACAGATATAAACCATTGATAATCAAGAGTGCAGTTTAGTACCTTTTATTTCTGAGTGTCTTTTGTTTTTTTCTTCTAGGTTTAGGTGTGCTTCCCATTGTACTTTGTGGTCTATATGTTTACCAGTCCATAGCCATTCACCCCTCTGCCACCTGGATTATGCCCTGCCGCTCTTGATTTGCCGTTTGCAGTGAGAGGTTGGCACTTCTCTCTGCACATTAATGAGGCCAGAGTACTTCACTCTTACTTAAAGGGCTTGGAACCCATTCATCAAGGCTGCCAGTTTGCCACATCAAAACAAAACTTAGCTACAGTGAGTGGGAGTTACACTGATGTGTTGAGTACAGGTACCTTTTGTTAAGGTAGCAAAACGCTTTCCAAAATCTGAAGTGGGTACATGGGACACAGTGACTCTACAGTTCTTGACGCAAAATGATGGACTGTTCTCACTGTGGGTGGCTTATTATTTTTAAGTGACTTTGACTGCAGGTGAAAATTACACACCTTGATAAATATCATTTGACTCGGCTACTTACAAGGACCACCTGCAACCCTTACCTCGAATACTTAAAATTGGTTTAGTGTAGGGCAGCACAGGGGTGTATTGGTTTAGTGTAGGTCCGCCTTACAGCAAGAAGGTCCTGGGTAATAATTGGATATTCTCGATTGCCTGGGGTGGGAATGGTTTTGTCTGTGTTTGCTCTGGAATGGTCTGGTAAGCTGTTCAGAGTGTGCCTTGCCTTTGCCCAGAGTCAGCTGGTACGGGCTACATATTAAAGGACGGAGTGGCTCAGGAAATTGAATAAAATGAATGAATGAATGAATGAGCAGGTTTACAGGTGCTGCTAATATGTAAAACAGTTAATTATCTTAAAGGAGACCTTCAGGACTGTGCCACAGATGTGACTCCTCTGTTACACTGTTTTCTTCATTCCACATAGCACATGGATGATGACATCTCATGTTCTCGCATTACCATAGATTCCGTGCACCATTGTAGTGTAGAGGGAGCAAACTCGAGCATGCGTTAGCCCTCCTGAGCTGGAGATCTGAGGTTTTATGAGCTGCCAAGAGGCCTAATGAATAGTGAGTCCCTGTAGTGTGCTCTGTGGAGAGCAAGAACCCATAGGTAACGGGTGAGTGAGGGATATTTATAGTGTGTGTGAGTGCTGGGAAAGAATGAAGAGCTGAGGCTAAGTTGAGGTCTAGAGAAAGGGATCATTCACTCCATTTTGTTTTTGCTCTCTGCCTTTTAATCTATACTGATGTCTGTCCTTGAGGTTGTTCTCTAGGCCCTTTTCTTCACTTAAATGCTTTCTCTCTCCAGCAAACATGCTCACATTCAACCAACACAACTGCTGCAGAGGTTTTCCATCTCATCCCAGATGAAAGCCTTTTTACTTCAAACTCTCTTAGCGAGACGGCTGCCATGGCTCAAACATAACACACTTATTTATATACAATTTCACACAAAGAGGAAGACGAAGCAAACAGAGATGTAGTCACATGTGTAATGCTTTATAGTCAAACTCAGGCTGTGTTTAGAAACAAGCATTTAAGAAAGTTAATATGAAAATTATTTGACTGACTAAATGACAGGGGGCGGGGTTTCACCAGAAAGTTAAAAGTTGCTGGATTAGAGAGGTGCTTTGCCAGACAAACATGATTTGTCTGGTAGAGAACAGGCCTATGTGACTTCATCCAGAAGGTCCCTTGCCATACGCTGACATTTACCCTATTCTGCCAGACAGTCCGTGTGGACCCGCTTTATAATATTGACACACATGCGGTGGAATGCTAGTGAGCTTTATTTATAACCCAAGCAAGAGTTGAAAAGACAGGGTGACATTTTAGCTAGGAATGGGTTGTTTGTTGGTGCAGTCTTGTATAATACAGTTAGTCAGTCAGATTATGATCTATGCTAAGGGTCATCAACTGGTGGCTCACAGTCTGGATAAAGATCAAACAAAAATATTTCAAGGCCAAACCCAGTGCTTGAAAAAATGCTGCAGCTAAGCTGATACACATAAATAATAAATGGAAATAGCCATGGTTTACTGTCTCCAGATTTCGAAGAAAAAAATAAAGTTGATTTCTCTACATTGATTAGCAAAGTGATGGCAGAAAAAGTCACTGATCAAAAAAATGACACACACACACACACACACACACACACACACATACACACAAAAGTGTTTTCACTTCAACCAAGCGGTAGCCACACATTCCACCTGTTTCAATCAATGATCTTAAAAAAAAAAAATTATAATAATAATAAATAAATAAAAAACCCTTGACTAGTGTTTCAATTTTAAAGCCGGGTGGCAGCCATCTTGGTAGAACAACCTTGTTTTAAGATCTCAAAATAGAGCCGTTAAAAACCCTAAAATTTTACAGCTGACAGTCAGAATATCTCAAATTCAAATTAAAATCTTAATTTCACTTTGTATTTGTAATTAATTAAAAAATAATAATAAACAAAACTCTGCATAGCTGAAAAAGTGAAAAAAAAAAACAACAAAACCCCCCCCCAAAAAAACAGTAAACGTTTCAACACTAAAGTGGTCTCGCCAAGATGGCTGCCACCCTGTTTGAAAATGTAAACATTCATTAATTTTCTAAGCCACTTAATCCTAATTAGGGTCTTGGGGAAGCTGGCGCCCATCTCGGCTGACTCTGGGGAGGGCGGGGTACTCCCTGAACAGCTCGCAAGATCATTGCAGGACAACACACATACAACCATTCATGCACACAATCACACGTAGGGGCAATTGGGAACAGCCAATTAGCCTACTGTGCATGTTTTTGGACTGTGGAAGGAAAGCAGAGTACCCAGAGGAAACCCATGCAAGCATGGGGAGAACATGCAAACTCCATACAGAAACACCCTGAGCCTGAGAATCGAACCCAGGCCTTCTTGCTATGAGGAGGACATGCTCGCCACATCACCGTGCCGCCTAAACATGTAAACACTAATATGCAATCAAGTTTTTTTTTTTTATTTTCAGAACAGTGATTGAAACAGTTGAAAGGTGTGGCTGCTGATTGGTTGAAGTGAAAACCTGCACCCACACTGGCCCTTTGTGGATAAGATTAGAGTTGGATAAGATGTGGATAAGATGCGGATAATATTAGATTGATGAATATTATTATTTTATCTTTAATGCTACTCGTCTGTCAGTGCTACTTCAGATTAAGTTCGTTTTGCTGGTCTTGAAGAACAAAGGCAGCTGTGCAACATCGAGCCCAATGAAGTGCATGTGTTGAGTAGCTATTTCATGAAATGTTCGAATGGAAGAGAAGAAAAGCTGTTATTTTTCTGACAGTAAGATCTGAGGAAGCATTTCACTCAAAATGATACATTTGTTACAGTGCATGATGTGCATATGTGGAGCTGGTGGAGCTGGGAAAAAAAGATGTGACACACACAGAGAGAAAGAGAGAGAGAGAGAGAGTGAGAGAGAGAGAGAGAGAGAGAGAGAGAGAGAGAGAGAGAGAAAGAGAAACAGAGTGACAGGCTGTGTTGTTTTCCAGTCTGGATCCTGACAGATAAATGACTGTGGTAATGTTTGTCTTGTGGCTCACACACATCTGCTGGCTGAGGTACTGCAGAGTATCTAACCATATTTCTTTCTCTCTCTTATTTTCCCTATGGCACAAATGCTGGCCCACACACACACACACACATGGAGACATGTTTGGTGAGACACCTCAGCGGCATCTTTTCGGCACACATCGTCCAGGCCAGGGCCTTTGCTTTAGACCTTGGTGGTGCATGTAATACTCTGACAGCATTTCCCTCGTACACACTGCCTGTGGCTATGTGAAATCGATAAGTCGCTGCTGATGGCTCACAAGTTCTAATTTAATCTATAAACATTATAAAAACCTAGCAAATATTTTCCCAACTTTGTGCTTGTTGGCACATAGTGTTATAATTAAATTCAAAAGAAAAGAGTTGAGAAAGGAATGGAGTATATTCAAGTTGTTAGTGACAGTTAAGCAACATTTCCACTCAAACCTAATTAGCAAAATTTATCAGTGCAGAGAAGCGCGGCACAAAGTGGCAGACTCGACCTAAGTGCGAAGTTATTTAAAAGTGTTGAAAGGAAGTTACAAAAAAATACACTAGCTGATAGCCAACGTGCGACACAGGTGAACCAGAGAGAATGCTGTTCTCTATAGCTTTGCATCCCACGTCTCCATACGTCACTAGAGATTAGTTCACACGTCAAGGGGCGCAAAAGAAAACCTCATTAAAACTCTTACACCTTTCACAGTGGCTGCGTAATTCTCATGTGCTGCTAGCTAGCTCGCACCTCACCTTCATGTCCTCTGAGAGAAAAGCACACTCGGAGCTGTGTTCTCATACTCAAGCCTTAAAATCTCCAGTGTTTCTGGACACCAGCTGTATACTGGCCTCGTCTGACGCCTTTGATTCTCCAGGCATTGCCATGTGCACCATATTATCTGGAAGTAGCACAGAATGGTAAGTTTTGTTTGTGCTCAATAGACCAAGGAGTGAACTGCAATTCCTGTGATAACCTGATCTTTGCCTCAAGTGTGTCAAGAGACACTCCTGGTTTGGACTCCTGGAGTTACAGAGAGATGGCATGGGCACTTGAGGTGCTTCCACCTAATGAAGAGATGCTATCAAAGTGTTTACGTTTATCCTCTGTCTTAAGAAAAAGTGCGTCAGAGAGATTATGAATTGAGTCACTTAGGGAAACAAGTGAGTCATCTCACTGTGCCAGACTGAATCAAGTAGGGAAATAAAAAATGTAAGAAATCAAAAGGGAAAACTTTCTGGCTTTTAATGCTTTTAATCTGTTTGTTAATTTATAAATGAGGTGAGGTTCTTCCCAAAGAGACTCAATAATGTCACATCGGTTTCTCTAAACAGCATGTTTCTGGCAACAGTACTAAATATACTGTATACCTGCAGATACCTGCTGACAGATCGTTATACATACATAGATACACTTTTGAAAACAGACAGTAACACAGCCCAAACACTCACACAAAGTCATTAGATGAGCCTTAAGATGGTGATATGTGTCCTGCTATCGATATTTCTGATCTATGAGAATTTTTCAGCATGTTTAAAATATTTGAGACATCGGTAAAGATCAGTACAACATCAGTAAAAATAGATAAATTAAAAAACATTGCTAAAGATAGATACATTAGTAAACATCGGTAAAAATCAGTACGATATAAGTAAAGATAGATACATTAATTAACATTAGTAAAGATTGGTACAACATCAGTAAATATAGATGCATTTGTAAACAGTTAAGATAGGTTCAACATCGGTAAAAATAGATACATTAATTATCACTAATCAAAATTGGTACAACATTGATAAAAATATATACATTAGTAGACACTGGCAAAGATTGGTACAACATTTGTAAAGATAGATACATTAGTAAACATAAGTTAAGATTGATACAATATCTGTAAAGATAGACACATTAATAAACATCTGTAAAGATCTCTACAACATTGGAAAAATAGATACATTAGTAAACATAAGTTAAGATCGATATAACATCTGTAAAGATAAATACATTAGTAAACATCTGTAAAGATTGGTACAACATCAGTAAAGATAGAAACATAAATTAAACATTGGTAAAGATCAGTTCAACATCAGTAAAAATAGATACATCAGTAAACACTGATAAAGATCGCTACAACATTGGGAAAGATAGATACATTTGTAAACATCAGTGAAGATCGGTACAACATTGATAAAAATATATACATTAGTAAACATTGGTAAAGATTGGTACAACATTGGTAAAGATAGACACATTAGTAAACATTAGGCAAGATCGTTGCAAAATTGGTAAAGATAGCTACACTAGTAAACATCGGTCAAGATCGGTATAACATCGGAAAGGATTGCTACGTTAGTAAACATCGATAAAGATCGGTACCACACTGGTAAAGATAGATAAATTAGTAAACATTGGTATAGATCGGTATAACCGATAAAGATAAATACATTAGTAAACATTAGTAAGATCGGTACAAGATTGGTAAAGATAGATACATTAGTAAACATCGGTAAAGATGAATATATTAGTAAACATCGGTACAACATCAGTAAAGACTGATAAATTAGTAAACATTGGTAAAGATAGATATATTAGTAAACAGCGGTAAAGATCTGTACAACATCAGTAAAGATAGATACATTATTTAACATCCGTAAAGATTGGTATAACTTTGGTAAAGATAGATACATTAGTAAACATTGGTAAAGAGTGTTGAAACATCAGTAAAGATAGACACATTAGTAAACATTAGGCAAGATTGTTGCAAAATTGGTAAAGATAGCTACACTAGTAAACATCGGTAAAGATCGGTATAACATCAGAAAGGATTGCTTCATTAGTAAACATCGATAAAGATCGGTACCACACTGGTAAAGATAGATGCATTAGTAAACATCGGTAAAGATCGGTACAACATCGGTAATGATAGATAAATTAGTAAACATTGGTATAGATCGGTATTACATCGATAAAAATAAATACATTAGTAAACATTAGTAAGATCGGTACAAGATTGGTAAAGATAGATACATTAGTAAACATCGGTAAAGATGGATATATTAGTAAACATCGGTACAACATCGGTAAAGACTGATAAATTAGTAAACATCGGTAAAGATAGATACATTAGTAAACAGCGGTAAAGATCTGTACAACATCAGTAAAGATAGATACATTATTTAACATCGGTAAAGATTGGTATAACTTTGGTAAAGATAGATACATTAGTAAACATCGGTAAAGAGCGTTGAAACATCGGTAAAGATAGATAAATTAAACATTGGTAAAGATCAGTATAACATCGGTAAAGATTCATACATTGGTAAACATCGGAATAGATCGGTACAACAACAGAAAAGATCGATAAATTAATCATTGGTAAAGATCTGTATAACATCGGTAAAGATTGATACGTTATTAAACATCAGTAAAGATCGGTACAACATTGTTAAAGATCGGTATAGATTGGTACAACATTGGTAAAGATAGAAAAATAAAACATTGGTGAAGATCACTACAACATCAGTAAAGATAGATACATTATACATCAGTAATGATTGGTACAACATCAGTAAAGATAGATACATTAGTAAACATCACTAACGGTCCGTACAACATCGGTGAAGATAGATACACCAGAACACATCAGCCTTAAATCATATTTGTTGTAATGAAATGTTTTTCATTAGACAGACTGAGACCTCTTAGCAGTATCATCCGCTATGATAATACACTAATCAGATTTCAGCATACAACAGGTTGTTAATTTTGGCTCTTTATGAATTAACAAAGCTACTGCATTAGCTTTATACTAAACACCAAAAAAAAAAAAAAAAAAAAAAAAAAAAAAAAAAAGCCAAAGTAATCAGGGCTGAGTGGACATACATGCTTCTTGGGATGTGAAAGCACCACTGGTAGCAACAATAAATGTATTTTATTGATCCCTGGTTTTAGTAAGGGCAATAACACTGATTTAACACATAAGCTCTCTAGTTCATGCTTTTTATTCTGCAAAAATGCACATTAAACACTATGGCTCTGATATTGTTTGATTTTGTATACCTTCATATGGCCACACAGATGCACTCTACACCTCTTTCGTAAGACATTTGTCTTTGGTACAGGATTGCCTGTGTCCTTAAGGCGGTGCAGGGATGTGATGAAGAGTTGCACCGCAGGGCCAGAGTTAAGCTTTAACTGATTCAACAAGATGTTCTGTTTGATCTTTTCCAGACCTCCTCTTTAACCTCCCTGAAGCTACTACTAACTCTGCATACCTAACACACACACACACACACACACACACACACACACACACACACACCTTAGCACAGGGCTCAGGACTCAAGCATCTGCTTTATGCATGCTTATAGCCCAGAGCATGTGTGTGTGTGTGTGTGTGTGTGTGTGTGTGTGTGTGGGTGTGTGTGTGTGTGTGTGTGTGTGTGTGCGTGTGTGTGTGTGTGTGTGTGAGAGAGAGAGAGAGAGAGAGAGAGAG
>JAQMYF010000012.1:47487021-47497097 GCA_030014195.1 Neosilurus mollespiculum | reverse complement strand
ATTTAAGCAGCTGTTCATTTAGTTAGTTTTCTAATATATATATTAGAAAACTAACTAAATGAACAGCTGCTTAAATAATAATAATAGTAACAATCATCATCATCATTATTATTATCAATCTTGTTCTTGTTGTTCTTCTTATTTTAAAGTTTTATTGTCATTTACAAATAACAATGAAATATGATCATTACTAGTAATGAAATAAAAAAAGGTAAAAACACAAACAAGAAAAAGAGATCATACAAAAGAGAAGAATTTAAAAAAAGAAAATATATAATGTAAAGATATGTGTAAGAATTTGAAGTATAAGATCAGTTGGGTGTGCATGATGTACATGTATATTTACATCCACGCATATGTGCAAAGGCTCAATTTCAAGGTGAGGATCCAGTGATTAATAGATGTGATGATCTTGTTCAGAAGTTCTGTAGCCTGATGGTTTGTGGATCGAAACTGAACCTTTGCCTATATTGGTCTGGATGCTCCTGTACAACCTACTTGATGTCAGGAGAATAGTCTGTGGCTAGCATGGCTAGGATCAGAGATCGACTTTATTTTCCTAATACAGGTCCTGGAAGGCTGGAAGTTGTGTCTTGGTCATGTGTTATAGTGATCTGACCACTCTCTTATTATTTATTTATTTATTTATTTATTTTTTGTTCTTGTCTAACAGGCCTCAGGTCTTTGTTTCCAATTACAACTAACAATCCACTCAACTTCATGAACAAAAAATGTGCAATCAATCTTGGAAAAAATGCTTAACGCGCCATTAGCATGTCTCTTATAAATCAAATACAGCCATGCATTTATTTGTTTGTTTGTCTTCTGTATCACTGCAATTCAAAATGCAATTTAGAGTATCAAATAGGGGACTGATTGCCCTAACATCCTAGTGTCTGTGCTTCATTAGGCAAATTATTTTTTTTTATTTGTCCTGATAAACACTGCTTCTTCAACAAGTGGTAGTGCAGCAGATCCTCCCAGCAATGCTGCCTCCAAGCTATGTTAGATTGTTAGCTATGTTACAGGAAAACTATGAAGTTTATCTCTACAGCAAGCATGCTAACATTACCGAATGCTGTCCACCAGTGTAGGTCGTACCTTAACTGTAAGAAATTATTTTTGGTAACACTTTACAATGGGATTTATTTATCAGTGTTGATGTGTAAATCATGAAGGCTGAAGTTTGCAATCTTTTCTGCCAGTTTAAGTTAAATTAGCAGGGGAAAAAAATGCAAAAAAAAAGATAACAATCTATTTTATTGTCATAGTTATGATTCTTTTTCTCTGAAATAATGTCATGATTTTCCAAATTATTTTAGCCATTGTTCACCTCTGTATAATGATATAATAGTTAGTGCCAAATATGGTGGCCACACCAGAAAAACAAAACAAATAACTTATTTGATGGGATTATTTTGCTAGTAGGAATTTCACAGAGGGCGGCACAGTGGCGTAGTGTTTAGCAGTCCCATAGGTGTGAGTGTGAGTAATATATAATAGGGCAGCATGGTGGTGCAGTGGTTAGCATGTCCACCTCACGTCAAAAAAAAGTCCTGGGCATGGGCATTGCTGTGTGGAGTTTGCATATTCTCCCTGTGCTTGTGTGGGTTTCCCCCGGGTACTCTGGTTTCCTCTCACAGTCCAACGACATGCACATCAGGATAACTGGCTATTCCAAGGTGCCCCATATGTAAATGTGAGTATAAGTGGTTTTGTGTGTGTGTGTGTGTGTGTGTGGGTGGGTTTGTGTGTGTGTGTGTGTGTGTGTGTGTGTGTGTGTTGTGTGTGTTGTACCCCACCTTCGCCCACAGTTGGTTGAGATTACGCTGTCTGGCAAATTAAACGTTAATCTGTTGGGCAAATGAGTGAGAGGGAGTGAGTGAGAATTTCATAAACATTTTCTCCTTTTCCTGCACTGAATATTCACATTGCTTAGCTCTGGCATATGGCTTGTTTTTAGGTCTGCTCTAAATTTGTATTGTTTTGATTCCCCACTTTTCATTATCATATCCCACAGGAACATTTATCTGATAGTTTGCTCGCTCACTTACACTCTCACTGACTCGCATCAGTCCTGATCAAAGGTCCTTCATCAGGGAAAAATTAAATAAGTACTCGTCAGCGAACTGTTTCATGAACAAAAATTAAAGCTTGTACACAACTTTTTGTTTGATGTTTTACTTTGTACATATAGGAGCATTTTCACATTATTAGATGTAATAAATCCAAATGTTCTCAGCACTGCATTTATTTATTTATGTATATTTCTAACTAACTCCCCCAATGCAGCTAACTGGGTTTTCAAAGGCCAGCCATGTCTCTCACTGTCTGTGGTGAGAGGCATGTAAGAAAAAAAAAAAAAACATTGCTGATGTTTGTAAATAGTAGGCCATTGGGTTGCCGTCAGTGTGTTTCTGCCCTGCTATGGACTGGCAAGCTGTGCAGAGTGTACTCTGCTTTCGTCCAGAGTTGGCTGAGATGGGCGCCAGCCTCCCCGCGACTCTAATTAGGATAAGTGGTTCTAAAAATGAATGAATGAATGAATGAATGCATGAATTTTCTCCCTAATTTAGTTATAGTTAATACCCACCTAACAAGTACTGATCCCTATCAGATGATTACTACCAACCACGGAGGTCAAAGGCAAGCACCTGCTTTCTTCAAGTCACATGATCCCAGCTGACTGCAATTTTTAACTGCTGCTCATTTATACTCAGGAGAGGCGTAACACACTTGAAGGAAATCATTATCTTCCTATGCACAAGCTCAGAGACACCCATAATTTGGCTAGATCCATTTGTGAGTGACAAGGAAGAGACTGTATGACATCCCGTCATGAGAGCTCGGCCAATTTGCTCTCATGGGCTCTTTACCGCTTCACCACTTTTAAACCCACAGTAATTTTAATATCAGATTACATGTGCAAACTGTATCTATCTATCTATCTTGAGTGTGAGTAAATTTACATGTAGTTCAATTTCTATTGTTTGTAACTCTGTGTTAAAGAGAAAACCAAAAAATAGAAAAATAAAAAATAAAAAATGTATGGATGCTATCTGGGAGGAAATTGCAAATGAATTTCATTTTCAATGCTCCTTCAATCTAATCAAACAATCCACCAGGAGAATCAGAATATTTTATACACATGCAATGTGTTATTAATATGCCTTTCTGAATTTTCAGCTGTGTGTGTGTGTGTGTGTGTGTGTGTGTGTGTGTGTGTTTACCAAAAGAGGCAGTACTAAAATTATGTGTGGTGTGTGGTATTTACTCATTATAATGCATTAGGTTCACATTTTGTGTGTGTGTGTGTGTGTGTGTGTTTGCGTGTGTGTGTTTTACAAGCTCTTTCATCCTGCTTAATTCACAGCACACCTGGTGACACATTTTCCCTCATTTGTTCCTCTGCTACATCGTTTCTTATGTAGACATCGCCGCTCCATCCATCCTTGCTCACCGTGCCATCTGAAATTACACAGGTCACAGGAGGAGGAGAGGAGAGACAGCCAGTGCCATAAATACTGAAGAGAGAGGATTGTGAGACATGGACGTGTGTGTGTGTGTGTGTGTGTGCGTGTGAAAGGAGAGCTAGTGATAGACACTTGGTAAGGTTTGAATTACCATACATCTCAGTCTGAACTATATAGACCTGCCAATGTTATCTTGAATCACACTTGCTCATCAGCTCAGTGGATAACAGTGAAATATTTTCACAGATCCATTATCTGTCTTCTATCTGATCATATATTTTTGTTTTTGCCTGGGGGAGCTAAGTAGAGTGAGCCTTGAGTATGTATTAAAGCTTTTCTTCTCTTTCACTGTCATGTCTTAGAGTTATATAATGGTTAACTTGCAGTAATTAAGCCAGCATTTAATTACTTCACTGGACGATTCCTTGCAAGTCATTGACAGGTAGTCAAACAAACAAACAAAAAGAAATACCCTTTAATCTTCTGAACAATGAACTGTGTTTTGCATTTTTCCACATATCAGCTCATGGCATGAAATGAGCCTAAACATTATGCTGATACCAACTTCAGTCAGAAAGGAAGTGGCTTACTGTGTTTACCTTCCTCAGTAATGCCTTCTTCCTGCTTTTATGCCACTGGACCATTTCTGACAAGCATTGTTCAACCACAATGGCATCAGACAGCTGTTGGTGTGGTCTCTAAGGCTGCCAGGCTTTAAGCTGGATATGAAAGTGAGTAATCACTATAAAAGACAGATCTTTATAAGACAACACCTGAAGGAACAATCACAGTGCAGCAATCAGTCACCAGTTAGATGATTGAGAACTTCCTTATTGTGATAGTACAAGCTGATACAATACAATGACTATTATAGTGACAAGTAGGGTAGGACACTCCATGCCTCAGAATGCATGTGCTTCCTTCTAGCTCTCGTTTTAAGACGTGATGGAGTCCCCGGTTGCACTCTGATCACATTACACACCATTTAAAAAAAAAAACAAAGTAAAAAGACATGCCTAATAATCTTTTTGCTCTTTGTTGAGCTGTACATTCGATCTTTTAGTGATGTTAATTCAGTGGTGAAGGTGGTTGAATCAATGCATGCTCATTGAACTAGTTGCGGTGACACGGTGGTTAGGGCTTTGAGTTACAGATCAGAAGCTTGTGTGTTTAAAACTGCCCTACTTAGGTTTCTGAGCAAGACCCTTAGACTTCAGATCACTGCTGCACCAGCCTTTTTTCAGTATCCACCCTTATGTTTATTTAAAAAAAAAAAAAAAAAAGCTGCCAACAGAGGTCTGACTGATGGTGTTTTGGGTCCTAGTGAACCAGCATAACAGTGTGTTCATCACTGATAATGACTTCAAAGAACTTGTGAAAGTCGTTCTGGATAAGGGCGTCTGCCAAATGCCATAAATGCAAGTGCAATGTATGTTATATGTAATGTACTTTACACTGTGATGACTAAACGGAGTTCTTCACATTGTAGTGGTGAGTACTTACCAAAGGTGGACCAAGGAAGGACAACCAGTGAACTGCAAAGAGTGTCATGGGTACCCAAGAGACACTCATGTATGTGAGGACAGAACACAGAGTGCATTGCTCCCTATCAGAGGTTAACTAATGTATAATATTTCTGTTATCCAGAAGATGATAGTTGTGTAACCATTTGTGTTGCAGGGAGTTTTCTTTGCCAGTGTAACCTCTGTAACCTCTGATTAGGAATATAAATCTACATGTTTCTGGAAACTTTCTACAAAACTGGAACTACAACGCTGTGATGATTAATAATAAAAAACAAAAAAAAAACAAAAAAAAAAACAGCTACTTCAACTAAATGTTATTTTAGAAGAATGGTCACTATACAGCTTTAGGTGCTTCCTTGATCCACCCCCTCATCAGATGGCAAATATCATGGCTCATCAGCATTATCTCTATTTAAAGCACTATCCTTTTTTAGAGTGCAACGGGAGTTCAGTTTTGGTGTTGTTATTATCTGTTAGTAATTATAAGTAAAGAGTCTATGGGGATAAAAGTGCTTTAGGCCTCCAAGTCTCTAAGGCTAAGGGTAATGTGCTGTAAAACCACATGGAGGACAAGCCTGAGGGTGATTGTCCTGCTTCAAAATGTCTCCCTTTTATCTCTTTCCCTTTTTATTCAACTACTTTTTTGTCCTCTTTCATACCACATCTAGCACTGTTATCCTCGGTACTCATTCATTCTCAACAGTGGCAGAAACAATGGTGAGATCAGTGTAACTTCATCTCGTCCCAGCAGGCTAGTGACCCTATTGTTGAAATACTCCATCAAGCAAATCGATAAAACACTGGGATAATGCCGAGCATCTTGAGAATGGCTGGGTCCCTGCATTATTAAACACCCCAGACCAGGCTTCCTATCTTTAAAATAAAATTTAAAAACTAAAAGGAAGAAAATGAAGAGAAAAGGTGCCGGTCGGAGAGAGAACGAGGGAGAGGGAGCTTAATTGAAGCTTGATTACAGGCCCTTGGGAGGTTACAGTTTATTAATATGTCACTTCCAATAAAGATGCTTCAGCATTCGGATTTGCCGTCGCCTTGGAAACCATGTGCATGTTTTTTTACCCTTTCCTCCCTCGGGTGGAAGGAGAGGTTAGCGACATGGAGATTCCTCTGCCGAGGCTGATCTTTCATATGGCCTCATCTTTTTTGCTCTCATGTGAGCAATCGATGCAGACCGCGTCTCCTTTTCCCTCCTCACTGTTCCCCATTCGCCTAAGGAGAAGAAGTGCTTTGTGTTCATCTTTCATTATGGAAATGGATTTGGCACTGCTGCATCTTCTGCAAAATGGATTTGACAAGGAGCAGAGGTGCGGTTAAATATTTAGCATCAACACAACCGCATGAATGCTTATGGGTTCTGATGTCATCAGACCTCAAAAAACTCATTACATTTGCTTGCAAGTAATATATTTAAAAAAAAAAAAAAAAAAAAAAAAAACCTACAGCGTACTCCAGCAAAAAACTATTTGTTATTATGTAGTCTGAATTACATGTCAACAAGGTACTTTTTTTTTTTTGCTTGTTTTTTTAGTTATTTCCAGTTTTGTATTTGTGGAAAAGCTTTATTTCCTCTTTATTTTAGTTCTCACTGATGGATCTTCCTATTTATATGATACTTATTAGCCTTTCCTTTACTTCCCTGTAAAACGCAATGCATTTTTACAATCTTTTGTTTCATGCTACACCTTAATTACAGGCTTGGATATAACCACTGGAAATATGAAGCATAATAGCCTGAGCTTTTTTTTTTATTTTTTTATTATTTTTTTATTTTTTTCTTTGTTACCTGCAAAACATAGTTAACATGCTACTATACTCTAGAAATTCATTTTTATCATCTGTAACTGTTCGAGTATTTTACATCTTTAATTATAGGGAGCAGTCAACATGGTGGTAAAGTGGTTAGCACATCTCCCTTGCAGCAGCAAGATCCTGGGTTCGTGTCCTGTGCTTTGCGAGGGCTTTTCAGTATGGAGTGTGCTACCAGTGCTTACCAGTGCTTTCTTCATGGTATTCTGGTTTTCTCACACAGAACAAAGACATGCACTTTAGGCTGAATGGCTGTTCCAAATTGACCCTAACTGTGAGTGTGAGTGCAAATGGTTGTGTAAGTGGTGGTCCTGCTGTCTGGTGAGCTGTTCAAGGTATACCACGCCTTTGACCAAAGTCGCCAGAGATAGGCTTCAGCTTCTCCGCTACTCTAGATAGATTCAAGAGGCCTATTCATATTCACATAGCCTATTTGTTTTATCTTCCATTATTAGTTCATTTTGGCTAAATACAAAGATTTACTGATGAAACCAACCCAGCTCATGGACTTAGTATCACTTATCCACCTGCTTTATATCCTCTATTGTTTTTGTATTTCAATATAAAAACAATAGAGGATATAACAATATCAATAGTAAGACCATGTGACCAGATAACTCAGCTAACTGGGTTATCAAAGGCCAGCCATGTCTCTCACTGTCTGTGGTGAGCGACATGTAAAAGAACCATTGCTAACTTTTGTAAAGAGTAGGCTGTCAGAGTGTTTCTGCCCTGTGATGGCCTGGTGAGCTGTTCAGGGTGTACTCTGTCATCGCCCAGAGTTGGCTAAGAAGGGTGCCAGCCTTCCTGCGACCGTAACTGGGATTAAGCGGTTCAGAAAATGAATGAATGAATGACTGGGGAAAGGATCTTGTGCATGTGCAATAACTTGCAGTGCAACACTGATGCATAGAAAGTAAAAAAAAGTCTTAGACTGAATGTTAAGAAATACATGAAGGCATACAATTTTAGGAAAAATAAAAAAGATTATAATATTTACTTATAGCATTGTACCTGTTGCAGGGGTCATTCCAATTTTCTTTCATTCATTCATTCATTCATTCATTCATTCATTCATTCATTCATTTATTTATTTATTTATACAAGATTTAACAGTGTATTTCATCTTAATTTAATATGCCTGTTAAGTGAATGGGCAACTTTAAGCAGTTCAGCAAATAAATGAATGGATGAATAAGTGACTTAACTATTGGAAACACATGACTTTATGTAATAAAATTCCACTATTACTGCATTTACCTCTTCTCTTTTTACGACAGTATTGCATTATCTGAAATGTCACTCCTGACCTGTCTGGTTAACTTAATTTGCATGCAGCCTAATAGTCCATTTATAATCTGATCGATTGCTCAATCTAAGTGAGAAAAAAAAGGCTTCATGTACACAACTAAATCTGGAAAGGGTAAAGCCGTGGAAGGCAATCTTATTGAACTTTTTATCAAACTGCATGTGGTATATAATCTGTTTAATAAGCCATCAGATATAAGAATAATCACCATGTAAACCTTGGAGTCCTTAGAGGGATGGGGGTCCAAATACTATTTCAAACCCAAATGATGTGTGGTAACATATTTTTCCCTTATACCCTTTCAGTAAGTACACTTGAGGCTAAAAAAGGCAAGCAGAGCAATTGGTAACTCTGTGCAGGCTGGTTTACACTCTGCAGCAAATTTTATTTCATGCCATTCTGTCTGAGATGGTGGCAACAAAATCTTGGTCAAATTATTTTACAGTCTCTAAAATATCAGTTAGACTCGTGTGCTGCAAGTCAGGTTATACAGTGAGGATTCCCTTAAAACATTCCTACTAGTGGTGGTTCCACTGTACAGGCAGGCGAGGCAGAACCCAACCATAGTGGCTGTTGAACAAATGTTAATCTTCAGTGTTAAGTCCTTACTCCCAATACCATACATTTTAGCTGGTATTAAAATAACTGTGACTGATTGAGACTGATTTTGTGCTTTTACAGGAACTGAAGGACATTTCAGCATGATGGAAAGCATATATTCTGGAGCTTTTGGATGACTATCAAGAGATAAAGGAAGTCTTTCCTGAAACTACTGAAATAAGCCAACCACTTTTGAAGTCAGAAGTTTAGTGGGCAATGGAAAAGAACAAGGCTGGAAAATCAGAAGGCTCGGACGAAGTAAATATAGAGATTGTTATGGTTTGAACCCAGACGTGAGGTTGAACCCAAAAGCACACCCGGAGGCGAGATGAAAAGTTAAAGTTTTTTATTTAGTACGAGAAGGGAAGCAGAGGGAACCAGGGACCCGGGAGGTGAGGGATGAATCCGTGTAGATGGGGCGGAAGCGCTGGATGAGCAATCCCGGAAGAGAGTGTGTCCGTGTAGCAGAGATGGGGCGGAAGCGCTGGGGCTCGAGGAGGCACTAGAAGAAAGCGAAAAACAACAGTCATAAATAACTGGACTGAAAAAAACCACAAAACCGATTCACACACTTAGTACTATAGCGAACTGGCCGAGATACCATGTAAGCTGCAAGAATACTATGGTGCCAGAGAAGCCTCCCAACAGTGCTTAAATGCCGGTGTTGATTGCCGGAGATCTGGAACAGGTGTGCAGGTGTGGGTGGAGCCCCAAGCCGCCGGAAGCCGCCCCATCTCTGTGGAAAAACAAAAAGAGACTCCACACAAGAAAACATAGGCAAAACTAACGCACTAGTGAACACAATCACTACAGAGATGATTAATGTTCTTCAAGAATGGTGTTGTGAAATGGGTAATTTTCCGAAAGATATGCTACAATTAATTTTTGTCACCCTCCCCAAAACTCCGGGAATTCTTGAATGCTAAAATTATTGCACTATAAGTCTCATGTGTCATATTCTCAAACAGTTTATTTAAAGATCATCCTTCAAAGGCTTAGGTGAAAAATCATCCATGGAATCTCTCAGGCACAGTTTGGTTTTATGAATGATACAGAAACATGAAATGTCATCCCTTGTCTTGAAAACGCCTGGTGAAAAAGCTTTCCAGCATCAACAAGACCTCATAGACTACCAATAGGCATTCAACAAGATACATCACCCTGGAACTTCTCAAAATGGTGAAAAAGTCCAGAAAGACATGCATATTGCTAGATCAGTATACTACGACCAACTTGCTGCCATCGCTCTCCCAGGAGGAACCAACTGATGCATGGTCTCGAGAAGAGTAACATCAATTGCCACCGAATGAGCATCGTATCAGCGATGACACTGGTGACAACAAT
>JAQMYF010000012.1:47469885-47482983 GCA_030014195.1 Neosilurus mollespiculum | reverse complement strand
TATATATATATAATGTTGCTGCTTGACACATAAGGCGATGTTACTTTGATTTTCCAGCTGCTGTGTACTCATGTGGTTGCTAGCTCATTATTGCATAGCTCCATAGAGTTAGTACTGCACTTAGTGGTCAACAATAGGAATTGCAACAAGTATTAATAGAGGTTCATTGGGGCAGGAATCACACTGCCTCAAACTAACTTTAGTTTCACTATTAAGGGATCATCAAGCATTAAATAGTTAATGCTATTTTTAATGTAAAATCTGAATACTTTCATAAATACTCAGCAGCAGGATGAAACATTCTTCATTTTTCAATGCCTGAAATTTTGGTCTACTCTCATGTCATATGTGTGGTTTTAGATATGTAGCTGGATTGAACATTTGCTGGCAGTCCTTGTTATTGATAATAACACTGTTCTGTGCATTTGACACGCTGGTGAAAGATAACTAAACAAAAAAAAAAAAAAAGCCCTGCTGTTTTTACCACAGTTATACAAAAGTACATCAACAACTATTCAACTTGAGCTGCTTGATCGTGTGCCTATGCTGTAAAGGGTGAATTTGATGACTCTAAAATGTACTAGATGTTAACCTTGTGCAAGTGTGATATCTCCTAACCTAATTCTGTTTTGTGTTTGTCATTAATAAAGTCATCATGCCTTGCCAAGATCTCTGATCAAAGGTCACCCCTGATTCCTACGATGCAATTAAGTTACAACATACTGATATTGTTGACTTTTGTAAGTTGACTTTTGCGAGTCCTAGCACCAATCATATTTCAAGATTGCGAAATTGGCTGTCAGTGGGCAGATCAGATTTTATTAGAGTGTGGGTTCAGAATGGAGTTGGGTATGGTGGCTTGGATGTGAAAGGAGGAACTAGTCAAACTTTTCATTACAAATTATCACAGTTTCAGAGACTTTCACTGTGGGGTTGTTATTTCAGTTGTGATTGGGCAGTGGTGGCTTAGTGGTTAAGGTGATGGGATACTGATCTGAAGGTCAGCGGTTCAATCCCCACTATCACCACTGTTGGGCCCTTGAGCAAGGCCCTTAACCCTCAATTGCTCAGTTGTATAATATAATAATTGTGAATCGCTCTGGATAAGAGCGTCTGCCAAATGCTGTAAATGGCTTATGTGAGGTGGGCCATTCTTCACAAACAAACAAACAAAAACACCTCACAATGAATCTATGTCAGTATTGGCTTTGAAGAAATGAGAATTATTTTAGGGGTGACATGGTGACATTGTGGTTAGCATGTCTGATGCTCAGCATGAAAGTCCTGGGTTTGTGTCCCGGGCTCGGGCACTTCTGTGTGGACTTTGCATATTCTTCCTGTGTTTGCGTGGGTTTCCTCCAGGTACTCTGTTTTTCTCCCACAGTCCAAAGACATGTACTTTAGGCTAATTGGCTGTTTCAGATTGCCCCTAGGTGTGAATGTGAGTGGGAATGGTTGTATGTGTTGCCCTGCGATGGTTTGTTCCCCTCTGAGATAGGTTCGAGCCTTCCTGTGACACTAGTAGGATTAAGCAGTTCAGCAAATGACTGAGTGAAAATTATCAGGAGATTGTATTTTGATACATTTTTAGCCCACAAAATGCTGATTTTAGCTTGTAAAAATGCTCAGTAATGATAAATCACAACAGCATTGATGTTTTTATCACAGTCACATAATTTACTTACAGCTCAAAAAAATTAAAAGTGCAGTACCTTTAAAAGCAACCTGAGATAATTGATTTTAAGCACATTCATTCATTTTCTGAAATGCTTAATTCTAGTAAGGGTCATGGGGAGGCCGGCGCCCATCTCAGCCGACTCTGGGCTGGGGCAGAGTACACCCTGGACAGCTCGCCAGGCCATCGCAGGATTTTAAGAGCTTACGCTTCAGCACACTATTATGTATTGTATTGCACTAATACGAATATGTATGTACATATCCATGTATGTCACTAGAGAAATAAACATTTTCTTTTGAATCTGCACTCAGAATGACTTATTAGATTTGATTCAAGCAAAGCCATTGCTCTGATGATGTAGGCTTTTGTTGAGGTGTACACTCAAAATTGTACCATCAGTGTGAAAAAAAGAATTACTCTAGCTGAAATGTCTTCTTGAGAGTACTACTTCAGCTACTTCCCTTTTATTCCTCTTCATGGGGTCAGTGTCAGTTCCAGGCCAGCATAATAGATCCCTGAAGAGCACCTTTTCAGGCTCGAATAGTCAATCCACACACCGTTAACCTCTGTAAAACCACCCCTTCAGCAGAATAGGGAACTGGTGAGATGTTTTATTACCGTCTTCGTCTTGTTCTTTTGATGTGTGTACTGTAGTGTAAACATGAACCTTTGCATTACCTCCAAAAAAAAAAAAAAAATGTGTTTGAATAAGTGTCACGTCAAGATGTACAGTCATGAATGCTCCTCAGAGACAAACTGCCACCTGCTCTCATGTTGCCAATTAACTATTTTTTTTTTCAGTATACCTTGAACCTGTTAACAATCTGCTGTATATCACATTTACGGTGTGTGTATGGGGGGTTTGGTTCAGTATAAGAATAATTGTCATGTAACGTGAGAATTTCTAGCCTGGTAAAACATCTGCATTGACTCAAAACAGGCAATAAGTTTACTCTGGATTGTTGTAGCATACTCACTACCAGATGTCTCTCTTGCATCTTTGTTACAGCAGATTTACTGGAATGTTTCAGAGGTGAGTTTCAAGTATGACATTTCCATCATGTTTACAGACACAGCGCTCATTGCAAATTAGGGGTTGTGGCTTCCCAATTTCAAGTCAAGTGGGTTTTTGTACACATTGCTTATACATGATCATGGCATAACATAGCACTGCAGAAATTAAATGCAGCAGTATGAGATGAGTGCAAATATAGCGAGTCCAAATTGTCTACACACCTGTTATAAAATTGCAGGTTTTTGTGGATGTAAAAAAGCTAATTATTTAAAAGCCAAAATAAAGCATGTAAAAAAAATCTACCCTTAATATGTGTCTTATTGCAACCAATAATTAAAAACTAATTAAATTATAAAACCATTAACCCAGTTGCAGAGCTGAGGATACCTGTTAATGAGGTTTCTCATAATAACGGACTGTTAATGTCTCATAATAATGAGAGAATTTTCTTATAATTATGAATTTATATCTCATATTACTGAACTCCTATCTCATAATAATGACTTACCTCGTGAATAAAACCTATCATGACAGTAACTGACTAATGTTAAGAGATATTAGGTCATAACTTTGAGAAAATCTTCCCATTATTACTAAATAGTAAGCAATTACTATGACACAGAAAGTCATAATCACGGCAATATCTCATAATTATAACACAGTATTTCACAATTATTGTATACATTCTCATCATACATACTGTATGACTCTATTCTTTTTTACCCTGTGGCAGAAATGGTCTTCCATATAAAGCAAAAAATGAGAACAGAACTTCGCTGGGAGGCTACCAAGAGACCTATAACCACTCCTCGCCATGTGGCAAAAATTAGTTTATACTTTACATGTCTGGGCTATGGGGTAGGGTGACTAGCACACTAATATTTTGTTGGAGCGCCTTTAGCTTTTATTACAGCGCATACTCGCCCTGGCACTGTTTTGACAAACATTTTTCACCAACATCTTAAATAGGAAAATTGAACCACTCCAAAAAGCACATTCAGAAGACTTTCAGTAGGATCAAGGTCATGCATAGGGTTAAGCTTCATACTCCCTAAACCACACTTTCATGATTGAGCCCCAATTTTATGTCCATGTCATCAGAGAAGAAAAAGACCACTGATGTGATAACCTGGTCATTCAGTACATCCAGGTCATCAGCTGACTTTTTTGTTGTTGTTGTTGTTGTTGCTGAGCCTTGACCTGACCAACTGAAGTAACAATGGCATAGTGATTACATGCCGTAATCAAAGCTAAAGGCCGTCCAACAAAATATTAAAGTCTACATTTTTTCTTCTCTTTTTTCCAGGCCGTGTATTTTACATGCAAGTTACAACTAAAAAACTATTTACAAGTTAAAGATTATGGACAAACATTCTGTATTTTTTTTTTTCTTTTTTTGTGCTGAATAACTAATGTTGGGAAATGTAAAATGTATTTGTACTGACTCGCTAAAGTACAATTCATAAAATAAAAATCTATTGAAACTTTATACTAAAATAATAAAGGGAGACTTACAATAAGACTTATGCACAGTACTGTAAATTACTGACCTTTTTAACAATCACATTAAAACTGAAAAACTGATCTGACGTCATTTATCTTGGTTTCAGTGATAACATTACAAAGCATGCCAGTTTACTAGGCCTGAATAAACTATCCATATCAACTAAATGCATACACACACACACACACACACACACACACACACACACACACACACACACAAGTATACAGGGTGCAGGAACCAGTGCAGACGTTTGCTTTTCACACCCAGCATACAATCATACAGGGAAATAAAAATGTAGGAAAGTGTGTAGAGCACAATATTTCTAGACCCCAAGTGGCCTCTGTGTGCTACAACACCATCATTAGAAATATCCTTTTCCGAAGTGAGCGTTTTGTGTAGGAACATTTCTTTGCTGGTAGGGTTCTCTTTGATATCTCGGAGGATTTATTAGAGATTCACACTTTTTTGGTTTATGTAGGTATAACAAATATCTCTCCTAAAATTCCTGTGATAAAAACAAAAAGAGACAAAAAGCAACATGACATTTTTATTAATCATCCATTTATTCATTCATTTTCTAAGCGGCTGAATCCTAATTAGGGATGCAAGGAGGCTGGCACCCATCTCAGTCGACTTTGGGCGAAGGCGGGTTACCCCCATGAACATCTCGCAGGCCATTGCAGGGCCAACACACATACAACCATTCACTCTTACTCTGATTTTTGTTGTTATTTTATTAAATTAAATTAAATTAAAATAAATTTATTTAAATTAAATTACATTAAATTAAATTAAATTAAATTTAATTTAATTTAATTTAATTTAATTTAATTTAATTAATTAGTTTATTTACTATTTTTTTATAATTATTATTTTATTTATTTATTTATATATTTTTTTTTTATTAAAAAAAAAAAAAAAAAAAACAAGCTCTGGATTCAAACCACAAGCCAGACTTATTACTATTTTCTATTATTTTCTATTATTATATGATAATAAATGTTGTATATTCAATAATGTCCAGATGCTTTTGACAGACAATTGTTTTACTGGCACAGTAAACATCATATTAGAGTAAAACCGTATTGAAATCTGTTCCCTTAATGCATTAAAGTTTGATTAAAATTTTCTTGGAGACATGGAGGAGTAGTGCTCAGCATGTACACCTCACAGCAAGAAGGTCCTGGGTTTGAGTCCCGGGCTCGGGCGTTTCTGTGTGGAGTTTGCATGTTCTAACCGTGTTTGCGAAAGCTTCCTCCGGGTGCTCTGGTTTCCTCCCACAGTCCAAAAACATGCACAGAATGCTAATAGGCTGTTCCAAATCACCCCTAGGTGTGAGAGTAAGTGTGAATGGTTATGTGTGTGTTGACCCTGTGATGGTCTGGCGAGCTGTTCAGGGTTTACTCCACCTTCACCCACTGTCGGCTGAGATAAGCTCCAGCTTCCCCACTCTTAATAAATAATTAATAAATAATGATAATATTTAATATATAATGTGAATGCTTGTGTATAATAAAAATATAAAATTTCAAGTTGTGTTCTTCACTTTAAATAGTCTACTCTTAGACAGATAGTATCAAAAGTTTTTTTTCCTCCAGATATACACAAGACTGCTTGTAGTGAACTTGTTAAATATATTTGAAAGAATTTTAATGAATCATGAACTTAAAAGTAGATCTGAGATCAGTGTGTTACTTTGAATATTTTATCTCAGGATTAAAAGTGGAAAAACAGGACACAAACACACACTTATCTTTTAGTTCCATTTGATCTCACTGCAGTTTAGGAGAACTTTCCTAGATAATGACGTAATCTTCTAGGATTTTTTATTTTTTTTTTCTTAATGGTCTGGTTTTAGATGAAATACTTGGCAAAAATGTCTTCCATACAATGATAATGAACACTGCGTGACATATAAAGGGTCTCAGTGGTCTAACCCCCAAAAAAAGAAATTTCTGCAAGAAAGGGAGTTCCCTTTATCTTCCTTTTGACCTTCAATCTTATCATGAGCATTATCCCTGATTTTGTTTATACTGCAAAAACCTTCGTGTCATTTTTCTCAATAACAGCTTTCTGTTGGTTAAACCACTCTAGTTCGCAGCCCTGCATATATTTCATACTGTTATGAATGTTCCAAGTAATAATTTTACCACTATTAATCTACCACTTTAACCAAATTAAAGGCACCTGATTATCAGTTCATTGTTCAAAACCTCTGCAGGTATTAATCAAATACTTTGTTTTATGTTATGTGAGGAAAAATACTCAGCTATCTGGAATTTAAATTTTCCGCTATGTGCTTGTCACTAAGATTGGCTGTTTTGCTACAATGACTTCTAATGGCATTTTTCCTCCTCAGCGGCGTGTCCCAGAAGTGTTTTTCCAGTGCTGTGTAATCCTTTAGTAAGAGAGAGCCTATTTCACTTTCCCAAAATAGAAATATCCATGGCTTCCATATATAGCAAGTAAGACAACCAGTGTTAGAAGGATGTTGAAATGTATGTGTTTCCCTCTGTGTGGATGTGTGCGCAAGATAGGTGAGCTGAGTGGTGAAGCCATGTGGATTGGACAAGGGTTGCTGTTTTTGTGGGGTGGGGTGGGGGGATTTTATTTTGGTGGAGACCACATATCCTGGGAAGGGCAGAAATGTCTGACTTTGTGAGGACATTTGTCTTGTCCCCATGAGGGAAGACTTTTTCATAGTGGTAGTCCATGTGCATGGTGGCATTTAAGTGCTTACTAACAGAGTACATAAATAAAGAAAATACTACTAATTGGATATAGATGTCTTATATCTGTGTGTGTGTGTGTGAAGCATGCTTTTATCTGGGTGCACAGGGCACTTTGGAAGTGCCTTATTATCGCTGGCTCCTGACATTGAGCTCACTTCCTGTGTCGTGCCCACAGTCCCTGTACATAATTCCATGGGGAATTTCTCCAACAGGAAATTTCACAATGGCTATTCCATTAGCACCCATTAAGCCGCACCTGTCTGCCAAACCAAGCAACCAGCAGCATTTCCTCTCTCAGTCTATATGAGAACAGTTCGTGCATAGGAAATTCACAGGGGAAGAATACCCAGGCTCATATTAGTAGTTGAAGCTCAGGGCTTTTGAGGCACTTCATCAGGAGGAGTGATTAGTGTAAAATCACCTGCATGTGTGTATGTGTGTGTGTGTGTAGGGTGTGATAGTAGATGCTGTCTCAGCAGGAACAGGAAGGAAGTGTAGGCTTGGGGGAGTCAATCGTTAGAGATTGTGCTGACCGATGAAAATGCATTAAGACTAGTGTTTCCACCAACAGAGAATTCGGGCCTGCAAATAACAGGTTGTCTGTGCATACTCACACACACGCACACGCACACGCACACGCACACACACACACACACACACACACACATACACACACACACACACACTGAATCACAGTAAGAGCATTAGTCATTCTTACCGCCACTGGAGCTGCCAAATATAAATAGTCAAAATGAACAAAAAAAGTTTCATTTTCTTCAGTTTTTATTGGCAAGTTTTACAAATTGTGTGTGTGTGTGTGTGTGTGTGTGTGTGTGTGTGCCTCAATATTTACTTATTTACTTAAAATCTATCAGTGTGGTATCTCTATTTAGTAGGTGTATCCATAGTATCAGAGTAGGTCCACACTGGATGGAGCTGCATATGCACAACAGGTGTTGGATTAACATGAAGGAAAATGGAGCATATGCCCGGGTTGCCGTGGCAAAGGCAGCCTTCACACAGCATATTGGACTTATTCATTCATTCATTCATTTTCTGATTGGCTTAATCCTAATTAGGGTGGCTGGTGCCCATCTCAGCCGACTCTAGGTGAGGGCAGAGTACACCCTGGACAGCTCGCCAGGCCATTGCAGGGTAGAAACATGCTGACGACTAAATGGATGACCCTACCACCAGGCCTCCAATGCCCCTACACATTGGACTTAGTGACTACTAAAATAAAAATTATTATTGTTACACATTTAAATCATCAAAAATCAGCAAATTCACCTTTCTATAAAACATTACATATTAGTATAATTTAAAAATTATAAGGACATAATTAATAAATTAATTGTGTAATCATGTGAAGCGACAGGGGTGAGAATCAGCACCTCCAAGTCCGAGGCCATGGTTCTCACCTGGAAAGTGATGGAAGGATTGAGCGGGAGATCGACAGGCAGATCGGTGCTGCCTTTGCTGTAAAGCGGAGCTTGTACTGGACCATCCTGGTGAAGAGGGAGCTGAGCCCAAAGGCAAAGCTCTCAATTTACCAGTCTATTTACACTCCTACCCTCACCTATGGCCACGAGCTTGTGTAGTGACCGAAAGAACAAGATCGCGGTTACAAGCGGCTGAAATGAGCTTCCTTCGCAGGGTGGCAGGGCTCTCCCTTAGAGATAAGGTGAGAAGTTCGATCATCTGGAAGGAGCTCGGAATAGAGCTGCTTCTCAGTGTTGAGAGGAGCCAGTTGAGGTGGCTCGGGCATCTGATTAGAATGTTTCCTAAATGTCAACCTGTGTAGTGTTTTGGGCATGACCAAGCATGGGTTCGAGTCCTGGGCATGATGAGGGTGTTTCTCAGTTTTCATGTTCAAACAGTTTGTATGTTTTCCCTGTGCATCTGTAACGGAGTTAATGTATAATATGTGTGATTCCACTTGCCATTACTCACACTGCTTTATTTTATTAATCACTGATGGTAAAACTGCTAAAACTGATTTATTTCATGTTTACCGTATGAATATTCCTCCGCCAGATACCAGAATAAATGGCAGGTGCCAACAGTGATAGTGTAATTCTCATTATTACACAATGCAAGTGAGAGTACACAGTCGCTACACAAGCACGTTTTTTATTTTTTTTTCCTTTGGGTACTCTGGTTTCTTCCCATAGTCCAAAGACATGCATATTAGGTTAATTGGCTGAGATTGCTCCTAGGTGTGAGTGAGAGTGTGAAAGGTTGTGTATGTGTGAGTCCTGTGATAAACCAGCAAGCATTTCACCATGTACCACACTTTCACCCAGAGTTGGCTGAGCTAGACTCTAGCCTCCCCTGTGACCCTAGTAATATTAAGTGATTTGGCAAAGGGATGGTATCTTCGACTTCTGGCTGCCATTGTATATAACATAACATAAATAATAATAATAATAATAATAATAATAATAATAATAAATACCCTGTATTTCCACAAAATAATAAGATTTTCTGCAAAAATCACATTCAGTAGATAAGACGCCAGTGTACCAAAGGCTGCTTTAGGTTACAACTGCAGTAGGCTAGACTTTACATACTAATCATATTTATTATAATTCCCATGTATCACATACTATTAGTATTATTTAATTTATTAAAAATATTTAAATGCAAATTACATCAATACGTTGTAGTTGCTTTAGGCAATAAACTCATTGGTGTCTTCAGTGGATTCAGATATATATATATATATATTTTTTTTTTATTCACTTTTGTATATAAACAGATTTAGAAATTATAGTACGTGGCATTCTAATACCTGAAGATCTTGAATTTAAATATGATGATATCACAGTCATCCATAGCTAGGAGCCCAAGAAAGCAAGATTGGCCAGGCTCTGGAAGGAAGGAATAGATGGCATATGCTTTTTTCTCTTTTACTTACAGCAACACTAGCCAATTATGGATTTATGTGAGCTTGTGTATACAAAGGAAGGAAAGATGATAGTGCTTTTCTGAGTGTGTTATGGTACCTCTGATGTTGCTTGCAGAAGTTTGAATAATGTGGACTGGCATCACATGGCTGGTTTGTATGTATCATGAGAGATGGGAAGGCATGTCAAATTGGTGGGAATAAGCCATAAAAAATATGGAGTAATATCTGTAAAATAAATAATTAAATAATAAAAAATATATAGGGCAGTAGTGGCCCAGTGGTAGGGTGCTGGATTACTGATCCCAAGGTTTGGGGTTCAAGCCCCACTATCAACGGATTGTCACTGCTGTCCCCTCAGTGCAGCTAACTGGGTTATCAAATGCCGGCCATGTCTCACACTGTCTATAGTGAGAGGCATGTAAAAGAACCATTGCTCATTTCTGCCCTGTGATGGCCTGGCGAGCTGTAAATATATATATATATATATATATACGATCTTGAGTCGATTTTCTTGAGTCGATTTTATATATATATATATATATATATATATATATAAGTGAGATATCCAAGGGTGGAAGTGGGTAGCAATTTTTTTTTCCTTGCTGTTTTCCCCACTAGTAGCTCTGGAGGAGAACAAGCCCTTGAGAGGGATCACAGGATCATGCCTATACAGTAAAAAAAAATCAAGTTAAACTCACCTAATCAACACTTAATAAAGTTAAACTCACTTCATTTGATCTCAATTTTCACTTGTGTGCTAATAGGAGTTTTAAAGTTATGCTACTGCCAGGTTAAGTATTTCATTCCCATTTAAAGCTCTTTTACCCAAAATTTGCCTTGTAATCTTTGCTCCCAACATCAATAATATGCTCAGTGCTGCAACTGACAACTTAATGAACTATCACTTTGGGGACATTATGGGGAGCCTACTAAATCAAGGGTTTTGACACATTCCTGAACCTAAGTCATGACATGGCAATTTGGTGCTTATACCAATTTGTTGATGAGATCCGCCTGAGGTCAACCTCGTGGAGGATGAACAGCTGCGTGGCGATCATCACCGAGACCTGGCTGGAAAAAAAAATTTGTTAAAAAAGTTTAAAAAAAAAATGTTGAATATAATTTTTGTCACATGTTGTAGAAAAGGCCCCAAAGTCACTAGTTTATAGTTAATTACTAGTCCTCTGCATAATTGATGTGCACTTAATTATTTGTTCTATCAGTATTCATTAGTGTTGTCCTATGGGAGTGGACCAGCTCACTGGTTGGATATATTAGGAGTGGCATCACACAGTAAAGTTAGTGTGCATTTCAGTTAGATGTGGGTTTGTCGTGCTGTAAAGTCCTGTGTGCGTGAATGAAAAGTAAGTATGATTTATTGTGTGATGTTTGAGTATTTATGTTGTGCGCAGAGCCTTTGTTGAGCGACGTGGATGGGAGTTTGGAGTCCAATCACCTGAACTACCTGCAGTGGTGGCTCCGTGTTCACACATGCTAATTATCTACTTAATTATCTACTGTTTAGTTTGAGTTATGTTTTGTACCTTCTTCAGCTGGGTGTAATACTGTTCTGATTATGTTATCGCTGCGCTAAACTGTATAGTAAGTGTTGTATTGTTATGTTTATTGCCGATGTTTAAAGCTAATTTAAACCTCATGCCGGTTGGGCTACCGGAGTGTCATGTAAATGTCTGTGGAGACTTGACATGGTGAAATATGTTAAGTAATGTATGTACTGAGTGAGTTTATTTATGTAATAATAAAGATGTAAGACTGTGATCACTGGATTACCTCCTTATTCAATTCTCAGTTATATTGTACTAATTTATATAGATTGAGTTAACTTCTGTTAAATATATTATGTTATATAGGACACATATATTTCTATGTTTCTTTGTTCCTTACTGATGTATCCTGTTATTTCTTTCACAGAAAACCACACACACACACACACACGCCACACACACCCACACTCACACACATACACGTGTGCACGCCAATACTCTGTCTCACCAGTTGAATTATGTATGTGATGCTGCATGTGAAGTAAAGTGAAGAGAACAGTACATCAGCCTCTCCGTCGTTTATTTACACATACTCTGTACGGCCTTAAGTGGTGCTCTGGCCGGCACTCCCCTGTGTGAACCTGGTTAACTAACCCTGAACCAGCACCCTGTTAGTCAGAACAGTACTCTCTCCACTACACATGTACCATGTCAATATCATTTAAATGAAGAATCTGTTACTGGCTTTGTTTTGTTAGTGCCTCTTTAGTTTTCTCAAGATGGCACCGGCGTGTGCATGCAGCGACTTGGTGCTCTCGCCTTTTTTCATTTCTTTTTGTGTTTTTGTTTGTGTTTTCGCTCTTTATTCAAGGACTTAAAAAATTCAAGGAAAAAATCAGGACTTTATGCACCTCCAAAGCTGGATTTTATACCACCAGAGCTGCAGCGGACCACAGGGGCTTTCACCATTCCCCCTCTGTGGCCCGGAGGCCAGGAGACAGGCTGGCTTACAGTAGGGCCCAGAAAGAACTGAAAAAGGGCATCCAGCTGGCAAAACTCCTACAAACAGCACATCGAGGAGCACTTCAACAAGAACAACTCACGCAACATGTGGAGAGGTATAAGGACCACACAGACTACAAGCACAGCAACCAGCAGGTCAGCCACGAGCCCACTCTGCCTGGCACCCTGAACAGCTTCTTTGCATGCTTTGACTCATCGAGCAGCAGAGAGACTGCACATCTTCCCCTGCCAGAGGAGCAGCAGCAGCTCCTCTTCCTGCAGTGGCACCAAGTGTGTTCTACCCTGAGGAAGATTAATATCAACAGGGCTGCAGGACCAGGTAAGGTGCCGGTCCGGACCCTAAAATCCAGCTGGCAGGAGTTTTGGTTGAAAATATCTAGGAAAACTCCTAGATATAGCTAAGTACCCTGTCTGCCTGAAGTCCTTCACCATTGTCCCTGTGCCCAAAAAATCAAATCTCACTCACATCCACACCTAGGGGCAATTTGGAACAGCCAAGTAGTCTAATGTTTATGTCTCTAAACTGTGGGAGAAAATGGAGTACTTGGAGGAAACCCACACAAGCACAGGGAAAACATGCAAACTCTACATAGAAACGCCAGAACCTGGGGACTCGAACACAGAACCTTCTTGCTATAATTGTGTGTGTGTATATATATATATATATATATATACACTCACCGGCCACTTTATTAGGTACACCTGTCCAACTGCTCATTAACACTTA